>JAVKLA010000084.1:4295475-4310103 GCA_034782735.1 Sagittarius serpentarius | reverse complement strand
GTCCCGGTGCGGCAGGTGCTGGGCCCCGCGCCGCGCCCCCCGCCCGGGGGCTGCCCGCCCCGGCGCGGCCGGTGGAGCGGAGAAGCCGCTGCCCTTTGGACGCTGCCGCGATGCACCACCCGGGGACGGCCGGGCTGGCGGCGGCGGGCGGCTTCTCCTTAGGCTTTCCGCCCCGGCAGCTCCAGGCCCCGCAGCATCCTTTGAGGAAAGGAGGGCGGAAAACCAGCCCGGCGGCGGCGCTGGGGTTACTGGGGGGCTGGGGACAGGTTGGGAACAACTGACCCCCGTTTCCCTCCCTTCCACCGACGTCTCCCGCTGCTGTCGAACCCCTTAACGCACTCACAGCGGGAGGGAGCCCGCCGGGGAACCGGGGCGTCCGCAGCCAGGGCCGTGGTGGGTCAGGGGAGCCGGCGGTGCTTTTAGAAAGCCTTCAGCGTTGGGGTCGGTTTTTGCGGATGCCCCCGTCTCTCCTGCCCCAGGTAGGGGTTGGGACGGCGTCGCAGTCTTTGAAAACCCCTGTGGAAAACGAACTCTCGTTATTCCAGAGAGTGGCCCAGACTAGGAAGTTTGTATATTAAGCTATGGTTTCAGTTAACAGTATCACATAGAGATGCGCTTGTTTTTCGCAAAATGATTTTTGAATGTTGGCGCTGAGCTGTTAGTACAAATATTTTGGGAACCGCAGATCTAGAGGAAAGATCCCTTTTCTACAGGGGTGCTGCCGTGAAATTGGAAAAGACCCTAGGATAACCATGTGTTGCACAGGAGAGATGCTCGCAGCCCCTTCGCCCCTGGATAGTAAAGCACGTGTGCAGAGGTAGTTTCAAAAACACAAGTGGGTTGCCTTCCCTTCGGGGCCGCTTTGGTTCCCTTCTGGCTGTGGGATGTTGCCGGGCCGGTGTCGGCTCGCGGTGCTGCCTGTCCAGGAGAGGAGCACGGGGACGCTCCATGAATCGCCGCTTGGTGGGAATGAGTTAATCCTTCCCAACAGGTCGCGTGTGAATTTGGTTGGATTTAATGCCTTCAAATAGCAGCCACAGCGTAGCTGTGAAACAAGGAGGTTGCTCACGGCGAGATGCCCTGCAATAATTTCCTGCTGTGATCTGCCCGTGGGCATATCTGATGAATCCAGCAAGGAGAGCTCTCTCATACATCCATACAGTGTTAGCTATAAGTTGAACGTGAGCTCATACAGTGGATGGACTGTAGTTCGTGCTGCAGAAAGCTGTGCTGCACCGAGGGGCTGTATTTCTCTCTCATCTCCCAGAGTGGCTCCTCTGAAATAAGCTCCTGGAGTTAGGACTTTATCTTCAGATAAAGATACCTTGCCACATCTTTGATGCTGTAGACCAGTGTCAAGTTAGACCTGCGGGTTGCACCTGTAGGCATGGCTGGGACTAGCAGATCCTCTTGCACGTAAATGTGAACCTTGACAGCACTGTACCAAGGGCTAAATAAATGCGTTTTCTTGACAATATACCGAATTGTAACATAAAAGGGATTATTTTGTGTTTTTTTGCAGAATTCCGTGTTCTCCCCCAGCCCTGTTCTCTCCAGCTGCCCTCCAAGATTGTGTCCTTTATCCTTCGGTGAAGGAGTTGAGTTTGACCCTTTACCACCAAAGGAAATAAGGTAAATATTGTGTTACTATCATCTAGTATTGAAGGAGTTAGCACGTAAAGGAGTAGTTAGACCTTATCAGTGCCTGTGAGTCAAGTTAGTTTATTTGCAGAGCTATTGTTCCACGCAGCTGTACATTCCTGGACCTGGACGTTTGTACAGGCTGAAGCAGTGTTCAGCTTCTTTTAATCCTGTATGTTTTTTTCCAGGAAGACTTTCCTGTATTTTACTCTCCTGCTTTTCCTTCATTGCACTGCTCCAGAATGTTGCCTTTCAACTGATTAACCGGAAGGTAATCATGAGGGAAGATCTTCCAAGCAGCCATCTTTCTAGGACTGTTTTATTAGGGGAAAGGAATTTTGCTCTCGTAACCTCATGGTTTTATAATAAGCACTTTCTGTCTTATCAGCTGTGGCTGGTTGTGTGAACTAAAAGAAAAGTTAGTATTCAGAGAGTGCATAATTATTTTTTTAATGTGCTGCATCGCTTCACAGCCTGTGAATTATTCCGTTGAACATCATGATTTGCAGTAATGAGAAATGAAGGCTCCCAGTCGATAACTGTGCAAACAGAGGTAGACTGATACCATCAAACGGAAGCCTAATGCAGGGGAGGGTAGAAAGAGTTGATGCCCTGGTGTGGGGAAGGAGCCTGCGCTGTGGCTGGATTTGAAGGCAGCTAGCACTGAGGAAAAGCTAACGCAGAGTTGTCACAGCGTGAAGGAGATGAAAACTTTCTTTTGCGATCCAAGCACAGAGAATTTTCTTGCCAGCAGAGTCTGACGTGCAAATTGTAGTATTTTCCTGCCAGTTGAATCTTCAGAAGTTTGCCTTCAGAGAGTGCCCCACGCTGGGAGCGATAGCAGAGAACTCGCGTGTGGCTCTTGGCGGAGGAGAACTGAGAAAATAACATGTGCTTCCATGGACTTGGCGCTCCGAGGAATTAGGAAGTGTATATGTGGATCTAGGCCTCTGGGTTTAGGCACTGGAGTTTGAAGGAGGTTCTTAGGTTCATAAAGCTCAGGCTTAAAACAGTGGACACGAGGATCAGGAAGGTGTTTGGGGGGGCTGGCAGCTGGACAAAACAGTGACAGTGCCAGGCGTGCTGCTAACGTAAGGCTTTTTCCTCTTCCCATAAATGAGTAAGACACCAGCAGACAGTTTTGGCGTGATGTAGCTGTTCGTGTGTTGAGGTGGCAGGTGCAGGGCTGGGGAGCCGCCCCGGTACCCGACGGCTCTGCTTTCCAGAAAATGCAGCCTGCTGTTCCAGAGCAGAGCTCACGCAGGTCTCTCTCTTGTATTTCAGGTACACATCCTCAGTTAAATACGACTCGGAGAAGCACTTCATCGACGACGTCTATATGCCAGTGGGCTTAAGCATTTCCTCTTGCAGCCAGACGGTGATCTGTGTCCCAAACTGCACGTGGCGCAACTACAAAGCAGAGGTCCACTTTGAACCCCGCAACAAGCCCCAGCGTTTCACCAGCACCACCATCGTCTACCCGAAGCACGCCAAGACTGTGTACACCACCACGCTGGATTACAACTGTCGTAAGACCATGCGGCGGTTCCTCTCCAGCGTAGAGCTGGAAACGTCGGAGTACCTTGGGAACGACTGTGTCCTGGACGGTTGCTGACTGACGGCTGTCTCTCTTCCTCTGATCCATCCCAGTCCCATCTAACGTACTGTGCTAACTCTCCACTAGCTAAAGTGGGTACAGACCCTAACTTTCGGGTCAGGCTAAGGGAACCTTACCTGTTGCCGCCTCTTTCTCAGCTCTTAATTCCTGCTTTAAGCATCAGAATGGCCTGAACGCAGTTTTCTGTGGGAACATAACTTAGTAAGGAACTTGTTTCTTCGCCTGTAAAGTCATGAGTTCCCTCCCCTTCCCCGCAGTGCAGTAACCAGATGAAAATAACGGGAAGTGTTTTCCCAGAGAAAAATTTGACGGGTAAGAAAGAATGTGGAATAGTGCCTGGCAGGTGGAAATCCATTTGGTGCTTTGTGGTAATGTGCAAAAATAAGGGCGGTTCGCTCTTTCGCAGAGAATCTACCAGGTCATTTGGTTACAGATAGCCAGAGCTGTCATTTGTTTCAGTTTAGATCGTGAGACTGTTTTCTCTAGAAGAATCATCTCCTGGAAATTGCTGGAAAAAGCTAATGGAGAAAAATCTGGAATTCTGCATTTACAGATAGAAAAAAATTATCCTATGGCATTCATGTCTGGTTTGAAAGTGTGAGTTGGAAAGAAGAGGAATTCTGAGTAGAGCAGGAGATAAACGGCTTTTGCAGCTTCAGGCAGCAGAGAAAGGATCAGGTAACTCAAGTTGTTTAGATGAACGGTGTGATGTGTCTTCTGTACTTTTAATGGCTTCTACAGCACTGTAGCCTGTGTAACACACTAGCATTTGTGTGCATGTAGTAGGACTTGTAATGAAGAATATCAGGCCAAAAATTATCTCTGTATTGTTGGAAAGTCAGGTCTTGACAGTGTGGTGGTGGAAAAACAGCAGTGCCTAGTTTTACCGTCCTTGTACCGTCTGCACTAAGGGAGTTGTAACTAAGAAAGTTTCAGAAAATGCGCCATGTATACAGGGACCTAGAAGGGAGAAGGAGATGCTGGGATCGGGTGTGAGATGCTGTCGTGGTGGGGGTTGTGAACAGGTAGATGGTAGCAAAGGACAGGCAAATTTTTATTGCACAGCAGAATTCACAGCTGTAGCTCTGCTTCCCCATTGAGCTTCTCATTGCAAAGGTCCCTGTCCTCCCTAGACTTTGGTATTCAGGGTGTCACTGGGATGGGGTAGCATTTGCCTGTCGGTAGGCTGCTGAATAACCCCTCCAGTCTCAAGTGCCTGATGAGTTTGGGGACCAAAGGAAATAACTTCAGATACTCTGAAAGTCCATTGGGATGTTACGTGCATTAGTTGATCATGTGCTTTGATAAAAATAAGACGGAGAGGTTTCTTACTTTACCCAGATGTTTGTTTTCTATATTGACAGAGAGTAGCGTAGCGTGGAGAGCATCTGGTTTTGGGAGCACGGCTTACGTTGGTGGCTAGTATGGTGTAGCAGCTCAGAAACACTTGGTAGACTTGACTTAGCTGGGCACAGCTTTTCCATGTATTCCAAAACGCCTCTGAGGTGTGGGTCACCTTCTGGTGCAACAGCAACCCTGGACCCGGTTTTAAAGAGGACTTTGTTAGTGCATAGCCCCAAGGGCGAATTTTGTCAGTGGCAAGTTAGAAACTCGGGAGCCTGTTCTTGAGCTGTACTGTAATGCGTGTTTGTGCAAGTGTGATGAATGTTGTGGAAGTGTACCCTAGTGTGAATTGAGATGATTTGGGAGACTAAAAATGCAGCAGGAAGGGAGGCTTGAGTTTGTGTGGTTTGGGTTTTTTGTTATTTTGGTTTGGTTTTTTACTTATTTATTAGCTCAGAACAGAACGTCCTTAATCTTTGGTACTTGCCTCAGAAAACCAGATCCCAGAACAATCCCAGGGTGACAGAGGATGCCAGAGTCAGGTAGGCATTGCTCCAGAGTTGTTAAGAGCAGAGCGATCTTCTCATTATACAAGCTGGTTTCAGACTCCAGTGTTTAGGAGGTGTATCTTAAATACATGTTGCGATTCTCCCCTAAACATCGCTCCAAGGTATACTTGTGTAACAGAAGGCACAGCTTAGCCCCTAAGTGTGTGGGGTTTCAAATGGACAGAACGCTTCTTTGGGAAAGCTATTCCATTATTGCTCGCTTCGCAGTTTCGTGTACCTTGCTCCTGAAACATCTGGTGCTGGCCACTGTTGGACACAGGACGCTGGAAGAACACGGACTCTGGATTGCTCCGACAATGCTCTTCCAATGAATTCATTTGCAGGAGATCTGAGAGAAGATTATTTTTAAGTTGTAATCATTAATTGTCCCTAGTTAGAAATGAAATGATGCTTACACTATGGTTTTAGGATAAAGCACCTGATTTTTGGAAAGCAAACAATCTTAATTATGTACCTCTTAAAAATATTTTAATTGGTAGAGATACCTTTTAAATTATTTATGTTCCAACATTTGCAAAGCTCTGATTAGCTCCGTGCAAGTGTTCTGATGTCTGTGACGTTTCCCATCCCCCAACCCCCCTTTTAATTTTCAGTTTGTCTTTTACTTTATTGGTAATAAATGATCTGAAAACCATTGTGCAGGGAAGTCTCTCTTTCTCATTCAAAGCTTTTCAGTGTTTATTATGGTATATACTTAGAAATAAATACATGATATATCCTGCCAATGCCAGCTCCCCTCTTGTTTCTCTTACATCATGTGTTGCTGTTGTCTACATACTCTAGGAAGGCATTTCCCATATAAAACTGTCTGTATTAAACAAACAAAAAAACCCAAAAAACAGCAACACAAAAACACCCAAAAAACCAACACCAAATGTTATGGTTTTATCAGTTCAGTAAGACATTGAAAAAGTGCCTTGAAGACAGCTGAAAATCCTCTCCGGTATGTATTTGAGTCATTTATCTGGTATAGTTTTATTTTTAAGGAGAGTTTCTGGTATGGATTTCGGCATACCCTACAAGTGAAGCACTTACCCTTTTCAAATATAACACATATTTAACCAGACAGGAATTTCTTTTTAATTTTGGTTAAAAATGTAAATGCTTAAATGCTACATTAGTAAATACAGCATAAAATAAGACTAGAATGTGTTACACATTAAACTTTATAAAAACAAAACAGGTGGTTACAAACTATTGTTTTGAGAGAAATGCTGTAGTGTGTTTCTGGATGCTTAATCTCTTCTTTAAACCTTTCCAAATTTGCAGGTCTGCTGATTTTGTTAGTATCTCTGGCGGAGTAGAGATGGATGCAACTGAACATTCAGTTAATTAATTCATAATGGGATTTTTTGCTTACTTGTTATGGTTCATCTGGTTATCTGCTTGCAAAAGCTCTAGATTTGCCTGTAATGACATTATTGGAATCTAGGGAGCTTTGAAGCTATTCTAAAGCATGCCACTGCTCCTGCGAAAGTCTGTGCAAGTGTTTGAGTATCATGCGGTGTTTAAAGTATTAAACAGGAGAAAAGCTATACATAAACATCAGTTGCTGTATACAAGACAGTCATGTTTGAAGAGCCATTAAGAAAAAAACAGCTTTAAAAATGGGAACAGTATCTTTCAGGAGGGCTTCAGGTAAAACTTTCTCTCCTTTCAGATGTGCCATCTAACTTCCAAATACTTCCTTTAGTGGGGCCTGGGCTGTTTTCCTTTAATACTGTAGTAACACTCTGTATGAAAGATGTTCCTTTACTATGAGAAGTTGAAGTAGGGGAGTACAAGGCAGCCTACCGCTTGACGTGATTTTTAATTTGTATCACCCAAATGGGCTTCTAGTTAGTACGTACCATGACAAGGATAACCTAGTTGTTATAGATGGGCTCCATTTTCCTTGTATATATGCCGTGCTTCTCCAGAATGTCAAATCTGGGTGTGTGATACAAAGAATTTTTGTAACAAAATAAAACACCTAACCATTAGATCACAAGCCAGGACATTCCAATCCCGATTTTGCAGCTCACTCGGTTTCAAGTACTAGGTAAGTTTATGTGCCTGCAAATCATTTTAGCCTCCAAACAAGGTATCTGGTCGTTCAGCTGCCCACACTCAGTTTCCCCACCTGCCACAAGGGCTGTGCTTGCTGGTTTCAGGACCAGCAATTCAGATGTGAATACCCAAAATGCTCAGGTGTAATGCAGGGAGTATTATTTTGAAATAAACTAATCACAAAACTAGGGATACTCCAGGACAAATAGGCAGTATGGAAAGGAGCACTTCTAATTGCTGAAGTAGTCTGAGTTGCATCCATATTTTAACTAACAGGTTGGTTTGTTTTTAAAACACAAATGTCCTGTTCTCCACACAGACATAAGAGAGTGAGTAATCAGTACTAAGCTAGAGAACTCCTTGAGAGATTTTGAGTGACACCCCTGGTTGCAGCTCAAGAGATTGTGCTAGCTCATTCAGCAATCAGGACCAATTCACGCTTGCTCCTCTGGAAAACAACTGCAGCGATCTTCTTTACATACTGTGTGGTCGCTGCTTGTGCATGACACCCTGCGATGAAGTAATGAGGGATGCCTGACAGTCGGGCATGGCTCAGCGGGCAAATGTTGCTGGATATACAACTCGTACCGTTTCCTTCTGTTCATCTTATAGACATGCAGCCTTTCTTCCTCTGCTACAGGATCTTCAAGAACTGCGTCCCACCGAAGGCTTTCGTTTAGATGAGCAGAAAGACCTTGATGTGTTTGACTAGAGTCCAAAATGGTGGAAGTTGATGCTAAAACCTCGTTTATTTCTGCATCCATCTGAATCTCTTTTGCATTATTTTGGGCTGAGTCAGGGTTCCTCCCGGAACTTGGGATTTCGAGCGATGGAGGGGAGCAGGCCTGCTGCTGTCTGGTTTTGCGGTGGTGTTTATCTGTTAAAATGATAAATGCTGTTAGCAAAAATGTATGCATTGCCTCTGAGGCTTTCCTGCTTATTTCACAAAGAGGATGATGACAAAAGTGCTTGCTGTGCCTTTACGTGCCCATTAATAAGAAACCGAATCTATACGAAAATATTAATGGCCTGAAAATCTTATTTTTAAGTGGGAAATACCTATTTATCTGTTTGGCTAACATAAAGATTCTCACATGTAAAATGTATTTATTGAGGCTGTTAATTCATTCATAGCACTTCTACATTGGCAGCAAGTTCACTGTGCTTGCCTAACTCAGTTTAGGCAGGAAATTGATTCTTAGCTGTTGGGGATTTTTTTTAAGCTGTTATCCATTAATACAGCAAGCAATGTGATTGATTGGCAGTTTTTTTCTGGAAACTTTCAGGCACCTTTTGTACTAAGATACTGGAAGAGAACAGCTATTCCTTTACATGGAAGATTTTTTGAAATTAACCTCCCCTTTCTGTAGCTGTAACAGCAACTCAACCCCACTGATGGGAAGTTAGATCAGTGCCGTGATTCATGCCCATGGAATGGCGAATATTTAAACAACTATACTGTAGCTCACCAAAATAAAACCACTAAATATTTACCGCATCCCAAATCTTAGGCAGTTTATGAAATTTCCTGCTCCTTGACAGATGTCTTATGCCTCCTACTGCTTATGCTGTGTAGTTACATGTACTCAAGCTTTTTCTGGTTTTGGATAGATTTGTAGCTATATATGAAACTATATGTATAAACAGGCTCCTGGTTCAGTGAAAGGTTTTGAAGTGCCTGCTGGAAGGTTGGTTTTTTCCCTCCACGGCAGTTGTCCTGCAGGATGGAGGGAGAGCCAAGCACCATATCCTCCGGCCAAGACGGACAGGTGAATCCGAGCTGCCTCCCTGCTGGTACACACGCTCCGGCTGTGCGTCCCTTCCTGTCCGTGTGGTGTCAATTGCACAAACATGCGATGTTGAGCATGGTCACGTACCAGCCTGGTGCACAAGTGGCTTTGCCCGATGACCCCTTCCTCCCCCCCCACCCCAGGCCTGCCCAGACCCTGCGTGGGGTGTTTTGGGGACAGCTGTGAGGAGCATGGCGGCTTTGAGGGGGACGGTGGCCTTTGCCCATGCCTGCTGTGGCGGCCAGCCCGGCTCACCTGCCCGCACGGTGGTGGTGGCGGCGGCACTCCTGCGTGGCAGCTCGGGCTGCTTCTCTCTCCGTGGTGGCTTCGCGCCAGGGGCCTGCGGTGGAGGGGAGCATGGGCAGCCCCTCGCCCCCCGCCGCCTGCCTGCACCGCTCCCCTGCCTGTGGGGCCCTGCAGCAGGTCTGGCATGGCCTCCCACGGCCGTCCTTGAGCCTGGCAGAGAGCAAGGGAGGGAAGGTCAACAGCCCTGGCCCAGCCTCCCTCTTTGTCCATGATCCCCCCCTCCATCTTCCCCCCCCTCGGTGCCTTCCCCCTCCATCTCCCCTCAGCTCCTCCCCTCAGTGCTTTCCCTCTCCATCTCCCCTCAGCGCCTTCCCGTCCCCCTCACCTTCCCCCTTCACTTCTCCTCCCCTCAGCACCTTCCCCTCCATCTCACTGCTGCCTTCCCCCTTCCCTTTCCCTTCCACTCCCCTCAGCGCCCGCCCTTCAGTGAGGTCTCCAGGGCAGCCATGGTGCAGCGGCAAGCCTGGGCCTGCCGGCTTGGCCAGGGGCCCAGCGCCATTGCTCTGTGTGAACAGCCATGTCCAGCACAGGTTTCCTCCCCCGAGCCCCTCTGCATGTGTAGGTACTGGGGCTTGCCTGAGGTAATATGGCCACACCGGAAAGCATTGGCTTGTCCGAGGTAGTACAGCCCTGGCAGCAGGTGAAGTGTTGCAGGGCTGTGGTGTTTGCAGCACAGTGCTGCTGCAGAGGGAAAAATTAAACCCAAATCCATTCCAGGCAGACCAGCTATCGGCGTCCTTCCCACCCCTTCGTAGTACCTCAGCCCTGTAAACGGAACGTGCTGAGGGAAACTCCCTTCTCCCTTCCCTCCCCTCGGCCTTTCCCCACATCAGAGCAGTGAAGGTCCATGTGAAACAGCTTCTGAGGTGGCAATAGCTCTCCCGAGTGTTTCGGGGCTGGAGCGATCTCAGATCTCCTGCCCTTGCTCCTGCGTTATGGTGGTGAGCGTTTTAACAGCCTCACCAGCAAGGGAGATTAGTGCATCTCCTTCGGAGGTGAGCCTGGATGAAAAGCATTCGCAGGAACTCTAGCAACAGTTGCTGAAGCAATGCACCGCTTATTTGTTGTCCTTTCCCTGGAAATAACACGAGGTTTGATCCTGGTTTGGTTGCTTTCACTCCCTCCCTGCCTGCCTCTTTCCTTCTCTTCTTCTGATCTATTTAGATGTGAAATTTGGCAGAGGCTCACAGTTGCATTCAGACAGGTTGTGATGAAATCGGGCTCCCAGGAGGCTGCTCCCACGGCGGATCCCTGGGCTGCAGGCAGCACTTCTCTGACTGCCGCTAATGGTCTGATTTCAAAGTGTCAACAGCAGGGGTTTTGCAGTGATGGTTATTACTAATGCTGTACAGCAGCCAGCAGGTCTCCAAAGCCTGCGTGTGGATGAAAGGGATGGTGACACAGGGCAAAAAGGGAAGGAAACCGGCAACAGCAGTGATGGGATGTAAATAATTCATCTAGACTGAAAAGTGAGTGTAATATTTTCAGAGAACGGCTGAGGGAAGGGGATTACTTGTAGCTAGCAGTGGTGGTTGTTAATTTTATTATGATAAAACCTGACTTGCCAGCCAGAATTAGAACCCAGTGGTAGTGGCTGGCCTGAGTTCCATACAAAGAAAGTCATCTTCTGACAGCTCCTCCCTGGAGTACCAGGATGGGTAGGACCGATGTTCGCGTGGTTAACCTGCCCCTTCTGCTGCTGCAGTTGGCCAGAAGGATGCTGGGTGGTGAGGTGCTCCCCAGCAGCAGATAATTTTATTCTGAAGGGGCACCGTCCCCAGGCAAATCCCCTACCCTCTTACTGCTTTCTGTCACTTTCTCTTTGTCCCCCTTTCCTGTTTAGACTGAGAGTCTCAAACTCTGCCATGCCCAGCGCAAGCAGACTCCAGTCTCAGTGGATGTTCTACCTGCAGTTCACAGTAAAAATACTAAGAACAAACTTTCTACAGTCCTCTGAAAGTTTTGCCGCATCTTGGAGGCAAATATCTTTTGAAAATAAACATATCATGAATTCATAAAATAGAAGTCTAATTTGTAAACCCTTGCCAGGAAGGGTAATTGCATTCAAGCAGCGGATCTAATCTATATGTGTAAGGGTTGTTAGATTTGACTTCCAATTTTCTTGAATATTCCTACTGTCCTCTTTAATTTTAGCTTGAGTGTAAAATGAAGTAAAGGTACCTTTGTATTTGTTTCCTTCGGTGAGACAGGGGTGTTATGATGCCGCCCCCCCCGCCATTCAGTATAAAATCTGGGTAAGGCAACAGGCAGGTGCCTCTGAGAGGAGATTTGTGAACATGCCTTATATCCTGATTGGAAAAGTTAGTAATTTTATAAGCAATTATATAGATCTGGTGACACGAGGAAGGAAACTTGGCAAGCCTTAGATTCAAAGCCCAGCCTAAGCTGGTGTCAGTGAATCTTCACATTTGTAGTGTATATCTGTGTTTTCATCAAGATGTCAAAGAAATGCCCAAACCTCAAATATATAACCCCTGGCTGCTGGGTTCTAACTCAAATGGCTTTTATTTGGCAGGGTGGTGGTGTGTGTGCCTTGGTGCACTTTTTGACTTCAAAAGCAACTACACTGAGAAATTCTAGATTTCCCTGTGGAACCAGTTTACTCCAAAATGTGCATCATTTTCCCATGCCACAGATGCACTGAAACTGTGTATAGACCTACTGTACTGGTCTACTAAGGAAGTCTTCTTGCAAAATGTTACAGTTGATGCTGTAGGCCTACCTTGAACAAGGAAAAGAGAATTAGACCTGAAACTTGTTCATGCAAGCAAAAAGAGCAGCGGATCAGAATAGGGAGCTTTAAAACAGGTGAAAAAAGTAGCTTAATTTGCTATGAAGCATTAGTATTCTTTAAATGTTTCCTTTGTCTTATGTATTCTTGAGCAGGTGTGCTCTATAGGCATGATTTTTTTTGTTCAGATTAGGGACTGAATCATTGACCTTTTTATTGAGGAATGATAGATGGACAAATACAAATTGAATCCCTGAGGACCAAATAGCAGCGGATTGCAATCAGAGTAACAGCTTGGGGAAAAATCCTGGCCTTCTTGCTGTGAATTGTAAAGCAGCTAGACTGAGCTGGAGCGGTCAGGGCGATGGGAAGGGAGTGCCAAACATCTCTGGCTGTGGCAGCTCCTTGCCAGTTGTCAGCCTGTGTCCCTAGGAAATGGTCTTTCAGAGAGAAGCAGCCAGCCAGTTTGGCCTTTGGTTATTGCTTGTGTTTAAAATTGCTCATAATTAATACTTACTATTACTTGTGTGTTAAAAGACTAATTGTCCACCTCAGATTCTTGTGTGAAATGCCAAACTGACAGATGATGAGAATCCTCACCTGAAGGAACCTGTGATCTAACCAGAAACGACCGCCGAACTGTGGAAAGCAGATCAGCAGCACAGCACCTCAGCTCTGATTGCCCAGCAGGACATGGCTGAGAATGGGAGCCCAGACCCCTGCTTACCAGTCTGGTGTCCAAACTGGGAATCATTTCCTGTAGCATTCCAGGACTGCCACTATTAGGGTTGTTTTGCTATACAATAGGGCTGCTTTTAAGCATCTGTGGTTCTTCTGGCGGACGCCTTCACGCCCACAAGTTTAACACCTCTCTGGAAATGGTGGTCTTTATCTTTCGTTTCTTGAGAAATGTACCTGTCCAAGGGTGACACGGAAAGGCTGCTCCCCGGCGTGCAATTACATGCTGTGCTGACAGGAGACTGGATCAGCTTGGGGCATCTGCGGTGCAACTGTCAGTGTCGCTGATAGGCCTGCAGGAGAAGGTTGCGCTCCGTTACAGTCCTTGTCATGTGTGTATTTAAAATCTCTGGCAGCTGTGATCTGGTGAATAATTCAGTGAAACCCATCATCGATAAAAGAGAGATTTTGAAGGGTTCTTTGGGTGGAATTGGAAGTGCCTGCTTTCTGAGAAACGAGTGTATTAAAAATTGACTTCATGCTATCAAGATAAAACTCAGATTTAGCCTTTTTAAATTTTTAATGTAATGTCGTATTTATTCTCTGTGACTTCCAGCTGTCAAGGCCCAGCCTTGCAGTCGGACTCTGAAGCATCTGTGGTTCTGCAGGGATCCCAACGAGCAAATTCAACGGCAGAATGGATACAGGCTCAAAGATGTGTCGTTTCCTGTGCCTATTGCTCCTGCCAGTACAGCTGGTTAAATGAGGTAATTTATCTTTTTCCTGAAGTTGGATGAACCATGTGTTTTATTTATTTATATTATTGACTGTGTGGAGGACTACCCTGGTGCGAAATGTCATCTTCAAGTGCTTTCTTCCACAGAAATACAGACTCTGTGTTAATGCAAACACGGCTTCCTCTGATGTATTTTTCAACACTTGCCTAAACCAAAAAGCAAAATATATGCTTAGACTTGAAGTCGATTTAGGTAAAAGGTGGCTTAGGGTCCCTAAGCTTATCCTTAGGTCTTGTGGATGTATGGAAGTGATGGGGCTTGCAGGGCCACCAGGTTTCTCAAGAGCAGGCTCTGAACAGGCAGTAAAAGCAGAGACTGAGGATTTCTTTTCTCTTCCTTTCTCTTTTTCTTCTCTCTTTTCCTCTCCCTCCCTTCCTGTCACATGGCAAATTTACTCACTGCATCCATTGGACAGTAATGAGCCCTAATTTCTGTGTTCACAAGCTAGTGCAAAGGAATAATTGTTTTCCTGTGATTTTTCTGTTGGCTCACCCTATGATCCCAGGCTGTCACATCACCAAGTGCTTTACTCCCCTCTCCTCACGCTCCCTGTGCTGCATGGGACAGTAACTAGCGTTTGTACAGCTCTCCACAATGCAAAACGTGACACCTTTGATTACAATGAAGCGTGAGGGAGTGGGCTAGAAGCAATTGTTGAAAGCGGAAGAAAAGCCACGCCAGTCCCTTGGTCCCTCACTCACCGCACACTGAGTTGGTTGAAGTGGGTTGGCTGGGTTTATCTCGGCGTGCTGGGTCCACATTGGGGCCACGCCGTACCCGGTTTGCAACCCTTCCTGCAGAGAGAGCTTCTACTGACATGGGGAGCCCATTCACAGAACTGTCCGCAGCAGTCCCAGGAGGAACAGCTTTACTGCAAAAAGAAGCCAGACCAAATTTTGCTGCTCATGCCAGGCAACCTTCTGTAGCTGGTGTCTGTTATTAGGATTGCTCTGCAGATTTGGGCCCTTAATTTTTAAAAGTTACGAGTTCCCCGCGGTTGCCCCTGGCCCAGCAGGTCACCTTGCTTGGCTATGGGGTGCTTGAACTATTTTACAGCAACACCCCCCCCGCCCCCGCAAAATTT
>JAVKLA010000084.1:4222498-4294892 GCA_034782735.1 Sagittarius serpentarius | reverse complement strand
AGGCGGCGGCGCGGCGCAACGCAACGCAACGCAACGCAACGCAGGTGCGCTCCGTTTCCGCGTTGTCCCGGGGCGGCTTCGCGCCGTGTCCCGGGGAGGACGCCGCGCCGGGGGGAGCGGGCGGTGCCCAGCCCGTGGCTCTCCGCCGGGAGGAGCCACGGGAGCTTCGTGCGGAGTTTCGAGCAGTTTCAGGTGTTGGTACGTACTGGCTGCCTGGACAGCTGCAGGGAAACCGCTGTGTCCGGGGCCCGTGGGGAACGGCCCCTTCCCCCGGCGAGCTGGGACAGGGGAGCAGCTTTTGGGGGGGGACCTGGGGCACCCAGACCCGGAGCTCCACTGGTGGGAGACTCTTACCTAAAATGCTGCTGAAAGCAGTCTGGAAACACAACGAGGTGTAACGTACAAGGCTGAGTTTAGGTGGAGTTCAGCCTCCTGAAGGTAACAATGGAAGTGGCGGAGGTGGTGGGGGGAAACAAGCCAGAAGTGGGAGGCAGAAAGTGATGTGCTCCATCGAAAAATTGTCAGCCTCCGGGTGTTTTTGAGAGCTGTTGGGCTTGTGCATGTTCTGTGGTGGGAGCAGCCATATGCATCTTACAGAGGATGGGTTGTTGTGATGCTTTTGGGCACTCCGATGTGGGGCGATGGGTGCTGTTGTACGTGACAGTAAGAATGACGTACTGTGCCCACCCCAGGGCTTTTAGTCTGCTGCAGCGTGGGTCAGGTACTCTCCAGGGCCTGGTCAAAGTCCCTGGCTTGCTTTTTGCTCGTACCCACAATGTTCAGGATGGTAAAGGTCTTGGAGTTACTGCTGGCCATGCTTGTGTGTTGTTCAAAGGCATCCTGGGATGCCCAAAACCAATACTGTAGCTTAAGGATGCTGAGAAAGGATATTTCATCCTCCAGACGTGATGGCAGGCCTGTGGCTCAGGGCTGTGCTGGATAGCGAGTTTTTGGCAAGGCCTGGGGTCAGGCTGCTCAGCAGAGTTTTTTTGCCGGCCGTGAACTGTGCTTTTCCTGGTTCACTTGAGGTTACCCGCAAAACAGGCTGGCATGTGGTTCTCCTGCAAGGGATTCCTTGACAAACGCTGGCCAGTGCTCAGTACTTCCCTGCTATGTCCAATTCTTTCTAAGAAACTTGATGCTTCTCTGGAGGCTGGGAGGTGCTAATTCCACCCTGCCAACCTCCAGCCGCAGAAGGCCTCCTGAGCTTTTTAGCATATCAGAATAACAAATGAGTCTCTCTAATTGGCCATTTAGATGCTAATTTGCTTCTCCTAGGCCTATGCCAGATCAACCTGCTCCAGAATGTGAGTCAGAAAGAGCCTGCTGTCTTCATGAATTATTCACTTTGCGCAACGCACCTGCCTGGCTGGGGATCAGAAGGAAATAGGGCCAAAGTCTGATAAATAAAGATACACCTTGGCGGGTGGAACAGTGCTGGCTTTCCTCCCCAGCACTGTAGGGTGCTGGGGTGCCGGAAGACTGCTTTGCTTGGGCAAAAGCTGGTTCTTTATAGCTTACCATATATCAAGTAGCCACGCTAATGAGTGCCTCTCGTTAATACCGGATTGTTCATACCGTATGTCAGTTTTCCTGTACAGCTGATTTTATCTTCTCACTTGTAGGACTGGCAGGGACCTCCAGAGCATTGTATTTTATAAGCTTTTTAACAAGCTCTGTCTTAAAAGCAGTTAGGCTTCTTGCCACTATTGCTAGGCTTGGGAAGCAGCTCTGGTGTATGGGAACCTTATTTGTTTTCCCCCCAAACCTCATCCCCACTTGCTTCTTCTCCAACTTGGCCTTACGTGATAATGGCACTTCTCTCCCTTTCCCTGTGCTGAGGCCAATTTGTGTTTACCTTGAGCTGGACCAACCAAAATCAAATACACAGCTCTGAAAGAGGTTTTCCCTGTTTCACTGTTGCTGGTACTGCTTAGATTGAGCTGTCAAGGTGGGACAGAAGGGTAGAAAGTCTGTCTGATTGGGTTCTTAGGTTGTTGTCCCAAAGCTTGCCAAGGCTTTGTGGTGTTTGTTTGTACACTGTGTTTTCCTTGTCTGTGTTGGCCCAAGCTGTGGAGCTGCAAGTCAAGTCTGATCATATTGGATTCCTTGTGTCGCTCGGCTCTCCATCTGTTGCTACGGTTTTGCATGGTTGTGCAGGTTTGTAACAGTGAGACATGGGAAAAGGCCGTTTCTCAGCGGTGCCCCTGTGTGCCGGCCCAGCGCTCTCCCTTCCGGAGAGCAGGGAGTGGGAAAGTGATGAGGATCGCTTGGCTCTGCTGGGCTTGTGCTTCCTGCCTGCTTAGCCTCTATGAAACGTCAGTGCTTGCAGCAGACTCCTTTGCTGCTGGAGGGGCTAACAAACTGCTAGATGTAGGTGTGAAGGGGCAGTTCAAGGTGGTTTGTACGTGAGAAAAACTTTTAGAAAGCCCTGATTCAGGCCAGCACTTGTACAGGCACAGTTACTCCCCTCCTCTGGCTCTGAGACTTGGCCATATCTTGAAAGTCAAGTGTGTGTCTTCTGCCACACTTCCACAACCCGAAGGGTTATTCTGTCACATTAAAACAGTCATGTGCTTTGAAATACAACTGTGGCACTAGGATTTTTAAAACATGAGGAGAGGACTTGTGTCCGGGCTAAACAGCCTTTCCCTGCCTGCTCGCACTTGTCTCCCTGCTGCGCAGCTACTGCCTGGGAGGAAAAGGGACTGACCGGCAGTGGGTGGGAGGCAGAGGCTGGGTTAACCTTATCTATCTCTGCTAGTCATTTATCCTCTGTCATAGCAACAAGAGCAAACACTCACTTAGTTGCTAAGGTTTCCCTGGGATAATGGGGTCTGGTGCACAGGGCAGAGAGTAATTACACTGCCTCTCTGAGGAAGCAGCAGCTAAAAGGAAAAACAGGCCAGCAGGTACCTGGTGCAAGCTGGGAGTCCTGGGGGAGGTGATGCCCTCAAAGCAGGCGAGTTAATTACACCGACACGGCTCAGCTTGGGAATTGGGAACTCATCTCCAGCCAACGGTTTAATTTTTACTTTTTAAATGAAGTATTTAAAAAAAATTAAAATTTGCCTAATTAATTTCCTATAAAAACAAATTAATATAGACACGAGCTGCTTAGCTGAAATAACCAGGCAAATGAAAACTGACTGGAGAGCTCCTTGTGGGCCTGTATAGGACATTTTTGTATTTGCAGTGCTTTGAGGAATTCATGCTTCATGGGCACCTGTAATCAGCCCAGCTGCAGGAGGGCTCATGCAGGCTCTGCTTTTGCTGCCGTGAGGTGTTTTCTGCTGCAATGACTACTTCAATGTCAACAAGACCCTTCAGTTTTAACTTTGACGTAGTCAGGGTAAAGTCAAAATGTGTTTGAGGTGGAGGAGTGGGGAAAGGACTTGGTGTAGCGAGATGATGCTAAAAGTGTACCTGAGTTGAAAAAGCAAACGGATAGATTTGGGACAGAAAAATGTTAAGGGTGTTAAATACAGCGCTACAGCCTGGCTCAGGAAGTGCATGATCCAGGAATCTCTGGAGGCTGGGAGGGTATTCTGGAAAAGTATTGCTGTGTTGTGCTCTGTTCTTATGCTCTTCTTTAAGCACTGGACCTTTGGCTTGACCTGCTACGACTGTGCTCTGTTATTAAGGTAAAGATACATGATGTTCATGTTGCTATTCTGCTGAGAAAACTGGTTGTCTTTCACAGAAGAGCCTGAAATTCTTTGAAGAGCATCACATCAAAGGGCTGTGTCTGCATACTGCTGTCAGCTGGGGCTAGCCAGTTGTAGTCGGTCCTGAATGTGCCGATTGTTGGAACGCAGATCAGGTGTACGCTCAAACACCTCCTGCTGCTGTTCTGCTGCTGCTTCAGGAAGGTGTGCCGGCCACAGGATCCGTGGCTGTGTGGCTTGCTGGGGTGGCATGGAAGAGTGCTCACCTCTACCCAGCCTGCGCCTGCGGGACGTGCTGCCACCCAGCCAGCTGCAGCCCACCCGCATCCTCCAGGCCGAGAAGTGGGAACTGTCCAGTGGGAAAGACCCTGCTCACTTTGCTGTCTTGTGGTCACTCTATAGGGATGTGGAACCAAGTTCCCAGCGTGACCCTGCCACTGCTCCCTTCACTCAGACCCCACCGGAAGACTTCTCCCTCACAGACTGAAGTCATGTTCTCAGGCGCCTTGTTCTGTGGTTGCAGAGTCCAAGTCTCATCATGGAGACAGTCGAAGCAGCGCTACGTCAGAGCTGCAGGCAGAGAAGCGCTCGGTTCTGCATCCTCTGAAATGCCTCTGGCCCCATGCAAAGGGCTGCCTCGCGGTGGGGCGGTGCTCCTTCCATGCAGTGCTCCCTTAGCTTCTGTGCCAAGGGCAGCCAGTTGGACTCGGCTTTAATGAGGTTTTGTTTCACGTGATTTCCTCCATCATAGGAAAGGAACAAACAGGTGGAGGGTTTTTAAAGCAGGTCATAGAGTATTGATAAGAGCTCCTTTTAATTCTTAAGTCAAGTAAAAAGCAGAATCTTGGAGTGGGAAGTTTTCTTTCTGTAACGGTAAGTACTTGTGCTTCTCCTTTATTCTGCATGCAGTGTACTTGCAGCAGGGCCAAGAGCTGTGGGTTTCTTTTGCTCTCACTGCTAGAGACTGGCTGCTTCTGCGCTTTTTTTAGCTTGGTGAGAGAAGCAGAGGGCAGGGGGACAGGGAGGGGATGGCTCAGTGAGGTGGGTGCTAACTGGAGCATTTTTGAGAGAGAATGCAGTGGAGGCTGACTGCAAGAGAGGGGTGTTTCACCACAGCCCATAGAAATGACTCCTTAGGCTGGCGTGGTTTTGCTCTCTGAGTCTTTCTGATTAGGCTGATTGCACCGTACTTCTTGTCCTGTACAGAGATAAGAGGGAGGATGCTTAATGCCTTCCAGATACTGGTAGCTTTTCTCTGGCATTGTTCCCGTGGCCATGCAAGATATTCATTTCCCTCCAGTCCTGCTAGTGCTCCTGTTTCTGCCCCAGCAGACTGTGGCCTGCAGTCCCACGTCATTCTGTTTCCTTCTCTGAGGTAGTTGTGTCAAACCACAGCGGGCTGTTTTCGGAGGCAGAGGTGCAAAGCCACCTGCAATGCCAGTTTACATCAGAGGGAGCAGCAGATACCCAGTGCTGCCAAAAGAAAATGCTCCTGTAAATATTTTAGGGAATAATCTATGTGAAGACTGTTTTGAGATATGATAGATCTCTAGGCTGTGTTTTGTTTTCCTTCTCTCTATTCAGATGCTGCTCAGGGAATGGTGGAGAACGGAAAGCGTATGCTGAGTAACAAGAGGCAAAAGAGTATGACATCGCTTGTTTTTGTTCAGTCCTGCTGAGAAAAGTGCACTGTGGTATAAGGCTGGAGAATGTGTTTAGGTCTCTCCTGAGAAAAACGCTTAGCTGATGTGCTCTATTCTGGCTTGCCTTCAGCTCTGTTAGAGCAGATCAAGCTCTGCAGAGGAGGGGCAGATGTATTCAGCACGGCTTTCCACCCTGGAAGCACAGCTGCTGGCAAAGCAAACTCCTCTGCCCTGACCGTGGTATGGGGCTCATCTCCAGCTCTAGGTTTTATGCTAAACAACCCACAGCTGCCAAGCACTGGTCACGTCAGTATGGTTGTGTGCGTTCAGCCTTGCCAGTGGATGCCGAGTGTGTGGGCTGTGCTGTTCTTCAGGTGTGTGTGAGTGGGAGAGAAGAGTATGTGGGATATCTGAAGAGTAATTTAATATATGCGTTTGTGTGGGGGGCTATATGTGCATATAATCCTGTAACGACACAGCAGGCTTGGAAAACTTCTGGAAAATCCCAGGTCAGCCATTCTGTGTGAAATCGTAGCTCCTCTCTGCTTCTAACACTGGCCCAGGGGCAGGAGCCTCCGTATTCTTTTGCTGTTAATGCTTGATTGTTCCCCTGCGTATGAGCTGCTGTGGGACGTGTGGGGACTGTGTTCTCTCCTCGCTCGAGGTTGTGACGAAGATGAAAAGAGCAGGAGGTGTTCTGGGACCAAATGGAAATGCAAATGCACAGCATGTGTGGCACTGAGCAGAACGGGGAAAGTAGTTGGTAAATTGAAGATGCCAGGGTTCAAGGATTTCTTCTAGGGATGATCCCTTTCAAAAGTGATCACCTTAACTAATGTAGTAAAGGTTTAAAAAATTGTGTACAACACTTCTGTCTGTCCTTCCCGTCTCAACCTTCTTTCTCTGCCAAACCTTTCCTGCAGCGTCCTGTCTCCTCCGTGCCTCACTTTGCTGTACAGTCGGACTGTGCTGCTGAGCACTATGCTGAATTGTTTGAGCCTTCACCCTTTTTATACACCTGTCGCCTTGCACCAAAAGAAATCTGTGCTTCGTGTGGAATTCCTGCTTTTCTCTCCTGCCTGTTGTAAGTGCTGAGTTCTCAGACTCTCTCCAGAAACTGGATGGTCAGAGAGGAGGGAACTGGTTCATTGTTTTTAACCGTTTTGGCTCTCAAGGCTGATGTGAGGTTTGGCAGGAGATAGCTGTCGGTTCTCAAACATGGATTAGCGTTTCTGTGCTGGGGGGGTGAGTGCAGCATGCGTGGCACATCTGAGTTTAGCGGAGAGAGATCGAGATCCATTTGCACAAGCTGCGTGCCTGCCTGTGTAAGAGGGCCCAGGCCGTGCAGCCTGTGATGCCTCCGTGCCTGGCACAGAAGCAGAAAGCTCTGCGTGTCAGCAGTAGATAGCAAGCGTAGGTGCAGCACACTGAACCACGGGCACTGCTGGGGTAAGTGTGCTGTGGATTGAGACTGGAACATGTGTCTTCTTGGGAACTACTGCACAGGTCGCAGGTGATATACCTTGCCTGCTATTGTATCTGATTTGTGTTTGCCAAACAGCATTAAACACGTTATCTCTGCCCAGCAGGTATGATTTCAAAGCTGGCAAGTGTCTGTTCTGGGGAAGGTAAGTACTAATACCTGGAAATTTATGCATTAGGACTTGTGAGACACTTGATCTGCTGGAGAGCAAATCCAGCTGGAGGAAAGCTCGGTGCATCAAGACTAGTTTTGCCTCCACTGAAATCTTTTGACTGTGCCTGTCCCTTGGTGCTTTCCATTCATCTGAGCTGCTGGCGGGAGTCGGAACTGCTTTAACTGCAGAGCCTCTTTTGGGGATGCATTTCTCCCGTGAGCATGTGGAAGTTGGCTCTTGCTACCTTTACTGATGAATTCACAGTGAAATTGTCATTGAACACAGGAATCACTGGTGTGACCATGCCGGTTACAGGAGCCGCAGTAGGAGATCTGCTGCAAGAGGTGCTGTGTTAAACATCAGAAAATGCAAACAAGCTGCTATTGTAGGCTGTAGTTATAAATATCAGGCTATTACGGAGGCAGTTTTAATGAACGAAATGATTTGCCACTGTTCATGCTGATTGTTGCGTGGGTTTTTGTTTGTTACCCCATTAAGAGGTAAAAAAAGCAACTGTAGCTTCTTTGTGTTCTTTAGATTGGCTTTCTCTGTAAGTACTGCAGCGTTGGGGCTCTAGAGGTGATGGGGCAGAGATTGTTCTTACAAACAATGCTTTTCTCTAGTTTGAAATGAAAAATCAGAACTGACAAAGTCTCAGGCTTTTTTTCAGAGTACCATAAAGTCTAAACTTCCAGCCTTGTCTTCAAGCTATTTGAAGGTATTTATTGGCTTATATTTTATGAGGATGATGGTATGTTTTTATCACTGTCTGTGGGTGAGAGTCTGTCTGCTTCCACTGTGTGCAACGCCAGCGGATCACCTCTGTTTTGCCAGAAGAGTGTCCCTTCAGGATGGTCAATAAGGCTGTGCCAGGCATTGCCCTGTGCTTTCTTGAGGGTGATGTGGCAGCTGTGCTCAATGCTGGTGTTTGTTTCTTACAGGTGTGATCCCTGCCTCTCCTCCCCAGCCTGGTGCCATGGCCGACACGATTTTTGGCAGCGGGACGGGCCAGTGGGTGTGCCCCAATGACCGGCAGCTGGCACTGCGTGCCAAGTGAGTCCTTACCACCCTTCTCTCCTTCCAGCCTCACCTCTGGCCAAAATGGTTTCCCGGTATCTGTGTGGAGCACTGGCCCACCGGCCTCATCCACAGCCTGGTTGAGAGGCAGGAGTTTCCCTGTCATGCAGACCCCTCTGTACCTTAGAAGTGTGCTGCTTTGGTGGGACAGGAGCCTGCTAAGCTGGGGCTTGGTACTTGGCTGCTGCTCGGAACTGCCAGCCTGCAGTGGAGTTTGCAGCGTGGCTGGTGTGTGGTGGGAGTCCGTCATAGAATCATAGAATTGCCTAGATTGGAAAAGACCTATAAGATCATCTGGTCCAATCGTTAACCTAGCACTGACAAGTCCTCCCCTGAACCATGTCCCTAAGCACTACATGTACATGACTTTTGAAAACATCCGGGGATGGGGACTCCACCACTGCCCTGGGCAACCTGTTCCAATGCCTAATCCCACTAGCCCTCCCCTGGGTGAAAGGAAGGCCTTGGAGACAGGCTCGTATCTCTGCAGTACCCTAAATATAATTGAAAGCATCCCCCAGCTGCCAGCACTTTTTTGTTTTAGGAACCTGTCATTTGATCTCATTTACCCCTGAAGTCCAATTACTCCATAACCTGAAGACGAAAGGGATGGAGATGAGTCAAGCACTAGAATTGTATTTGTTTCTTGGATGCTTTTGTTCTCTGGCAGCTGGTACCGTGCCACTGCCACCTCTGCTCTTGTCTGAACCTCTGGGGTCAGCTTGCTGCAGTGTTAGAAAACAGGAGGTCACCCTGCGTTTGAGGGGACTGCCTGACTGAGAACAGTGCACACCACTGCCACTTCTCCAGCCTTCACCTGAAAGCCTCATTAAGACAGCTGTGTCTGATAGTGCCCTGCATTCTGCTAGCAGCTGTGACTTTATCCAGTGACCTCTAAACCCCTACTGAATGGTAATTAATTGAGCTGTGAAAGCTCTCGCTTGTCCACGTGAGCTAAGGAGAAACGTTAGCTGCTGTATGTGAGGCACGGAGGGAAGCGGCTCGCTAAAGTCCTCGTGTGGGCCTGGGTTAGACCAAGGGAGGCAGTTGCCAGATTTATATTTCCCAGCATGCCTGGTGATTTGTGTGTTTAAACTGAGGACCTTAGAAACGTGTGATCTGGAGGGAGGAGGGTGCAGGTAATCCCTGTGTTTGGGAGTCTGCTGTTGGCATTTATGGTGTCTAGCATCAGCACCCATCTCTGCAAGGGTACCCCCAGGATAGCCAGCCCTAGGTGCACTGGTTTTCTTCATGGGCAGAGCCAAACAGGAATGAGGACATGGAATGGTAAAATACAAACTGGAGCAGAAAGGGAAATGAAAGGGCAGGGAGAGACAGCGTAGCACGCAGTGCTGCTGGAGGAGTGATGTGGTGATCTGGTCAGTGAGAAGAGACTCCTGCTTTGGGCATTAGTCAGGGAACAGACTTCTCTGATGGAA
Source organism: Sagittarius serpentarius (assembly GCA_034782735.1). NCBI lineage: Eukaryota > Metazoa > Chordata > Aves > Accipitriformes > Sagittariidae > Sagittarius > Sagittarius serpentarius. The sequence goes on along the minus strand of JAVKLA010000084.1, from coordinate 4,285,428 downwards.
GGTTGATACGGGCTCTGTGTGCCTGTCAGGTTTGACCTGTGGGGCAGGGCAGGGTTTTTGTGCTTTCCTTTCACAGCTTAATTCTTCCCTCCACCCGCTCCCACAGGCTCCAGACGGGCTGGTCAGTCCACACGTTCCAGACTGAGAAGCAGAGGAAGATGCAGGCTCTGAGCCCGCAGGAACTTGAGGTCATTCTGGAAGTCATCCGCAAGGCGGAGAAATTGGACATCATCGAGCAGCAGCGCATCGGGTACAGTCACGTTCATTTGTCCCCTTCCCTCAGAAGGAAAGGTCAGCGCAGACAGAGGAGTGGCTCTCCTGGCTGCCTGAGCTCAGCCTCCATCAGTGAGAGCATCCCTTACATCAGTTATTTTCCCCTCCCATGTTGCTTGTTTGGAGGTGATGAACATTGGGAAGGATGTGATGTTTTCCTTCTCTCCATGTCTCGAGCCTTTCTTGTGCCTTCTTCGAGCCTTGGGGCTTGCTGTGGTTGCAGCCACTGACGCAGTCCCTGGTAAATGCAGCCTGTGCTAAGGCAGCTGCCCCAGTGGCTCTGGAAGAGGCTGGGGAAGATGCTGAGCTGTGCCCACTGCTAGTGGACAGTATGGCTCAGAAACTGCTGCTGGCAGCGCAGTTAGGTTTTCCCTTGTCTGTGGCAGCCCCTTGGGGTTTTGCTTGGAGCAGCGAATGAGGTTATGTTCTAGTTGGCTGAGCCCTCTGGAAGGGGTTTGCTAGCTTGACTTATTTAATTTATGGGCATCCTTTTGCTGCTGCAGATTTCCATTTGCTTTCAGTCCTGCTGGAGGTCTGGCCTCAGCTGTGTCTGTGGTCGTCTTACGCTGGCTGCCTTTAAAACCGGGGAGTTCGGCAGTCCTGCAGCATTTCCCAGCAGTGTTTCGTGTTTGCGAGACAGGAAACCCCAGCGGCTCCCAGCCTGTGTCCAGCAGGCCCAGCTTCCTGCCCCTGTGCTTCAGTCTGTCCCTTTGCGGTGCACGTTAGTGAGTGCTGAGAACGGACAGTGATGTTTGTGTGATATATGGGAGACCCCAGCAGCCTCGGAAGCAGCCAGCAACCCCAAGGGGCTGATCGTTCCTGTGCGGTTGTTGGTGTAGCCGCAGAAAGCGATAGCCTTGCTGTTCCCGTGCTGAAGCATTCTCTGAAATGCCTTTGTTAACTCCTGGGAGTTCTCTTGTGCTGAAGTCAAGGATCATAAATTCACTAATGATGGCTCAGCCTGGCTGTGCTGTCTGACCTCATCACCATAGGCAGTACCTCTTTCAAACAGACCTTGCCTTCTCTCAGTACAGGACTTGGTTGATGGGACATTAGTACTAATGAGAATGGGGTTGCATGGGTAGCAGGATCGCGTTTCCTCCCTGAGCCGCATGCACGCACGTGGCTGCAGCTGGTCGCTGCCTCTGATAAATGGCTTGGCTGTTATCGTCCCCATCTACAAATGGATGCCTGAGGATTGCCAAGCAGTGATCTCATGACAGCAGCCTTGCTCTGCATGCTGTCCACATCCTGCATCCTAATTGCTTATCCTGCCTTCCTTCCCTTTTGTAGTCCTGCTGCTACAGACATTGTGCATACATATGTGCTTCCTGTCTTCCAAGCGGGCTGTTGAACTAAGCAGGGAGCAGTTACTGGCATTCCTGTACGGCAGCCGGGCTCATTTTGATCTGATGGCTTCAGTCTGGCCTTCCTGCTTCTAAGGGGATGTGGGCAAGTCACGTGCCTGCAGTGCTGCTTTCATATATAAAAATGGAGCAGGGCTTGGCAAGACTAACTTCTCTGCCCTTTCCAGTGCTGCCTGACTTGCCCTGATTCGAGCACTAAAGCCTTTTCCTGCTCTACAGGCAGGAAATCATTGCGCTGAGACTGTGTGGCCCCAGTGACACTGAGCTCCTGAAGGCTTGTAGGATCAAGCCCTGCTTGTGAGCTGTCTGCCCTGCACCCACTAGCAGAGTCAGGCCTCTCAGTGGTATTTGCAGTTTTGATTATTCTGGGCTTGGTGAGCATCGGTAGATAGACTTACAGGGGTTTGTATCCCCTGAAGACCAAGAGCCAGCTGATAGGAAGCACTGAGTGCGGAGACTGAAGTGAAAGTACATATGGTCCCAGCAAGGGGCCCAAAACTGCACAGAAGCAGCAAAGGTAGGCCAAGTCTGGAGCAGACGTCTGTAGGTTTTTGGCATGCCTCAGTACCACGTGCTTCAATTTCCAAGGTGAGTGCTCTGACCTCTGCTCTACCTTTTCCCCTGCAGGCGCCTGGTGGAGCGGCTGGAGAACATGAGAAAGAATGCGATGGGGAACGGCCTCTCACAGTGTCTGCTCTGCAGCGAACTGCTCGGGCTGCTGGGTAGCACGTCAGTCTTTTGTCAGGATTGCAAAAAGGTGGGTTTGGTCACACAGGTTCCAGCCTGTTCCTGGTAGCAGATATGTGTAGGAAAGGCTACCAGGCCTCTTGGAAGCTAGATAGCTCTGCAGAGTTAACTTACCTTAGCCCCACTTGTCTAGGTCAGTGCTGTCAGACCATCAGGTTTTCTCTTGCACGCTGGTTATCATATTCCTCAGGATCCTGAAGTGCCTGAACTGCGCTTAGTGCTGAGATGGGGTTCCTCAGCCCCCTGTGTGTCTCCCACTCTGGGTTTGCAGAGTGGGAGAAGAGGCAGAAATGTACGGCCATCAGAGGCAACTCATAAAAGAGTCTGTGTGCTTTACTGTTATTTTCTGCAAGGTCTGCCCTTAGACCTTCCAGTAGTGCCTGTCTTCAGAGGACTCAGGTCCATCTTCAAGTTCCAAACAGGTGTAAGGTTTCCAAGTTTGATGCATAAATTAGCCTGTGTATCAATGACTGCCTGTGTTTATGTATGTTGTTGGCAGGACTGCACGGGTGCTGTTTGAAAGGCAGCATCGGTTTTCAGGGAGACTGCTGTTCTGCTGGCACCCTGGGGGATGACTGTAGCTTGTCTGGACTCTGCAGCCAAGGGGTTAATCTGTATTGCTGTGGAGATGATGATCTCCAAGGCAACCACCTTATCCTTCCTCTGCTGGGAGGCTGTTTTTCCTGCACTTGGAAGTTGGTCTTTCCCTGGGGAGATACCTCTGTAAGTGACTTTGCCTCAGCATGTTGCCTGGGGAGAGGTGAGGGTACCTGCTGGGTGCAGAAGCTGTCTGACTTGCTGGTGGAAGGGTGGAAGGGAGCAGCCTGTGCTGACTCTGTCCCTGGTGGGTACTGGAGCCAAGGAGACACCTGCTGATGTCGCCCACCCTGTCACTGAGGAGATGTCCCGCGGAGCCCACAGGACAGCACTGAGTAAAACTCTGCTCCTTTACCATGGAGTGGTGCACGTTGGCACCTCTGTGGTTCAGCAGCCATGCAGGCCACGATGGAGAACCTCTAGTGCTGGAGTTTGTGAGATGCAGTTCTCATGCAGAGCTGGCTGCCAGGCTGGGCCTGCACTGGTCCGCAGTTGACTGCAGCACTGCTGGGCTTAGAGCTCTTGTAAGAGAGGGAAGGGGGGTGGGTGCCCCTTGCAGTCAGAACCGAGGTCCGGGCTTCCCTTCCTCTGTGCTTGCTGGGAAGGGAGCTGCTGTGAGATGTGCTGCCCTTGCTGTTGAGTGAGTTTCTCCACCGGATCCAATTTGCAGAAGCAGCTTGACTGAGGCAGGGGTCATGCAGAAGACTGGTTGTAAGGCAGTGACTGGGAAAGTAAACAAATCTTTGAACCCCTGGGTCCTAAGCCAGGGAGAAAGTAGCTTTTTAGGAAGGGGTGGGAGAGGAAGCAGCAGTTATGTACTGGGAAGTGGAAGGTCTGGTTTGAATGGGAGCTACAGGGCTGCTCTCTTGGAGGGGGGAGCATGGTCTCTGTGCACACACGCCTGTGGAGAGTAAAGGTCTGGGTGGCAGACAGGAGACGGCTGGCTGTTTCCTGCATTTCAAGCACGTGGAATAACAGGATGTGCTGTATTCTTGCCTTCTTCCCTTGGCGATCCTGCTCTCACCTTGCCCAAAGCCAGCTAGGTCACATTGCCACGGTGCTTTCTAACCCCTTGCTATGAGCCTTGTACGCTAATGAGGAGGCAAAAGCTGATTCAGACACTTCCCTGCCCTGTCCATGTGCAGTTGCAGGTAGTAACCCCCCAGCTAGTGAGGCTACGTGAGCCTGAGGCTCTGGGAGGGCTGTGACCGGGAAACCCCGGATAAGGGGTTTTGTTTTGGTTTGGTTTTTTTATGGTTATTCCCTTTTTGTCTGGACTCTGTTGGGCAGTTCGGGAGCATTCATATCCAGGTTGATTTAAGGTGAGGCCCAACTTTTCCAGTGTGAATTTTGCAGCTGCTTTCAGCTTGGCTGCACTTTTCAGCTGTGTGCAAGCTTAGGGCAGTGCTGACTGGGTGCCCTGGGCTTCTCCCCTTACTGCTTTTTAATGTTGTGGAGTGAACTCAGGGAACAGTCAACCCTTTGGCAGAGCACACAGAGTGGACTGTTACTTTAAGCTTGTTCCCTTTCATCCAGGGATATCCATCACTCGTGCAGTGCTGTATGCAATAAGCAATGACTTGTCAGGGAATTATGGATTTTTAAAGTTCATATTTTTCTTGCTAGCGTTGCTCTGTTACCGTCTCATTGCAGCCCATTTAATTCAATAACAGGAATTGTAATGATGCATCTGAAATGTAGCAAAGAACTTACCCTCGGCAAGTCCCTTCTGCTGAATAGAGGTTCTATATTTCTTGTAGCCTGATGTATTTTCTAAGTGCCACTTTCTGTTTTATGAAGAATGTTTTTAATACTAGTTTTTATTATCTCAGAAATAAATGCATTATGGCAAGACAAAGACGTATGCAAATCCAAATGTGTTAACAATAGCAGTAGTTAGACAAAGCATAATACGTCATTTACCATGCAGAGGGTATCAGTATCATGTATAGAAGGTGAAGTGTAAGTAGAAGAAAGTGTTTTATCCTGTATTTAATGAGGAATGGGGCTGCATTTAATGTCCTTGATTTTTATGTCTTCTTCTGAGGGGTTATAAGTGATGCTTAATTTTCCAGCTAGTCTGCAGAGAAGGGGAGGAGGAAAGCCCCATTTTATATTGGAACTTTCAAAATTTATGGCTAGGAATAAAACAGCTTTGAAACTTCCACTAGAGGGAGTGTTTGAATATGCTATATGTGTGGGGATTGGGATCTTTGAGGGTATTTAAGTTGCTCCCTCAGATTTTGGTTTGAGGGAGGGAGAATTTGGGGTAATTCAGGTGGTGTCCGCTAATTGCATCTGCAATTCCCCTTGGCTTGGGTAGCACCATTTTGAGTATAGATGCACCAGAGCCAATAGGTTGTTTATTATTTCTCTGGGAGAATGAGGGTGAGGACAGGAACAGAGAAATGGAGAGGAGCTCCAGCTCTGTGGGGCTGCTGGTGCCGCCTCCTGCTTTCTGTGCAGCGTGAGTCAGGGACAGACCTGCCTCTGGACTACGCTGACGAAAATAGTTGGGTGCGTTTATTCATGCAATGAAGCCATTGCCTCAGGTACCGTCGTTCTGCTGCTCTCCTCCAGGTGTGGGCACTGAGGGCTAAGTAAGCCACTGAGACTTTCATCCCTGGACACAGAGCTCCCGGCTCAGAGGAGGAGCAGCAGTCTGGTTAAGGGGATATGTAAAACCTTAGCTGGGGGGATTAAATTCACATGTCTTTCTAAGCAAGATTTTGCTCTCCAGGGCCCTCTTGTGAGTGGCTTTTGCTCTGCGAGGATCAAAGAATTCATCCAATTTCTCATTCAAGCTGTGAGCCAAGCCTGATACACATCAGCTTCATTATATAATATTAGGTGATTCAGGTTGTAAATGGCTTGTAATGCCAGCGGAGACATGAAAGTTCCCTTGTGCAGCAATAGAGGCCGTGCGGCGCTATCAAGCATTCTGCTCAGGAGATGTGCACGTAGGCGTGGTTGTGCCCGCGTCCTTAGCAGCCACAAATCAATAGCTGCCGAGTGTGTGCTGAAATGGAGGGGAAGCTGTGGGGTTTAAGACTACATATGTGAGGGAGGGGAGGGGAGGATTTCCAGTCATGCTCAAACTTGCGCTTGTTTTGTACTTGGCTACAGCTGCTTTCCATGCCACAGTGATTGGGTTTTAGGATTTAGAGGAATTAAAAAAAAACCACTCTGGAAATATGCCTGTTGGCCATGGGGTTTGATTTGCCCTGTCCAGTTTTCTTCTTGCCCTGGAGTCAAGGACCGTGCTGTGGATTTGCCTTTACCTCATGTCCATATAGACCTGAAGCAGCTTCCTGCGATAAGTGGTTCTCCAGGATAAGAAAATTGTGCCATGTGTGGGTTTTTAAGGAAAGCAAAACAGCACTATTGGGACAGATGCTTCTCGACGTTCTCTCTCCCAAGGGATATATGGCTGTGGGGAGTTGCTAATGCCACTTCTTTTTTTTCTTTTTTTTTTTTTCTTTTTTTCTCTCTCCTTCTTTCAGAAAGTTTGCACCAAGTGCGGAATAGAAACCTTTGGAGCCCAGAAACGTCCTCTTTGGTTGTGCAAGATCTGCAGTGAACAGAGAGAGGTAAAATACAACTGTGGAGAGATGGGGCTCAGCAGCGTGCACCTAGCTGCCCCAGGTCTGTGCTGAGTGTGCGTGGGCTCTTCCCTGTGCTTGGGCACTTGGAGGGGAGCTTGGGGTGGGGTTTGGGAGGCTTGGCTGGAGGCCAGGCAGGCTCAATGAATACACACACAATGGTGATGACTTTGGTTTCTGAGGGGGTGGAGGGAAAAAAACCGCACCAGCCCCCTGCAGCCTGTATGGCTTTGTAGAATTTTTCTAGCTATGGTCGTAAAGAGACCGTTACCTTCTGCTGCCATGCTCTTTCCCTCCTAGCTCTGTGGCAAATAAACTTGGCTAACACTGGTTCTTTAATACAGCTGGAGAGATCTAGAGCATAGCTGCAGTATTTGTCCCTCTAAAAATAACTAGGATTGCAGCTTTTAAGTCTGTTTTCCTCCCTGCCTGCAAAATCCCATAACTTGCCACTGTGTGAGACTTCTAATGCGGGTCTCTAAATTTTTGTATCCTTCGTCCTTGACTTTACACTGCAAAAAGTAATGGCCTGCCTCAATTCTTGTCTGCCAGCCAGCATCCACCAACATCAGGGCTTGCTGCTGTACAGTGAAGTCAGTGAATCTGTTCTGTGATCACAGAAGGATTTTCTCTTGTTTCCATCAATTTATTTTGGGCTTTTGCTTGTGGTCCTTGAGCATCAATCCAGTGCAGCTGTTTCTGACCACTGCAACCAACTGTGAAATCTGGGTGCTCTGCTAAATCAATTTTTGAAGTGTAATGAGAGCATTTGTGCCGGTGTTTGAGATGCTGAAATTTTTTTAGACTAGTTGTGGAAACTTAGCATTGCTTAGGTTTTACGTAGGAGGGGTTTGTTTGTGTGGGAGCTCTTGCAAAGTTCTTGTTCAGGTAAGATGAGGGGTACCATGGATGCTGTCGGTCTTTTGCTTTTGAGCAGCAGTGTGGGTGTGGGTAGGGCAGGCAGAGAGCATTCCAGCTCCCTGGATATTGCTAATAATTTGATACACTGAATCATCCAGATGTTTTGAATTCCAGATGGAGGTCACAAAACGGAGAGTGAGGCAGGTCAAGGTACTTTCTGTGTTCTACAGGGAGATGGGTATGGGACTAAAATTGACTATTTCTTTTATTCTGTTCTTTCTGTATTTTTTCCTCATCTCACACTGTACAATTGGTTTTTTTTCCTATTTCTTATAAAAATAATGAGGAGCCGTGGTCACTGGACAGAGAATATTAACCTGTCCAGTAAGCGTTAATGTGTGGCCAGTGTGTGAGGGTACGGTAACCTTCAGAGCGCTCTCTCTCTGTGAAACCTGAGATACGGCCAAGGTGCTTCCCTAATGAAAATGGATGGAACTTTCCTTCTTAGACTAACTGAAAAATAGCGTCATCTTACCTCCGAACCCTAAGCTTCATCTTTATTTTTTGATTCTCTTTAAGGTCAGTTCAGGTCTGTCTCATTTTCTCGTTTGTGGTGGTGCTGATGCCTTGACTAGGAGAAGGTTGGAAGGGTCACAGTGTGGACATGCAGCCAGGCATCAAGTCATATATCCCCTCTGTCTTCCCACATGCTCTGCTTTTATTTTGGGGGAAGGCAGGGAAGCATTGAGAATTAGCAGAAGTCTTGAGGCATGTCAGCCAGAGCAAGGAAGCTGAGGCAGTGTCAGAATAAACGCCTGGAAAGTGGCTTTGATCAGGTCTTCCCCAAGAGTCTGTGTGAGGAAGAGATGAGGCTCTTAGGCCACAGGCTGATGGCTGGTACTAGCGCAGTCCCTGAAGCTGGTTCGCGTGTCATGATATTACAGGGCATGCACTAAATTACGAGGTTCCTTTTAAGGGCTCGTGTTTACAACCAGTTCCTTGTTGCCGTCTGTTTCCATGATCCGGATCTGTCTTATATTGCCATCTGCTCTGGACCAAACCCATTTGGCCATGCTCTTTGCTGAAGGTTATATTTGCTGTCAGTGAGTGCAGATGGATGTCTGCTCTTTGGGATGAGATATTCTCATTTCTGTCTAACCTAACCTCTGAATCCCCTGCATGGCGAGTAGGTATCGGCTCCATTTTATTTCCTGGTATCCGGGCAGGGAGCTGCCAGAACGCACCGAAGCACTTTGGGTTGTGTGATGCAGTACCAAGTCAATATTACCCTTCTTCTCTCCCCTTTTCAATGCATGGTGTGACTGAGCAAGGTTCTCCTTTAGCCCATGCCAACGAAACACATGCTTAAAGCGTGATTGTCCCAGGCCATAGAGCTCTGGCAACACCTCCCAACTTGTCGGGCCCCAGACTTGGCCAGCTCTAGTGGGTGAGTGTTTGATGCTGATCTGGAGTGCTCCCCCCCTGCAGGTGTGATGAGATGTGGTGTTTCCAAGCTAGGTGATTCCCTCCACATCAGTACTTTGATTGCCATCTAATTTTCTGAACCACTGCTCAAGCTATTTGGGCATGATATTTATGAAGTTCACAACTCTGTTAGTGAGAGACTGTCAGGCACTGAAGTGAGAAAGGGAGGTCATTTGGAAACCTGGATGGACGACATGATGTTGGCTAGAGTTAATAAGTGTCACCTGGCTGGGACAGGAGCCTAAGACTATAGTTGTCCCCTTTAGCCTCTGCCACGCGCTGAGCGAGCGTGTGAGTCTTGTGGCCCACCAGGATCTCAAGCCAGGATGGTGGGGTTGGACGTTCACATATACTAGCTAACAGCTACAGGGTGCGGCATTGTTGATACATGCTGAAGTTTTCATCCCTCCATCTTCCTTCTTATTATTTATCTCTGTGGGCTTGATTTAAGCTAGCATAAGCTCAGTGACGTGGTAGTCGTCTCCTCCTTTTGCTGTGTGGAGACAGAATCTGTGCTGGCTTCAGTTACGATTAAATCATCGGTATGCCTGGGTCAAAATGAAGACCAAAGTAACAAGCTATTGTTTACATCAATTTTTCAGTTGGAGTCGAATGCTTGACGCCCATAGATCCCGTTGGGAGTCCCAGCCTCAGCCATTCAGAAGTGTTCTTTGCTGCTTTCTGTTTCCTTGAAAACCTCCACTGGGAAGGCTGTGCTGCATAGCAATGACGAACAAGTTGCTCTGACACTGTCTTATTTCTGGAGAGTGGAGGTGATTAATGGATTCTGCCTGCTGCTTGTGTCCCAATCCTCCAGAAGCAAAACAGTGTGTTCAGCAGCACTCGAGCTGCCGAGTGTGATGTGTAAATGCAGGGTGAGGGTCTCTGAGCTGCCAGAGAGGCGTTGGGAGGAAAGTACTGTGTTCTGACATGGCCAGAACCTGACAGAGCCTGGATGTTCCTACTGGCAAAGAGAACATCCCCAAGGACCAGCAGACAGGCCTTCCTCATAAGTGCATTTCTTCTTCCTGAAATAAGATAGACCTCATCTGCTTTAGGCCAGAACTGGCCTGTTGAAGATACCACTTGTCCCAGCTGTTTGCAGAAAAATCTATTGAAAAATCCCTTTTGTTCTTCCAGGATTCTTGTTTTTCTTTGCAATGTCTTCTGACGACGATGGAATTAAAGCAGGTGTGGATCGTGTTTTATTTTTCCTGCAAGCAAGGGTAGAAGCAAATTCAGTCAAGCTCACGTTCACTTTCGAAGGCAAGAATCTCCCTTCCTTCTTCCCTCCTCCATGTGCTGCATTGCCTTTCTTGGCTTTGCATCTTGGATTGCCTTTCTGGAGACTTGAGTGTGGAGGGCTGATCCTCCTTGAGGCAGTCCTGTTCCTGCATGCATATGAAGTCCCGTGGCGTGATCAGGGACGCTGATCACTGCAGCAAATGTTGGCCACAGGTTTGCAGTGAGCCTGTTTGCCAACTTGGCAGCGAAGCAGTGATGCACCCACAGGAATGACAGTGCAGGGCAGAAAGGGAGCAAGTCCTCCAGCAAAACAGACTTACTGCAGTGCCTGTCAGAGGAGCAAAACTGCCTGGGAGGAGCTGTGGTGGGCATGTATACAGCTGGAATGATTCCCTGCTGCCAGGCCTCTGGCAGAGCACGTGAGCTTAGTAACAGTTTGGGCAGAAATGCCCATGTTGAATTAGTCACATGTGGCTGAAGTCTGCCTGTCACCTTCTAGCCTGAAGGGGAAGTGGGACCTGCTGTGTTTTGTCAAATCCCTGCACAGCCATTTAACTCTCTGCACAGCCTTGTTTTGACTGATACCACCAGGTTCTGCAAAGCACCTTCCTGAATTACAACTTTATATATATAGTTTTTTTATATATTCATAATTAGCGATGCTATCATCGTAATTAAAATCCTCTTGGAAGCGTTTGTGCACATTTACATTTGAATTGACACATCCAAATCGTAGCGATAATGGAAAAGGGTGAGGGGAGATAGCTTTTTTTTTTTTTTTTTTTTTTTTTTTTTTAACCCCATTGGGTATGAAAGAGTGTGTCAGCTATCAGGGACCTGTTACAAGTTTTGATTTGCCCCCTCTGCTTCACTTTGTCTTTCATTTCTTCTCCTTTGTGAAACGGCATTTTCATGGCTGGCTGCATTTCTTGGTTTATCATAATAAACCATGCAGAGGAAGAAGATTACTGCGCTGGAGGAACGGAGTTGTTTCCTCCCCATCTGCCCCCAGGGCTTCCCTTTTCACATATACACTCATACCATTTTGAACATTATAAATCAACATAGCCCAGGGTTATTCCTGCCTGGCATGATGATTTCTTGGCAAAATACCATAGTGATGGAGGGGAGTGTTTATTTTGGGTGACTCTGGATTGAATCTGTCTTGGTTTCGAAGTGATGTGCACCTGTTTGCAATTCAAAGAACTCATCAATAGCCTGCTGTATTATTTTGGGGGGTGGTAGCAAGTGGTTAGACTCAAAATAGTGTCCTTTAGAATACAGCCACAGGAAGAAAAGAGGCCTGATTGAGAGGGGAATGATAAATCGTTGAAGGCTGGCAGCCATTGCAGTTTGAGAAATGTTGGGGTCAGAGGTGCGATAGATTTTGCTATTCCGGAAACAAAGCGCCGTATAGCAATTTTACTGCCTTTTAATTTTCTTCATCCTCAAGTGCTGAATGTGGGAGTTGACAACAGATTGCTGTAAATAATGTGGAAATCTCTGTGTTATGGAAAAGCAGATGAATGCAAATAACGAAGCTGAGGAGCGCTTGCTCTTTCTCCCTGACAGTGGTTTGCAGCGTGGCAGAGCCATGGTGGAGAGCTGGGACAAAGTGAGTGTGTGGGCATGTGCTGCATGAGGGCAATGGCAATGAAGTCCTCCCAGGGTGGCTGCATTTGCAGGTGCCTTTCTCTTCATTAAGTGTTGTAGCCCACGAGAACCTGCTCCCCCGCCTTTCGGCTGCTGGGGTATTGAGCCAATAATGCTGGTGTCGGCATGGAAAGCTAAAGGTAGCTGTTTTCCTCTCACAGCCCAGGCTCCTGCGAGGAAGGAGGCTGGCTGCAGGACGAGAACAGCTACTGCGCAGCAAGCAGTAGGTGGTAGAGCAAAACGTGGCTTTGCGGGGAAGATGCTTTCAAGGCATCTCCGTTTAGGGGACTTGTGGCTTGGTGGAACTCCGGGGGGCTGCAAGTGTTTGTTATGATTCCTTCAGCTGTGATCCTGTCCCTTCATCAGCAAGCCCTAATGTTTTCTCTGTTTAGGAGCTTGTTTCAGCACTTGTACCTTCAGAGAAGGAGAAGGAGGAGGGAGAAGTTTGACCAGTAACACGTGTTTCACCAGGGCCCAGTGATTCTCCGTTAGGTCCCATTTACAGGCTGCACTTAAATGTGCTAGATAAAAATACGCATCTGCTTCTGACTGTCTCATCCTGTAGCTGTAATGATGGCTTAATGCAACTTTAATAGGAATATTGTCAGGGTTATAAAAGGCATTGAGCTCTCTGGACTTGTCACGGCCCACGGCTGTTAAATTGGCTTGAAGTAATAAAAAAAGGAGTCTGTCGCTAAAGTAGCTCTTCTCCCCTGTGTCCTCCCCCACTTTGCTTTAGGGTAGTTTTAAGTGTCAGGGCAGGCAGAAGGACAGGAGCCTGAAGGAAGTCAGTAGTTAGTGTGGATATGGGTTGTGTTTGGCTGGGCCAGCTTGAGCGCAGTGGGCTGGGGACAGCTGCAGCCAGGGAACCATGGTGTGGCTGCTCTGCCCTGAGCCACACGCTGGCCCACCCTGTCCTGATCTGGGGTAATGCAGATACAGATCTTTACTCCCCTCTGTCAAGCACTCAGAGCAAGGGATGATCAACCTTACTTAAAACTGGGTTGTTGCAAGAGACTGGAGGGGGCTGGCTGTCCCTCTTGCTGATGAAGTTCCAGCTCCAGCCAAGCTCAGGCTGCTGTGGGGGCTGGATTTCACCTTATGTGCTATTGGGACTGGGGGGAGAAAACTCTCCTCCTTGGAAAGAGCAAACTCCTGCTAATAAACAGGAGTTTTATTCTTGAAGTGCTGTTATAGATTTATTAATTTAAAATCAAGCAAGAACTTTGCTGTCAGGCCACTCTTGGCGATCAATGAAACTACCATCAATAGCAGTCAGCAACATCGATTTGTTTTGATGCATGGATGCTAAAACTAACCTGCGTGAAGCATGTGCAGAACAGAATGTGAACATGGTTGTTTCGGATGGGGCACACTGCTAACCTGGGGGGAGCAGAGGTACTAAATTAATATAGGGGAGAGCACCTTGCTGCAGCTGTTTTATTGCTGATCTCACAATGATTTCAGTACCGCTGTAATGAGACCAAACTCTATTAGAAGCATCAATTTAAAATGAATATGTATGCATAGAATCAATTTTATACTAGTATTACTACATCAGAGCTGGGTGTATTATATCATTAACACTTTCTATAACTGGACTTGCTTTGGGGTAGTGCGAAACCTGGGGGTGACCAGCCTTTTCTTACAGCAGTCCTGGCTGTATCTGATTGGTTTTATGGTGTGCCTAAATTGTAGCTCGCCTGAAGATAATGGGTCTCTTCAGTGCTTGAAATTAAATTACAGATGTTGCAAAGTCTGTTCAGAAAACAACTGTAAGAAAGGGTTGCTTCCTCCCTGGCAGTTTGTGCAGGGAAGCGACGTGTGCCCCAGCTACCCGGTGTGTGGGACGGGATGACCTGCCCTCCTCAAGCCATGGGGCTGACCCAGGGGCAGACGCTGTGGCTGCAGCAGTCCCTGTTCTGCCCGCTGTGTCCTGCGTGTGCAGCTGCTGCCAAGGCCTCCTGCCTTCCTGAGGCAAGGGAGGCCAGGGCTTGCCCAGCCTGCGGCTCCTGCATCGGGTATGTTTACCTGAGTTGCAGTGGGGTTGCAGTGGGTTAAGCTCCATGTAGAGGTATCCGTCGCAGATGTAAAAAATGTGTTGCATTTCCCGATGCTTGGTTTTGTGGGGATAGCAGAGCATGTTCCTCCAGGGTCTCTGGGCTGTACCGGCGTGTGCCGTTGTACAAGCTGTACCAAATGCTATGCAGTCCCTATGTGCTAGCAGAGGGGACAGAAGGAGCTGTGTCAGCTTGTGCCTTGACTGGCTGGGTCACTGGTTTGGCTGTTTGCATGCTTGTGAAGGAGCTGGTAGAGTATTCTGCCTGCCAAGGCCCCCTCTGTAGAAGAAGAACTTGCAGTCTTCTCTCCTTTGGTGAACTGGCTTCCCAGCTTTTCACTTGGACGGCAGACTCACCATCCCGCTGGGCTGTTACCCAGCGGGAAAATGTTGGTGTAATTGCAGCATGCTCTCACCTCCGGGTTTCTAGATCCTGCTGTGGTGCACACGAGCATCTCTCTTGCACTCTTACAGTAACTGGCTGGGTCACAGCGATGCTGTGCTTTCTTCTGCTGGGTGCTCTTCTTTTAAAAAGCATACTACCAAGTTCCTCTCTGAATTCAGATTGCCTTCACTTGGCTTTCGAGACCCCAAGCACAGATTTTAGCTCTCTATGTTGATGGCTCTGGACTAGGAACCAGGCAACCTGCTGAGCAATCTCCTTCCATCAGTGAAATGGTAATGATGGTGTCCTGCTTTTTGTGCCTGCATGAGAACTTCTCATGAGTACCAGGTGTTGTCACTGCCCTCTGCTTTGATGAAGCCCTAAATGCAGATTGCAAACCTATTGCTGTAATTAGGGATATCTGCTTTTGCACCCATTGCTGTCATGGCGATACTATGTGCAAAATGCTTTAGGAACTTGTAGTAGAAACACTGATGAACTCCTTCACTTTGAACAGAAGTACAAGTTTTCTACCTCCCTGCATGAAACAGAAAATGGTATTTTTACTATATTAACTTTTTTTCCCCTGGCTGTCTCATTAGCTCATTATTAGACAACTGGAAGGCTCAAAAGAATTAGGTTTTTGGAGGCCATTTCTCCTTGTCTGAGCTGCCATCGTTTTCCCTTCCTCTGGCTCATGGCAGGCTTTCAGTTAAATATACTTAATAGAGCTCCTTCATCATAAGCTGCACTAAAACTAAATTGGAGAGTAAAGGGTGTTCTTACAGGAGATATTACAGTTTAGCTCTCGCAGTCCATGTCCTGCTGCAGGTTCGGGTTATTTGAGTGTCGTTCTTCTTGTTCTGGGGTTTTCAAGCACGCTCATTAAATGATCTGGCTTAGCCTGAATTGCTCTGTGAAATGAACACCAAGGTTGTGCCATTTGGTACGGCACGAGGCAGCGTTTCTCCTGTCCTGGCATTGCCGCTTGCATCCGCCAGCTGCTGCCTGTCTTTGACTCTCTGAGAAGTAAAGCGACCCAGGCTGAGGGACTTGGCCAGGAGGAGAGACTTGTCAGCACTTGCTGCCTCTCCAGCCAGTGCAAGAATTGCTTTACTCTAAGCAGAGCATGTGCTTGGGGCTGTTGCCACCCATGGCACGTGCCTGCTTTCTCCAGGAAGCTTTTCTTTTTGTGCATTCCCAATGGGAAAGCACAGATGCAGAATTTGAATTGCCTGCTCCTTAGCGCAGGCCAAGGAACTTCATCCCGACATCCTTGTAGTAAGCCTGGGAACGTGTGTTTGACTCGAGCACGGCATCAGAGAAACTTCTGGTCTTGACTGGGAGAATGTAAGAAGCTCTGCGATTTCCACGATCACCCTCTGCTCCTCCTTCAGTCTGTGCCTGTTGCTCATTCAAATTTGTGATTTTTTTTTTTAGCGGTAGAAGAAGGACTGAGGTCAAGGTGGGCTGACAAGTAATTTGGGATGTTGTGGTAGTTGCAGAGTGCAGGGGAACCATTGGGTTCGGTGAGCTGGAGGGCTTGACCCCGCTGTGTTTCAGTGGGGTCAAGGTAGCTCAGAGTCAGTGGCCGGGCCGAGCTTGGTGGGAAGCTTGTTTGGTGCTGCCTGTGCTCTCTTGCTGTAAAAACCCAAGCTTAAGGTGTTGTGTCTCTGTCTAACAGGTTTGGAAGAGGTCTGGTGCGTGGTTCTACAAAGGGCTGCCCAAGTACATCATGCCTTTGAAGAGCAGCAGCAAAGCCAGTGAGCTACACTCGCAGCCTTGGCAAAGCGAGCTAGCCATGCCAGAGACGGAGAGCGTCGGGACCTGCCGGTCCTTCACCTGGGCCAGGGGAAAAGGTGGGTTGTCTGCTCCTTGCCCAGGACACAGGTGGGGAGAAGGACCTGGCTTCTACTGTTGCTAGCAGGGTGTTCAGCTAATAGGGGAAGCTCTCTGTTAGAGGTAAGGGACAGCCCACAAGATGTGGTGTGTTTCCCATGTGGGCAGTGTTGGGTTTTTTATGCTACGGTGTGTTTTTCAGGTTTCGCTGCTATTTAAGTGCACATTGGTGGCCCAGACTAGCCCCAGTCCTCCTGGACTCCCTGTCCTTCAGTCCACCCTTGCTTTCCTCCATTCCTTGCAGCCCCCACTGTTTTGCTGCGACTGCCAAGGGAGGGACGAACCGTGAAGCACGCACCTGTCTGCAGTCGCAGCCCAAAGAGCTCCTCCTGCTGAACTGCATAGGATGGTGCCACTGATGGACGTTGTGCAGCCAAGGGTGACAAAAGACTGCTCTTATTCCCTCCCTCCTTGGGGCTGCTTGCTTCTGCTGCTCTACAGAGCACCATTGGACAGCTACCTCAAGTTGCTTTGAGCTGGGTTAGAAATTACACCGCCAACATCTCCCTGGGGTCTTCCTGGAGCAAGTGGGCAGAGATATTCTTCTGCGGTCAGTGGGCAGGAGCAAGCTGATGCTGGCAGTCCTTTTGTGCCTGACCCCCTGAGGACCGGCAAAGGGTGAAGCTCCTTCCCCAGGCCCTGGGGAGGGGGCTGAGATTTGCAGCATGGAGAGCTCAAGGCTGAGTTTTTTAAATGTGTCTTGGAGAAGCTGTTGATTAATTTAGCCCTGTGCAGGGCTGGGGCCAGAGCACTGACAAGCCTGAATATTTATTAGCTTCAGCACTCACATCTCTCTTCTTTGAGGTAGACCTTGATTGAAGTAGACCGTTGTATCGCATGTGGCATCTTGGATCGCTGCCGCGTCAGATCCCATTCACAGCACTGCCTTGTAGGGCTTTTTTCCCCTGCTCTCTTCCATCTGCCCACCCTGTCGTTGCTCATATGCCCACTCCAGTGCTATGCCTAGAGCCAGCTGGGGGGAAACAGTAGCTCGGCATTGAGGAGCTGAGCACTCAGGGTCATTAGCACAGCAGCGGATGGATGCTGCAGAATTAAAGCTGCTGTCGGTCTGCTTTGATTTCTCTTCATTTCTTTCTGGTGTAGATTAACAGAACTGTCTGGCCTCTCTCCCTTTCTGTCTTGTGCTATTAGATCCCCTCAATTGGAGAAGACCTCTTCAGTGTACCAGCAGCATACACTCTTCCACATCAAGATAAATCTTATCAGTAGTGCAGGGGGAAATAACATTTTAATAAAGTGGACTCAGGAGAGTCGAGTTTACAAACCTTCTCTTCAGGACCCAGCTAGGAAAGCACTCCCAGCCCTACTGTAACTTTTGTAATTAAAGACAAATTAGATCAACAATAGATAGTTGTGCTTCCCTCCAGGAGACGCTTGGAAGGAGCTGTCTTAGCAAATGAACTGATTGATGAGGTGTTTTCTGTTCACGTGACCTGGCCTGCTTTTTAGTTCAGCTTTTTAGTTGATTTTTTTTCTGGGAGAAGGCCTCCCCCTAAATACTTGCAGGAGCAGCAAAGGAGCAGGTGGAGGACAGCAAAGCGGCCTTCGGTAAGCTTTGATGTGGGTGGTGAGTTGCCTTTCTCCCTGTGCTCTGATTTTTGGCTCGCTGCTGTTTTATGGGTTGGATAATATTAATTTATGGGTTTACTTTCTGGTGCTTTCTTCCCTTCTTGCCCTTCTCTGCGTAGGCCGCCTGTCCTCTGGACAGCTTTCAATGGGCACTGCGGGCTGTAATTAATCTCTGAAGCTGGGGGCTTGTACATCTCGCCCCTCTGTTTAACTGGTTTTCGCCTGCCAGTGCTGGGACTTGTGCTGGTTGTCATCTGAAACCCCTGCAATGTGCAGGGCAGCCGCCTTCCCCTGTGGGGACGATGTAGCTGTGATACTGCCGGCGTCAATCTGCGACTGGGTCTGGACCGAGCTTTACGAGGCCGTGGCTGACAAGGCAGCCTGCCTTACCTCTGCCTGGCTGATAGCATTTGTCAGCTCGCACCTCGTACGCCCTCATCTCAACACATCCTTTCGGCACTGCGTAAAGCCCTGTTGCTTGTTTGGCAGGATGTTCTTGGGAACCAGGTCTGGCATTTCACATGCCTGACTCTGACAGGCTGCTCTTGGTGGGATTTCTGTTATCTTGGCCAGCTGTGTCTAACCCCACTGCTCGCCTCCTGAGGTGCTGAAGGAGCCGTCTCTCAGCTATTAAGGGATTCAAGTCAGGTGGGACCAGCACTGGTGCATCTATGTCCCGACACAGCCCCTGGAGAGCCTGGGAGAAAGGAGCCGCGGTTGTCCTTTTGACATCCTCCATGCCAGGAGCTGCCAAGCATGGGACAAACCTCATGTCCCTTTTCCTCCCTCAAAAGGAAGGGATCAGTGCCAGGCCCTGGGTACCGGCTGCTCCTGCTGCAGGAGGGTGGGAAGGCAGCAGGACCGAGGGACTGCAGGGACGTGCCTCTTGGAAGAAAAGCCAAACCCCCCAGGAAGAAGTTTTATTTTTACACACCCATTATTTCTCTCGCGCTTGCTGACACTGGGATTTGCCTTTGCCTTTAGTTTTTCTGTAATAAACAAGCAGTTGCCATGGAAACCCTGCTATTAGTTAAGGCACAAATGTATTGTCATGGGGGAGAATAGCAGTAATATTTCTTGCGCTGGGGAACAGCTCCGCTTCATGTGGTGGAATGTGGGTGGGTTTCTGCACTGGGTCAGGCGGGACAGGGCTGTCAGGGCGTGGGGAGCAATAAGCAGCAGGGCTTTCCTTCTTCCCAACTCTGAGTTCTGCATGAAAAAATGTAAAGCATCTGTGTGGAAAAAAGAAGTGTGATCCCTGAGCTATTGCACTGTTTGGCATGAGGGCTGCCTGCTGCTCTGCTCGGTCTCTGGTGGTTTCTCCTGTTGCAATGTGTTCTAGTCCTGTTGCCAAGCAATGCGATGTGCTGGGCTCGGCGGTGTCAGGGGCACAGGAGCAGCGGCTGGGCAGGGGATGCAGCAGGTTTGTCCGGCATCTGTGTGCTGGAGGCCAAATCCCAGAGTGATGGAGCAGAGAGGAGTGTGCTGGGGCACATCCAGGTGCTTTGCAGGCCGCTGAGAGGGTCATCCAACTTCTGTACGAGTTTGGGCAGTGCCGAAGCTGCGTGTGTGCCGCTTCTGAAAGCGAGAGCGGTTGGGTCCAGTCCCCTCCTCCTGCTTGGCGATGTCCTCGCGACTGCGGGCAACACTGGGCGTGATCTAGCGTAGAAGCTGCATTCAGCGAGACATTTGGCTTGTAATAAAACTTTTCATCTCCGACCCTCCCACCCGCAGTGACCGGGAGCTGTTGGCCGCCGCACTCCCCGGAGTTTGTGTTTGCAAAGGCTGATGATACGGGTGGTGCAGGGGAGCTGTGTGCCCAAGGGCTCGTGCTCAGACCGCTCATCCAGCGCGTCTTGGCTGCGCTGGGCCCGTGTGGCTGTTCAGAGCTGTTGCTGCAGGGTGCTCATGCGTGCCCGTGTGCTTTTTCTGTATTTTTGGCAGCCACAAGAAGTGTCAAGCTTTGTGTGTGCGGGGACAGAGCTCTGCCCTGCAATGGGCAGTGGGAGGGAGTGTGGCTGGCTGTTCCCATCACAGGCGTGCCCGTGCCAAATGCGCGCATTTAATATTAGAGCTCAACTCCAGCCAAGTGCTCCTTTCCCCTTGGCCTCAGCACAGCCTCCCCTCATCCTCTGCTGCTGGGGCTGAGCGCAGCCCGGCAGCCCTCCACCATTCCCTGTGGCTCTCCATGCTACAAGGCTCCGGTACCGCTGGCTTGGAGGTTGAACCACATGTCAGAGGGATTGTAGGCTCTGGCAGCAGCCATGGAGGTTCAGGCTCTCAATGAGTGACCCATTCCCTGTGGGAATGCTGCTTTTCTTGCAAGTTTTATCTCAGCATATTTTTTATGAGCTTTTTTTTCAGTCAGCTGGAGATTGAGAGGGATAAATCTGTTACGTTGTCTGAAAGTGCAACTGTCCAACGACTTTTATTGATATATCAGCAACTGCTGGAACACCAGATTTACGACTTCTGGGCTCTGGAAAGTGCCAGCAGAAGGTCTGGGAGCATGGGAGAAAAATTACCTTAAAGGGAAACATTGCTGCAGTGGGTAAAATACACTCTTATTGGCAGCAGAGGAAATGAGAGCAGACAGGGCTGCTCCTGTGGTTCAAGTGCCTTCGTGTCATTAATATTTCCCTCCTTTTGTGCTGGTCCTCTCTGAACTGCTGAATGGCAGAAGGGAAGGCAGCTAAAGTCACCTGCACTGATTCATTGGGGCCTTCTCCAAATAAATCCTGACTTCCAGCATTTTTAAAGGATTCATGGAGGAAGGAACTATTCTAAAGCGGTGGATTTTATGAATCCAGGAGGCCAAAAAAAGGATGATGACCAAGTGGGACAGGAGCGTGTTTTCTGAGGGAACTGGGTAATGGGACGATGAGAATGATTCTCACAGCTGAGATTTGGATTTTATGGCAAAAAAAATACACACTGGTATGTATGGGTTGTTATTAACAGTATTTATATATAGTCCCCCACCTCTCCCAGGGAGCTTTGGTGGAGTAGTGAAGCTGTCTTAAAGGCAGAAAAGGCCAAAGCCAAACCTTTGCTTTGAGGACTCTTAGCCAGAAGTGCAGCCCCCCTGCTTGTAACGGGGCTTCACTCTCTGCTCGGCTCAGCTCCACAGCCCCTTTCCCTGCAGGTGAGAGGTCCCATTTCTGACGGTGCCAGGAGGGGAAGGCTGCGAGGGTGGTGAGGAGGGGGCCTGGCAGCCTCCCCCCTGCACGGCACTTCCCAGCAGCACGGCGTGCGTGGGGAGCTGCCCGCCAGGGCAACTTCAGTAGCACTTTGCAATAATACTGGCAGCCAGCTTTAATATCCTCAGAGATGTTAACTCCAGAAAAGTGCTATTTTAGGTATTAATTTTTTATTTTTTTAATAAAATATTTTGTGTAGTACAGATCGCTGCCTGAATACAGGAGCATCTGCAGAGGTCCTTGGCAGAAATGTTTGACAGCTTGTGCTCACCTGTGCAAGGGGAGGGATACCCATCCTCCTGCCCTTGGGCAGTGTTAAAGGGTTTGCAGCTCTGCGAACTGCGTGTAGTGAATTCTAGGGCTGATACAGAGAAATGAACTGACAGCTCTCTTTGCTACCCCGTGGCTGTCACCTTGTACCACTGCACCCACGTCCCTCATGCACCCGGCAGCACCGTGAGGTTGGGTACTACGAGCAACATGGCGCAGGGGCAAAGTGATTTGTTCAGCAGCAGAATGGGGAACTCCTTTCTCATGTGAATGTGAGCTTATAAATACATACTGATGAATATAACAAAATAGTTGGGGCTTCCTTTTTCTACAGTAGAGGCTGTAGGTTGCAGTGTTGCCTACTCTATATCCCACGTGAGCCACTGTTGTACTTTCTACCCAGAATTGTGACCCACCCTTTGAAGTGGTTTCTGAGCTGCCAGGAGGGCTGGTATCTACCTTGGTCAGATGGAGAAATGCTAGAGGTGCAATCCCTCAAACAAAAGACAGTTGTTTTCCTGTTACCTTCCTCCTCAGCCCCATCATTTCTGTTCTGAGATCAGGCCATTACAAAAACCTAGGAATTGGAAAAACACCTTTCTCATTTTACCCAGAGCAGCTGGCAGTCGAGTTATCTTTTACACCGGTATAAGCAGGAGAGGTGCGTGCGTAATTGCATGGAAAAGTGGAAAAAACCTGCCAATTTGGGAAGTTGTGTCTGGCAAAATGAGGCTCCTTTGGCTCTTGCCGAAACTACGGAGGGTGGAAAGCAGCAGGATTAGGGCCAGGATTCAGGGGGATGGGGAAAGAAGAAAAAAAAGCAGCCTTGAAATGGGGGAATAGTCTCCTTGAGGAAGAGGAGCAACTCTTGCCTTTTAAGCCTTGGGAGCATAGGAGTAATATAGTTGGGGCAGTGTTCCGATAGGGATGAGCGCTGAATGGACGATGAGCTAATAAGTCTGGTTCTTCGTGTAATTGCTGCAGGGTTTTTCTTATTTGATGTGCTCAGTATTTATCTGGTGTTTTCCTCGTAGACCCTGAGGCCTGCAGGAGAGGCCCTGCTGCACTTGAAACGTGGCTTGGAGGAAGCCCTCGCCTCACACTACTCAAACGTGGGTGCTCTTTCGGTGCAGCCAGGACCCCTCCACCTGCAGCTGAGGAGGAACCAGCCTTGTGCCCAGCCCAGCCCTCAGCGTGTCGCTCCTGCGTGCGAGACAGCAAACATCAGGAGGAGGGGGCTCGCTGGCGTGCCAGCACGGGGGTCAGCAGGAGCAGAGCCCGGCTCCCAGACCAGCCACGCCGCAGGGCTCTTGGCTTTGCAGCAGGGAGCTTTGGGCAGCAAAGCATGGCGCAGGAGTGGTGTGGTCCCCATGGTTCCGGTCAGGTTTAGGAGAGAAGCAGTGGTGGGGTGTGCATCTGCTTCAGGTGCTGGCAGCGCTGGAGTGTTTTGGGTAGAGTTATAAGTCATCGGTAAAAAGTAAAAGCACATCGTGTTTGAGAGGAAGAGTGAACAGCTGTGGGGGAACTGCAGGTAGGGCTCCCTTTTGGAGAGGGAGAACGTGATCAGCAAGTCAGCATTTGTTCATGTTTTATTTGGATCCATCTGGCACCCGCTTTGGTAAGTGTTATGAACATTGTGAATAACTGTCTCTCCCCTTTCCTCCCCCCAATCTTTTCTGCAGTGGTTTCTAGCGACAGTGAGAGCGACTCAGAGTTCAGTTCCTCCAGCCTGGATGACAAGCCCTCACCTGTGGGGTCAAAAGGCTCGCAAGGCAGACAGCACCGAGCAGGACTGGGTGAGGAGTTCCTGTTCTTTGTGGCTGGAGGGCGGGAAGCGTAAAGTGCTTGAATGTTTGGCTCTTGGTACTGTGTTTTTTGGCTCAGCCGCTTGCCTGCCCTATGCTGGTGCAGCCCACTGGCTGTAGTGGTGCCAGGTGAGGATCTGATCCTTTCTTACTGGAATAGGATCAATGGGTGAAACGGGTGGTGGGTCGCTCTGTTGCCTGCAGCTTTTCAGGGTCTGCCCTTGGAGCTGAGAGCTGCTCCCGGCTGCGTGGCAGCACGTCTCCGGCCAGCTCCTTACTCCTGACTTTATGGAACTGAAATTGCCAGTGCCGTTTTAGGAGTGGACCACGGGAACTGGGTTTTGATCCTGCTCCTGAGGGTGCCTGGCTGGGAGCAGGGAGGCTGCTGCTCTCTTAGGACCCGGCCCAGCATCTGCACCCACTTCTCCCTCTCACAGCAGCATCTCTCTGTTGTGTCTCTGCAGCACCCATCAGGGAACCCAGCCAGGCCATGGGCAGGGCGCTGGGGAGCACCCACTCCCCTACCCTCTCAGGGAGCCACAGCAGCCTGGGCAGTGAGCAGGGGGCTGCCCTCAGTGCCACGGAGAGCTGCCAGAGTGACCAGCCGGCGGATGGGCACGACGGCGATGTCGGCAACAGAGGCCCTGGTAAGCTGAACCTCCTCTCTGGGCAGATCCGTGCTTTTGGGGCTGACTTCCCTCGAAGCACAGCTTTCTCAGAGGCACACCTGGCAAAGCTGCAGCCCGGGATCACCTTTCGCTGCTGCTTTTCTCATGGCAGTTGCTGTCACAGCATTACAGCTCACTCCTTCCCTCTTCCCTGCGTGCAGAATGTATTCTGCAACATGAGTAATCGTCTGGGGTGGGAGCTGCCTACACCCACCTCCAAGAGCAGCTGTAGCCTGGGTCTCTGCCCCTGCAAAGGCCTGGAGCTCCTGTCTGCCCTGCAGAGGCAGCAGAACAGATTGAGCTTTTACTGAAGCAAGGCAGAAGTCCGGCAGCTTTATGAGACCAAATAAAAATTTTCCTAATGTTAGATGGCTCTTAAAGCCGCGCATGGCTCTTCCCAGAACTCTGCAGTGCAAAAAAAGATACTTTTTCCCCCTCAACAACCTTGGAACAATTAAGTGACTCTGAGAGCAGAGGCTGCTATCACATCTGATCTGGAGCAGCTGAGAGATGCAAATGTGTTCTCTCTGCGGTTCCCACTAATCTATTCAATAACCCCTTAAGTTATCATTTAGCACTGCTCCCTCCAGAGCGTTCCTGCCACCCTGTGAACTGCCACTGCTTTTGTTCCCGAGCCTGTTTTGTGCTGTGCATGTTGAGGCGTAAATTGGATTAGAGAGAGCAGGTTTATCCTTTAGTGCAACAAGGAGTCATAGTCCCCCTCCCCACGCTTCCTGCTAGAAATAGCCGGCATAAAATTGTTTCTCTGCTCTTCCCTCCCTCCCCAAGTTTCAAGGATTTGCAGTTTTCTTTAATTTTAGTTTTCGCAAAGCAAATCAGATGAGTGATACTTCTGCTCTCTCTGTCCTCTGTCTGGATTATAGTGCTGCACCGGACTAGGCGCTTTATTTTAAGCCCCTGTTGGCTGTGGCGTTAGAGATGGCTGATTCCTGTTGTGTGTTGGCTCTGCTGCCTGCCGGAGTGGAGCAGCAGGTTGTCCTGCAGGACTGAAGCGGGTGATGGTGGATAGCAGGTGTGACCCCTTGGGTGCTCTTTCTGCTGGTGCTATGTGGCCACGCTGAAGTCTGGGTGGATGCACACCTGGACAGTGTGTTTGTACAGCGCTTACCACTTTGGAGCTTTCCTGCCAGCTGTTTGAACTAACTGCTGCCTGGCCATGACAGTGCAAACAGTATCTCAGAGGCAAAAAAAGCTTTTTTCCTGCTAAAAAACTCATATGCAAAGCCTGGCACAAGGGGTCAACGCTTTCCAGCGGGATCTCTTTTTGCTAGGTGGGGGAGAGCTAAAAATGACAGGCAGCGCGGACATATCTTAGAAAAATGAAAACTGTAACAATCTCATGAGCCCAGTTAAAATAGTCCCTGGGATGCAGAGAGAATCCTGCTAAGGAAAAGGTTAAGCCAAGTTGGCTGACTAGAGAATATCTGTAAAGATCTTTATTACGTCTGGGGTCATTTATTTCCCAGTCTTCCTGCAGAAGGGGCTGCTTTGTTCAGACGTGGTGCTTGCAGCAGCAAGTGCCACGGTAGGAGGGCTCCGTGGCCCCCAGAGCCGGGGGAGGGAGGCAGGGAGACGGCAGCGAGTATTTCTGCTCGCGTGTGCTGAGGAGGAATGAAACCGCTGGTGGTTGCGGTCGGCTGGTACGAGCTTGGGAACTGATGGAGGGTGGCAGCGGGCAGGGTTCTCTGTGTCATGTCACATCAGGGAACTAGCCACCAGCCAAGCATCCTCCTGGGCCGGGGAGCTCCTGTGGGCACGCAGGGAGTTAGATGGCACTACGGCTGTGTCTCTGCGACCGCAGGAGGTGGCAGGATGGGCTACAGAGCAGCTGGCCTGTCCTCGAGCCTGTTCTGTGCCGGCATTACACCTTCCCGCAACGTTGGGTGCTGGCGAGAGCTGGTGTGGCAGCATCAGAGACTCTACCAAAGGTCTTTTCAAGGAGGCAAAGCCGGAACCTGGGCGTGTTGTGGGAGGCATGTGATGTGCCCGTGTTGTGTTCGCCATGGCTGTATGCTCTGTCCCACAGTGTGGGTCCTTGTCAGCACTTCGAGGTGGGGAGGAGAGAGGGAAAGTGAGTTTGTTTTCCCTCCAGTGTGTTTGGGATGTGGTCTTGCCTCCATGCAGCAAGTGAGCAGCAGGGGTAAGCATGGTCAGTGTTCATTTACTCTTGCCAGCACTTAACATGCCCAGCTGGAGAGATGCTGCAGTGATGTGATCTGTGCAGCGAACTGTCGGCAATCACGATCCATTACGTATGAATTTAGTAATCAGCATAATGCAGTGATACGACTCATGTGGCCTTGTGTTCTGTGCAGTTCTGTAGCAGGTGGTTGGAGCGGATCAGACATCCGGGAGGCTGCAATACCAAATGCCCCCATGCTTTGCCAGCAGCCTGGCAAGAGCAGAATATAGAGAAGAGCAAAACCTGCGCTGTAGTTCCCTAGGAAGTGTCCTGCTCTGCAGAGGGGTTCACATGCTCCGGGATGCTGGAAGTCTGGGGTGTGCAAATGCTGGGAGCCTCAGAGAAGGTGGCAATGCCTCTCCCCATCTTTAGATCAGAGCTTCATCTGTCTTTTCGTCTGGCTTTTCATGATGAGTCCCTCTGGA
Organism: Sagittarius serpentarius; assembly: GCA_034782735.1. Classification (NCBI taxonomy): domain Eukaryota; kingdom Metazoa; phylum Chordata; class Aves; order Accipitriformes; family Sagittariidae; genus Sagittarius; species Sagittarius serpentarius. The sequence goes on along the minus strand of JAVKLA010000084.1, from coordinate 4,259,094 downwards.
TGCCACTGTTTGCCAAAAAGCAGAGGCTGCTCTTGCTGTTCATGTCTGTAAAGAGAAGCGGAGGCGATGTGCGCTCTATGTCAAGACTGGCAAAACTCTTCATTGCACCTCCCTGCCTGCAGGACAGTCCCTGTGCTCTGCTCTGACCCAAAAGCAGAGCAAGGGGCAAAGATCTTTTCTAATTTAAATTGCTGATCCTCAGCTGCAGAATGGGGACATTAAAGGGATATTTTGCTATAGCTTTTCTGAACGGCTCTGCAACTTTTTTAACACTGTGTTGGGAGCAATTTTTGCTTCATATTAGCACCTCAGGTGTTGTTCTACCGGTGCCTTTCTTTTTGCTTCTTTTTCTCACCTCTGTTCTAATTCTGCTCTCAAGTGCAACTTTGCAGAACACTTTAGCATCCTTAAATCCCAGGCCGCAGCCAGAACAGGAGTTAGGGAGTGGTACTGCAACTGCAGCTGGTCTCATAGTCCTTAGCTCTTTAAGCCTGAAGGCCAAGAGGACAGCGTGGTCGTGCAGCCAAGGGAAAAAAAGGAGCTATTAAGAAGAGTTTGTAGGTTTCCAGTATGTTGCTCCGGCTCCGGCTGGGGTTTGGTGAGGCAGATAATGAAGCCTGGGGTTTGTCATAAAATGACTCATTGTCAGAGCTGCATTGGGATTTAGGCAACCTCAGCCCCTGAGCCAAGGTTTCAGAAGAGAGTGGTGAGTTGAGAGGCTGCCAATTTTATTATTTTTTTTTTAACCACCTGCTTTCAAACCCTTTCAAAAGCATCATTTTCTGAGGGTCTGGTGTTTCTTATTCTTTTGAAGCTCCAGTTCCTGGAGGTGCCCGCTCTGACATGATAGCTGTTAAGAGGAAGACTACACACTGGTTTTCCTGGAGAATGTTTTATCCTAAAGAGGATGAAATTTGCACACAGGAAAGAAGCACAATCTTTCTTTTTCCCCTTGCTTGCCCCCAGCTAGGGAGGTGACTCGCCTTCTGGCTGTACAGCTGATGTGTTAAGAAGTGCCTCAGTTAAAAAAGAGCAAAATCCTCAGTATTGTTAATTATGACATTTGTATTAAAGAAAGGGAATATTAAACAGAATTAAACAAATCATCAATATCTTACAGTAGTTTTCATTAGCCTGTGGAGAGCTTTTAATGGAGATAACATTTTTGAGCTTGGACCTGGCTGCTGCAGGGGGTAGATTAAGAGCAAAAGGCATCTCTCCTCAGATCAGTAGCAAGTTCTGCTTTCCTTGGTCCCAGTTAATGCGTTCCTCAGTGTCTTGTCTGAGGAATGGGTCCATCCTGTTTGGTATTCTGCGGGTCACCTGAACAACTAGCTGGTAGGGAATTGTGAGTAAGCTTGGCATGGGCTCTGGGGCTGGAGAACGCTCTAGTTTGTGCTTAAAACAGGAGGTTTGAGAAACAGCCACAAGATAAGCTAATGAACGAGCAGCATACGTCTGAGTGCAAATCAGTCTCCCCACCTCTGCTTGTTTGCCAATGTGTTGTCTAAATCATTAATACTTAAAGAGCGGTACAGCAGCTGGCAGTTAAACAGAGCCACGTTAAACAGTGGTGTTCCTGAGTCTGGGAGCTGAGACAATAATGGCGGTGCCTGGTGGGGTATAAGAAGTGTTGTGGCTTGCAATCACAGGGCGAGACCAGCTGGAAGGACCTCCAGAGGTCAGCAGGTCCAGCCCGGACCCTTCTCCCAGGGTGCTGAAGCTGCAGCTTCTCGATACCTCCCTTTGGCTGCTTGCTTTGTAGCTGTCGTGCTGGGAGAGGCTGAGCAGAGCTGAGAAAAGGGCTTGGAGCTGAGAGAGATGGGCAGGAAATGCTGCTTCCAGCTCTCTTAATCTGGGAAGATTTATGCCCTGTCTTTCAGGAATTTAGAAATGAGGTGGTGTCACTTTGTCTGTGGCTCAGTGCCCCCCTGGCTGGGATAGGCATCAACTTTTGCTCATAAATATGCAAGCTGTTAATACACGAGACAGGCAGAGCCATTCTGCATTATTTTCGTGGCAGGAAATTCTCAGGGCATCTTTGAAGTTAAAGCATTAACTTCTTTTTTACCTTCCCTTCTGTTTCTCAGATGTCTGTTTTGCTCCCTCAGGGATGATGAGGAGGTAACATTTTGCTTCAGTGGGTCTAACTACTCCATTCCATGTAGGGAAAAAAATTGTCCTGACAGTAATTAGGCTGTGAATGGGATAGTAATTTCTTTAATGATTTTCTTCATGGCAGTCTTTGGGGAGTTGACTTTTGTTTTTCTGCGCTTGGTGAGAAAGTTGCTTAAACGTTTTCAGACTGCTCTCTCCCTTGTCCATGTGAGCTACAGCCAAACAACGTAGTCTTCCAGGGTGGGTTTTGCAGCCGGGTGAAATAGGTGGGCAACTCCGCGAGGGAGCTGTGCTCGCGACCCCTGCTCTTCCTCCCTCTGCCTTCGGCCTCTGCCTGCACTGAGGGCACAGGGTAGGAAGGAGGCAGGGGTCAGATGTGGAGAGACCCTCACACACTCCCCTCCAAGCCTCTGCCTCCCTGCACTGGCTGCCTCATCAGTCTTTGGGCACCACTGTTTGCCCCTCTTTGCTTAAAGCTTCCTGCCACTGCCACGGGATTGAGTTTTCCTGCTGCCAAGGAGCATGAGCTGTCCCTCTTCCACAAAGTGAAAAAACTGAGTTGTGCCTTCATGGCTGAGAAGCATTGAGCTGTCTCTGCCTCCTCGTGTTGGTACTGCAGAGCGCCGAATGGTCCTGCTGTATTTATACATAAAACATGTCTTTGGGTAGTGACAGCATTAGGAAATGATTCAAGGTTTGCATTCTAGATACAATACATCTGTAAATATGAATCTCAGAAGAAGCATATGCCCTCTTCCATGTTTTAAGGAATTAAAATATTTTCATCCTCAAGTGGTAGAACCAAAACATTTTCAGCTCTTTTAAGTCTGCCTTGAAGTTAAGTGAATAAAGGCTCGAGTACCTACAAAATAAATTACTTTCACTATTTCTGTAATTCTTTCTGGAGTCTTAAATTGAAGACTTTTTCCTTGAAAATAGAGCAATGACAAAGACTCATTCTCTTGCCACTTTCATTCAATGTATCTGGAAACAAGTCTGCTGCTGAAGATGAAACTCCTATTTATGTGCCTTCTTTCACATTGCAGAGGTCTGTGCTTTGGTCTTTGATCAAACAGCCTGCCTGGCCTCCTGCCCCCACATCCTTAGACTTAATTCCCTGCCCTTTGCAATACATTTGCTCCTCACACTTCCAACTATCTATTCAGCATTTTGCACAAAGCACTGAGGGCAATAGTTGATGTCATCTTTCAAAACAAAGCATAAAGGAAAGAGGATGGGAAGTCAGTAATATAGAAGTTAAAAGTGTGGGTTTTGGAGTCTTTGTAAACACATTGGGAGGTTTTATGGCTCGGGAGGTTATCTTTCAACTGGGACGTCAGCCAGTAGCTGGTGGGAGGAATTTGCAGGACTCTCTGTGCCTTGAACATTTCACATGAATGCAGTGACTGGAAACATCCCCTGTCCTTTCTCCAGAAGTCAATGTAATTTATGAGAGAAGCTAGTACTGACCCGCTGCTGCCTTACATCACTCCACATTGCCAGCCCCGCATTTCACCCCATGTGCTGGAAGCAGCACGTCCCAGCAGACCCTGAGTTTTGCCGGGGGCTGCTGAAGTAATTCGCTCAGGTTCGTCTAGCTGACGTGAGCCAGAGCAGCAGAGCATCGCTGTCCTGCCCCCATCCCCAGCCATGGGCAAGGACTACGTTCTGCCATGGCTCCTCTCCATGGCCCAGGCACGTGGACGGCAGGAGGGTCACACGGAGGACCTGCTCTGTGGCACGTAGATGCTGTCACCTGGTTTGGAAACCTCTGAGAGCTGAGGCTTGGCTTTCTGTCTGACTTTGCCCTTTGAGGGAAGCGTGTACCAGAGGACTAGTTCTAGCAGTACAACTTCCTCTTTCTCCTTCTTTCCCTATTACTTTCGCCTGTCTTTTCTTTCTTTAATAAAGTTTAATGGGCCCTGACTGCTGACAGACTGTGGAGTAATGATGCATAGACGTTCTCTTCATTATTATTTTTAGGAAGCTCTTAAAATGGCACTGAGCATGTAAAAGCAACGTAAAAGAACTTTGTCAAGTCTCTCCCCTTCGCTGCTTTCCAAACAAAACTTTTGTCTTTATGTATTTTGAAGGCAAACGGCGTGTCCACACCAGAAGACAACGCTGACAGAGGCGAAGATGGAGCTGCTTTGCCTGGATCCAACGCGTGCCCCTTGCCCACTCCTATAGACCTCACTCCAGACGACGACTGCTGCCGGTGGTGACTCTATGATGGCAGTTCTTGTACAGGCATTAGCAACACGATGGCACCTGGGAAAGCACCTGCCTGTCCTCCCTGCCTCACTGACTTGGTTTATGGTTTGGTCTGGTTTCCCCTTCTGACTGACACGCCCTTTGGGATGCTGCTCGGAGAGGGGTGCTGTGCAGTGCTGCCGTGGGGTCCAGACCCATCTTTATTGGAAGGGGCACGCAAAGTGCTCTCTGGAGCTGAAGAAATGTGTGCTGCCTCCGCTGTTCCTGGCTTGCCAAGCTCAGCCCTGGGTTTAGCTCCTGGCCTTGCAGTCCTGGCTTTGCAGTCTTCAGGAGAAAGGGGAATTCACTCCTATGTCCCTGAAATAGGGAGTGAGGAGACCGCAGCCCTTTTACTGCCTCTCAGCCCAGGGGTGAATTTCCCTCTGTGAACCCCAAGGGTGAGACCGAGGCTCCGATTTGCACTTGACTCCCATGGGCCCAGGGTGTCACCCCTTGTGTTTCCTGTCATCATTGTTCTGGTTTGAGTTGGTATGAGTTTGGCAGGGGCATCCTGAATCAGCTGGTGAAGTTGTGCTCCTGTTCACTTCCACTGAGGGCTGTCTGTCTGTCTGCTCAGGGAGACACTTCAGTTAGTAAAAAAACCACTCGAAGAAGTTTGCTGTGAATTTTTTGGTCCTCCTGGCTGTGCACTGGCCTGTGTGTCCTGTGGTGAGGGTGACGCTTTGGCAGTGAGATCATGGGCGGTCTGTGTGTGTTGCAGCTCCTCGTGGGAGAACGCTCACCGCCCCGAGGCCCAGCGGCCTGCCTTTGCGTACCCAAATTGGATAAAAGCTTTCATATTACTTTATCTTGTTGAGCTCTGCAGATTCTCCTTCCACATGCACACCTTGTCATCTCTTGCACAAGCAGGGGCCTTTGTTTTACCTTTTTTGTGCAAGTCTTGAGGATCTGGCTGGCTGTGATGGCATTATCATGAGTCAGGCTGTAGAAAGCTGCATGCTTATTCTCCAGGATGGACAATTTCCCTCCAAGGCCTGACAGATGAGAAAAATCAAATTACCTGATGTCTCCAGAGCATTTAGATGTTTGAAGGCCTGAATGAAACCCACACTAGGCAAGTAGGAGCCTGTGGATTTTATTAAATACTTTGGATCTGACCTGTCTTCTGCTGAAGAAACAAAGGATTCCAAAAAGTTCCCTCTGAAATCATGGATTTAAAGGCAATTTGTGCCTATTAATGTCAGCCTTTTCCCTTGGTTATTACTGTTCTGTTCTCCTTTGCTGCTGGGCACTTTGTGCGCTTGTAGTATATACTCTTACAAATGGCTGCAGTACGAAGATAAATGAGATTGGGTGCTGGAACGCTCTAACAGGAGATCGGAAATCAATCCTTGACTTTCTTTTTAAATGAACATAGTCCAACAGAGGACCATTCCCTTACTGCTTTTCCGGCTAATGCGGTATGGCAGGTTGCTGGGAAAATCCTTCCAGCTCTTCCTCTGTGATCTGTTTCTGCCCTTTTAAAAATGAAAACAAAACCTTTGGATGATGTGGGCTCTTTGAGATGGCATAAAGTGAAACCACCGAACACAGGCTTCACAACATTGGTGTTGAAGAGAGCAAGGGACAAGCTTGTTCTCCACTGAGGAATGCTTTATGTCACGGTCTGTGTTGTTTAAACCTGGCCATTGAGACTCGCCCAGCTGCATTTCTGAAAGGAGTAATGCCAAAATTATTAGCTGTTTCTGAAAAAGTAAATCTAAAAGTCAGTTTTTGCTGAAATGCCGGTACGATTTCAGAGCTGAAGTCATGCCGTTTCTTCTGCGAGCTGTAGGGCCTCCAGTTTCAGAAGTGTTTTGCCACCAAAGAAGTCCTGTCTTGCCTTGGAGCTTTTCACAGTCCTACTGAGGCTGTCTTGCTCATGCTCTCATTACCGCAGTGCCTCAGACAGCCTGGCCTGCCAGCCTAAGTTAATTCTATAGAAGAAGGAGAAGGAAAAAGACACTTAAAAATTGACTCCATTTTCTTTAAACTTACTACTTTCTCATCAAAAACTCTACACTGAGTTGGAAAGAGTTTTTAAAACTCAGCATGTAATTTCTAACTCTGGTGTGTGTTGTGCTTTGTTCCTGGGCAGTGCAGGCAGGTCAGTTGTGTTTTCACCCCCACTCTCGCTTCCCACGGCCGTTTACCACACTGTGGGTTGCCAGCTCTGCACAGGAACCTGGTAATCCTTGCTGGCTTAGTGTGCCACTTTGAGGCATGAGTTTGGTTTTTAACTGAGACTAGGTTTTATAAAACACTCTCAGAGATAAATATGGGACTGCTCTTGTACCAGTGAGACTGGAAACCTTTCTTTCTTACCTCTGTATTTTACCTCCTTGGAGTAATTCCACCTGAGTTCAAACCAGAACTGTTCATTCATCTGTGGAAAGACTCCTCTTGGGTCGAGGATCTAGCCCAGGAGAACGTGATCTAGCCACATATATGACTGTGATAAAGGAACATCCGCAGCTCTGTGCACATATTTTCTATGAAAGACCACTTTTCCCTTTGTTGCATCTCTCTTGGTTGTGTTTTGTAGCTTTTGTTGGAATATTATCCTAAATCTGTACCAGTTGACTGCCTTTTGAGTTTGCTCGAGGTGGGCAACAAGGCAACAGTGAATAGTCCTCAGTCTGCTCTGGTTGTTTGTGTTTCTTTTATTATTTTGTTGTTCTCGTCTCCATCCCTTACAGCTTTTATGTAGTGTTTTACTACTGCAAACAATAAAGCTTTGGCTCAGTAACAACTGCTTGCCATTCTTGAAACAGTAAAAAGTTTTTTTCCATTCCCAGGTTGCAGATACTCTCCAAATCCGTGGGCTGGCTCCAGCGAGGAAAGAAAATAATCCAGCCAGTGGAATGGTGATTCACAGGGCTGGAGCATAATTGAATTCTGCATTTGAAAGTTGTCTTTTGTCTTGCCCCTGTATGGTGTCTTGTGCTGGCGATGGCAGGGGGCACAGGTCTACTCCTCAGCCCTTCCATGGAAGGTTTTCCATGTTGTAACCACGCAGGCTAAAGCAGCACCGATTGTCGTTCCGTCAAGTGCTATCCCCACTGTGTCCCAAGGCTCGTCACTCGCTCTGGTTTGACAGTCAAGGTCCATTTAGTTTTGCCTACAGAGAAGCGTCTCCGCATTGTTCACTGAACGTGTGCAGCCCTGGCTTCTCTGTGTTCCCTTCCACTCGGCATTCAGCTTCAAGGTTTCAAATGGCTTTTTAATCTGTTTTTGCTTTTCCTATTTTAAAAGCACCTTGATAATTGCTGTTGGGATTGTTTTGCTGGGGAGCTACCTTTAGTCCAAGGATGGAGCGTGTCAAGGACTAACCACCTCTTACGTTGTTCCTTCCCCGCTCCACTTGCCATGACAACAACCAGTATATAGGAGAGTCAACTGTAGGATCTCTCTGAGTCAGAAACACTGGCCATGAATTCCCAGGTTTCCCTGTTTGCTTTTTACAGCTATAATTTGAGGGGAAAGGGGATGCTTTCTCTGTGGGAGCTGTGCATAGTAGTTCAGTGTAGCTGAAGCAAATGGACTACCAGCTGGTGTTTAGACAGTGTGTTTCTGGTCATTACTGAAACGGACAGCAAAGGCCTTGGACTATCAGCCAGAGTGCTTGGACAGTGACACAAAATGGCAGATAACCTCTGCAGATGGCTGAAGTTCATTTGTAAAATAAAACTTAGAAGCAGTTGCTCTTCTCTCCTCCCTGCCCCTCCCAGAAGTTTCCTTCCAGGGGAGAGGACTGGTGGCAGCGACGTCTCACCAGCCCACCTCTCCCATTTCTTCCTGCCACCACTCCCATCACTTTCTTCCTCTGCACTATGGAGACTGCTCTTCCCATCATAACGCCTTGTTTCCACAGGTGGGTGTGACTGACAGTTCAGGGAAATTTTTTTGAAGGGCCGATGCTGCAATCAGATAACGAGACTTTCAGCAGGCACAAGACAGCAGGTGATGGGTAAGCATCCTGTGGAAAACTTTTATCTTGAGCTGCTCGTTCAAATTCCCTCCTGACCATTGCCTCTTATTAGCAGTATATTCAGGGAACGCTAGAAATGCCTGCGATGCTTGAGAGGCACGAGATGAGGATCTTGCCATGTAGCTCCGTAGCAGTGCAGATGGGAACCCGATGGGTGCTGCCTGCCGGTGACGTGTGGCAGCGCACACAGGCAGCCATGCACATCCTCATACACCCCTGCCCTGCACCTCTCTCCCTGCAGAAATATTTCCTCTCCCTATCTTCATAGCAAAACACGAAAGGAGCCAGCCCAGCCCCATGGCTGGTGTAACACTGGCCTGTGCCCCGCTGCCGAACGGTCCCTGGAGATGCCCACGCAGCACCCAAGGGTGCTGCGCTCTGATCAGTGCCTGGGGGTGGCACCTTTGAGGGACGAATTCAAATCCCCTCGAGGAGGAGGGCTGTACACATTCACCTCTGTGCTTTGCAGAGGTTCTGTGGGTTTGCTCGAAGGTATCTGCTGCGTTTCTTTTTTCTTCCACTGACTTCTGTCTGGCAGTGGAAGCTGTTTGTAAAATCTTGGAGGGATTATTGCTCTTGTTTTCCCTCTCTGGAATGAGTGGCTCTACATGATGTGTTCTTATTTTGCTAGAAAAGATGGATTGTGTTTTTAAAGTATTTTTGTTGTGGACTCTGTGAGTTTAACACCAACTGTTGTGCTCTGAGCCCTCTCTCAGCCCCCAGCTAGATGCCATTTTCTCCCAGGTGCTTCCCTGTTACTCTGTAGTTGACCAAACGCAGCAAACAGGCATCACCGCCTCCCTTTCTCATCAACACTCCTACCAGCCTAATCACTGTAAGCAGTTATTATCTGGGGCTGGAGACTTGCTGCTAATCAAGGCCTTATCAGGGCCATCTGGGCATCCCCCTCCTGAGTGGGACTGACTTCTGCTTTCAGAGGTAGCTCTGTCTAATTATCACAGAACTGTGGCTGCTTTTAATTATTTGCACTTATACACCTCCCCGCCGGCTGTCTTATCCTGTCCCATCGGAGCAACCCCTCCTGTGTGGGAGCTGCCTTGCAGCAGCTACCTTCTGGGCTCGGTTTTTGGGGCTGGATTTGGGAGCTGTGTGGAGACATCACATCTCTCAGACTGGTCCTTGCTTTGCAACACTGTGCTGGATATTTCTGAGGCTCATTCACCCCCAAAAGATTCCCCAGGTTGATACATAACCAGCCCCTGGAAGGGGACAGCAGGTGGATCACTGGGAGCGGCTGAGCCCGGTGTTATTTATTTTTCTGCTGGTGAAGCCAAGCTCAAGAGACCAAGAAAATCTCAGTGAACAGCTGAGCCCCGCTGTGGGAGAGCAGGGGGCAGGATCTGGGCCCTGGGTGAGCAATCATCAAGCTGCTGATAGGACAGACCTTCATCTTCAAATGACACTCATGCAAAATTAAACTACTCCAAGCAATCACACCATGGCCATTAAAATGGTGCCTTGGAGGACAGAAGAATAAACTGAGAAACACAAATTAGGCATATAAATCTTTCTGGCTGTGTCTGGGAGGTACCTGTTTAATTAGCATCATTGAGCAGCCTTGATGTAGTAAGTGCTAAGTAGGAAACTTGCCAAATTTTCCCTGTTTTGATAGCAGGTGACTTGTGTTCTGTTTGAATTTCCACCCTGTGATTGTTTTTCTGTACTTGCCGGAGTTGCTGTGTTGTCTGTAGCATGAGGAATTAGCTGTTGTCACTTGGGCTAATCAGATGCTACTGCACCGGGGAGGAGCTGCCCGCACTGTCCTGCCTGAGCCCTCTGCAGTCATGGACATCTTTGCATCTAAGGCATAAGGGATTGCAAAGCTATTTCAACCAAGTATTGTGTGGTGGAGTTAATGTGGTTTAATCATGTTTTTTCGTTCCTGTCCTTCCAGAGCACAGAGGTCACTCACCACGTGGAAATTGTAAAAGAAGGGCTCTCCTCCCTGCTGCGTTGCAGGAGGGCTGCGGAGGGAGAACAAGCTCCGTTCCCTGCAGAGGACTCAGCCACGTGGCTGGGATACAAATCCAGCCCCTCTCCAAGGGGTTGAACACAAGAGTTGCCCCAAGTCGGGTTGCAGAGAGCTGCTCACGCTTCCCTGCACTGCTTCCAGTGCTGCCTCGGTGAGCCAGGACCCCCGGTGCAAGGTGCTGAGCCTGCACAGAGCCACACACCTTCGTTCTATTGTAAGGGACAATCCTCAGGGCAGAGAGGAGCCTTTCTGCCCTGTGTGCCCCCTCTTGCACAGCACTGCTGTGGGCTTTGGGGATTTATTTGTGTGATGAATAAGAATATCTCTGCAAGGATTTGGGTTAGGGAGTTACTGAGCCTTATTTCTATATCACCCCTGTGTATTCCAGCAGTCTGACGCTAATTGGTACCACTCTGACATGAATCTTTTTAACACTGATAAGGTTTGTGAGTTACTGGATGCTTGGCTTGGACCTGCCTGGGAATTGCATGTGAGATGTTCAGAGGTGCTGCCGTCTCCCATGCATCGCCTCGCTGATGGGTTTGCATCCTACCTGTATTCATTCTGGCAGCCTCTGTATCATGCTGTTTAGCCGATGACTGTTACTGACCTGTCACTGTGGGAGATGGTGGGATTAGGATGATGGAGTGGCTAGAGAGGATAAACAATAATGATGCTACATTGGTGCAGCCCAAACAATGCCTTTCTCTTTTGTGTTTTCTTTTTCTGTCAGTTTGCCATTCAAGTGTAATAAGATCAGTGCAGATAATTTGTGTATTCATACAAAACATAATTTTCCCTCCTGTGCTTTACCAGCTGCACTGCAGTCAGAAAGGCAAATACGCACTTTCTTTTGCATGGTTATGAATGGGTGCATCTGTTCCTCAAAGATAGGGGAAGGAGGGTGAAAGGACTGGAAAGGAAGGGAAGAAATCAGATGCAGCCCATTTCATTGCCTCTGCGGAGAGGGGAGCATACAGGAATCAGATTTTGACAGCATGGGGTCAGTCCCACACTGCTGTATTTAGGAGGTGGGTGAGACACCAGTGTGTGGGAAAGGCGGAGAAAGGGGTTTTATTAAATGGGAGAGCAGCTCGTGGAAAAACAGCCACCCTGCAGCGGGGCAGGGGTGTCCAAGGAAGCTCAGCCCCACCTTGGTCAGGGTCTGCAAACCACCGTGCAAGGCCAGCCAGAGCTGTGCACGGGGCTGGTCCTGCTCCTCCACCCGGGCTGCAGCTCTCGCAGTGCTGCCTTGCTTCGGCTCTGTGTAGGGCTTGTCTGGGAATACCGGGGCAAAAGTTGGAGCTGAGCTGGCTTGTGCTTGTGCCTCCCTAGCTGGAAATCAACAGCCTCCTCGCTCCCTGGGCTCTTTCCCTTCCTGCGCCAGCGGCTGCATCCCTGCGCCTTCGCCTCCACATCCCCCAGGCTCTGCCTGACAGCCCTTGTTGGAGGCCCAACATCCGCAGCGAAGGCCGGAGGAGGTGCAGGGCTAGAGGTTGTACCGCAGTGGACCTAATTTATTGGGCTTGCTTTCTTCCCTCCTTTCTCTTTTCTGAGAGAGGCCCACTAGAGAGGCGAGGGGAGGGAGGAAAAGGGGTTTAATTTTCTCCTGTTATCTGGTGTCTCCAGCTGTGAGCCACGCTGACAGCCCTGAGCTGATCAAACACTTGAGCAGCCTCGATTCAGCGTCCCATCTACGTGGTCATAAATAATGGAAGTGCTCTGCCCCTGTCTGAGCCCATATCCTAGCAGCAATTCCCCAGCACGTTCCCTCCTCCTGTTGCCATCGTGTTGGGCTGCCACCTTCATTGCTTGTGACATGGAGTCATTAGGCATTAGCAGTTGGCATCGGCACTTAATGACACAATCATGTGCAAACGTGTTCTTCTTCCAAGCAGGATTTTCTCAGCCAGAAATTCTGGTGCTCTCCCTCCCATTGAGCTGCAGTCGCTCTGACCCCTCTGCCAGGTTTATTTCTATTTCTTAAGCACTTTGTGAGTCCAGAAGGTTCCAGATACGGGAACTGAGCACCACTTTGGAGTGAAATACAATGCACTCCACTTACAATAAAGGATAAAAGTTTACCAAAGCCACTGGGAGCTTCTCAGCTGCCTTCTAGCCAAGGGTCTTGACATGGTTTTTAGAAGTTAAAATGTCCACATTTAGTAACTTGCGTGGTTAAAGCAGACATATGCTACGTGCCAGGCTTTGAAGCTGTACGAGGTGGGTGGCAGAGGTGGGGGGTGGGAGCTGGGCAGGGCAGGGACAGGCCGTCTTCCTCGCCTTCCTCTGTGCCACAGCGACAGGGCTGGTCTCTGCTTTGCCAGAGCCCGTGCAGCCCGGCTGGCGAGCGCATGGCTGATCCGGCTGCAGAATGGGACAGGGGCTCGTCTGGGCATGGCGAGGCTGAGAGTGAGGGTCCCCCGGGGTCAGATTCCCCCAAGTGAGCGGTGGCTTAATGCTGCTTCTTTTCTCTCCAGTTCCTTCGACTGCAGGACGTGGCAAGAAACCAAACGGATGTGGGTCGGTTTGGGTGAACAGACCCCGAAAATACCAGATGATCTTGTCTGAGCAGTGCTTTTATTAACGTGGCAGCATTGTTACCTGCACCAGCTAAGGGGACAGAGGGCTGCTTCAGCTCACCGCATCCCAGCAAACTTCTCACCAAGCTCCCTGCAGGATTTGCTGCTTTCGTTGCCATGGGTTGGTTCAGGCATGTTTAATCCCAAGGGCACTTCGGGGTTTAGCTCTTTGCATCTTGGAGGCCAGCGCTCGGAGATAAGTCACTGTAATTTGCAAAGCTTTCAGTGGTGGCGAGGCTTGTGGTTACTCCGAGTCTTGATGGAAATGGTTGGGACGCTGGCGGGCCAGTCCTTCCGTCTGTTTTCATGTCAGCATTTGGAAGGAGCGCAGCAGCAGTTTCTGGGGCTGGAGATGCCCAAGAAGTGAGCGTGCACCTCCTGGGCCCTCCCGACTCAGAATTACTGGGCCTGCAAAGGGACTCGGTAACTCCCCGTGTAGCTCTACGTTAGAAAAGCACTTAGGGGCTGCTCTGCTGCCCGCTGAATGCCTCTCGCCCTGTAATTTTGTGGGTGGGCTGCAGGACTCTGTGCTCATATATTACTGCGCTACTTAATGCTGGAGCAGGTTCTGCTGAGGAGGCCAGGAGGGGAAGCTGCTTATTTCTTACAGCCATATAAATCTGATGTTGCCACCAAATTGTTGCAATGCGGCTTTGAAGGGTTTTTTGCCTTTCTGTGGTCCGTGGCTGCAGAGTCCATATTTCTGTGTTAAGAAATCAGGCATCAAGTAATTGAATCTCTCTCCCCCTTCCTGTAAAATCAAGTAATTGAATCGAAGATCATGTGATTTTTAAAAAAAAAAGAGAAGAGAGTTCATTTTGGGTTCTCCTTATTGGCCTCTTAAATTCCGAGCTTTGCAGCCTGCTGGGAGTGTTTTATCGAGCTCTATTCACAGCTGTGAGTAGGATGGACTTAAGTGCCCGTTATCCTGGGACCCGGGACCTGGGCTCTCGAGAGGTGGCCAGAGTCCATGGGGACTGGGAAGGGGACAGTTTTAGCCTGGGTGACCCTGATGCTGTGGCTCCTGACCCCTGCAAGGGGCATGCCTGTCCCAGCCGAGGTGCAGCCTGTGTGAGTAAGACCCTGAGGAGGAAAAATGTTGCTGTTTTGTTGGCAACTGAGTGGCCCGGGATTGGGCCTGACAGCAGGAGATGGTCCCCGGGGTTGAGCTGCCAATGGCCGTGACGGGTCACCCAGAAAGCTGCTGAGGATGCAGTCGGATGAGTTTCACCGGGATGCAAATGGATGTAAATTCCTGTAAACATATGTCTCGGTGCAGGTAGCAGCTCGTGCCCAAATTATGCAAATGTTCTAATCCAATAATGCTAATGTCATGATTATCCAGCAACACGATGTTCATTAATATGGTTCCCTGGCTCTTACACCCATCACTGTCAACATGATTATGCTGAGGCAGAGACTTGCAGTGTCTCTGGCAAGTGGAGCCGGTCTCACGGGGGGAAGGGGACACCCAGGTCTTGGTGGGACCAGGAAGGACCATTTGCCTGGCGAGGCCCGGAGGTGCCACGTGCGCTGGAGAGTCCCCTCCACGTGCCTGGCCGAGATACCACCTGGCTGCACACCCTCCTCGGGAGGCCCTTTCTCCCAGAAGCAGACTCGGAGCAGATTTCGCAGTCCTTAAAAGCCTGCAGAGCGCTAAACAAGTGTTTCTTAATATCCATCGCTGTGATCAGATGAACAGGACTAGCAGGGCCATCTAGTGACTCGTCTGGCTGCTTAATGACCTGAGAGGTGCCCCCCCCCCTTAGGTATAATTTTAATGTTTGTATTTTGAACCATACCCCTGTACCTGTCCACCTTTCCCCCATCTCCCCTTTTTTTGGCTGGTGAGTATCCCTTGCTCTGCAGTTTTGTTTTCCCTGGTTCACTACAGAACTGGAAAATGCTTGGGCTTCCCCACGGTGGAGTGGAAATTTGTCGTGTGTCTCCTTGCGTCGGGTGACATAAGGTCAGATGGCTAAACAGCCCGTAGATCTGAGAGGAGAGGGATCCTGCAGGCTGGCTTGCCTTCCTCAACGCCGCCGGTAAAGCTGCTCTCTGGGCAGGAATCTGCTTGTCTCGGCTGTGGCCTCAATTTCTTTGCTGCTAACCCGCAGGTGCCGGTGTAGCTGCTTGCCGGGCCGCTGCGGGGCTTCCTCGTCGCCGGCTGCTCCTGCAGCTTCGTGCCGGCTGGCAGCCACGAAGAGCTCAGAGCTGCCTGCCCCAGGGAAGGGCTCCGCACGTCACCCCGCTGCCTCCCCAGCTGGCAGGATTGCTCCCTCGTGTACCTCCTGCGGGTACATCCGTGGGGTTTTTGGCAGTCCCGAAAAGAGTGGGTTTGTCTCTGTGGTGCAAACCTGAGCAGCCCTGCCCCGTTCAGGGAAGCTGGGGCTGTTTGTCCCCTCCAGCAGCCTGACCCCGTAGTAGATACAGATTTGCCCTTCTCCTTGCATGACTCCGGAGCCTTTCATTTTGCTCTTTCATTTGTGTGCTTTTTGCAATGTTGGCGTGTTAGTGGGATTTGTGGATGGGGCCAGGAAAATGCCCTGGCAGCCCCAGCGGCTGATTCCCTCGCAGGTCACCGAGGGTGGTTGAGCCTCGTGATCCAGGGACGGGCAGGACAAGTCCCAGCCGCGCTGGCAGCGGCTGGGAGGAGCAGCAGCCAGGACGGAGCTCCCCCAGCCATTGCAGGGCTGTGACAGGTACATTTGCTGCACTAAGTATCAGCACCGAACGGGGGCTTTGGTTGGATTGCTTTTGACAGGATGTCGTTAGCCTGATGCGTATGTGGGAGAGGAGCAGCTATAATGCTCTCTTAATGCAGCCAAATTGCTCTTTAATTCTGCAAAACCAAGATGTTATTTCGTGAATCCCCAGAGCTCTCTGTGCAGCGTCTTGATGCTGCCGGTTATTGGTGGCCTTTTCCCTCCGCTTGCATCCAGCTACAGCTTCTCGGAGCGTGGGGTGGGAGCAGTGCTCCCCTTGCCTCTGCAAAGCTCGGCTTCGCATGTGTTAACTCTGGAAGCTAGTGGTGACTCCTGAAATGCCTCCTCCCACCAAAATGTGAGCAGAAAGTCTATCAATTTCCATGGCAACAGGGCCAGGCCCTAAATGCTGATGTTAACTCTGTTTCTGGACCTCTATGGAGTCTGAAGAGCTGGGTGTGCGGGAGGCAGCGGTGCCCAGCCCAAGTGCAGCTCCCCAGGCCAGCGCTCGCTGATTGTCCCAGCTGCCATAGGGTAAGGTGCTGCTGCAGAATAAACGTCAGGCTTTGCTCCTGGCTGCCTGGACAGTCTTGAGAAGTGATGTTGTCATCCTCCTGCAGCTGGGAGACAGTCGGGAAGTGAGGAGGTAAAAGCAGGGTAAAACTACTAAGACAAGTCAGCTGGATAATCTCAGAGGACATTGACTCCAGCTCGGAAAGGCACTGAGAGCAGATAAAATTAGCCTAATAAGAGTTGATGCTACGCAGAACTCTCCCCTCCCTTGAATGCAAGGGATTGGGTCTGCATTTAGCTTAGAGGCACATAAGGAAAAGAGCCAGTGCAATGCGAAAAGGTGGCTTTGCCTGGCCTTGCAATGGCAAGCCCCTGCTAAGGCTCTGGAGTTAGCGGGAACCTAAGGACCGTGAGGAAAATAAGAGGAAATAGTCAAAAAAGGCTCATTCCGAAGAAAATATCCCTGAGGATTGGGCCCTGGACAGCACTGTGTCCTGAGATGGCACGTCAGCGAGGGTGAAGCAGGACGAAGGCAGTTAGGGGGAGGGTTCATGCAGGAGGGCGTTTTGGGGCAGCCGGGGCTCAGGGTCCCGCTTTGCCCAGGGCTGCCCTGGCCCCTCCTGCAAGTTTTGTTTCCTCTGGTCTGCACAATGCAGCGGCAATACCGGCATGGGGAACGTGCCTCACGTTTCTGTTGAGGGCTGAACCCAAATCATCCCGCGTTTCTAACCCGGCAGAGTGAGCTGGGTGCTGCCGCCTGCCCCCTCTGCCGCTGGAAGACTCCCGAAAGCAGCTAACCAGCCCTGGGGATGCAGGTTTGCCTGCACAGGCTAGATGGGTGCATGGGATGGGGGTGCCTCTGCTCTCACCCTGGGTTTGGGGAGCAGTGGGTGCATGGGCTGTGCTTGTGCAGCGGCAGAGCTGCCCAGCGCCTTGCTGGCAGGCTGCCCTGCCTGCAGGCTGCCTGGCTGCTCCCCAGCCCCACGGGCTTCAGCCTCTGTGTTGAGAGACACGTGCAGGCCAGTAATGCTCAGGGGCAGCTCCCCCTCCCCTTCTGCACGGTTCGGTGGGGTTTTCCTGCAGCTTCCCCTTCTCACTGCGCGCAGATCCACCCCAGCGAATTCGTGTGTATTTAGTGTGTGCTCCGTATAGCTAATATTTACAGCAACTGATGATCTACTGTGGTTGATTTGCAGGTGAATAGTGTGTTGGAAATGGTATGTCAGGGTGCACACGCACAGCACGTTCCCTCCCCAAACAGGAGGGTAGACATTTCACAGGACTTGTAGAATTACAAAACAAAACACCAACTATTTTGGGATTCACATCGAAATGGCAACATATGCTACGCATTGAACATCAGCCCCTACCGAAAGTTTAGCTATTCCGGGCCCATCCTGAACGGCACTGAAGATGCGCAGAGAGCAGATGCCTCCTATCTCCTCCTGTCCTCTTGGAAACTCCCCTGCAAGTCCGTCTGTGGGTAGCAAAGTGCTGGCGAGGAAGATGCCATCCAGCCTTGCCACTACTTGGGTGTTTCATAAGGTCTCTGGGAACCTTAAGCAATATTTTGAGGGGAGAGGGCCCTTTCTTGCTGGCATTTGCCCTTTGCCTGGCTTTCTGAAATGGTTTGTTTGTTTCTGCTTCGTAATAGGGCGTGGGCTGTATTTTACCACAGTGATTTTGTTCGCAGCTAGTAATTGCTGGTTAAATCTGGTCAAATGATGGTTGTTAGCAGGGCCTGTTTGAGCAGAGATAACCTCAGATATTATTTGCACAGAGGAGCTGTGGGGGCCAGGGTGCACTGGGATATCGGCACTGCTGGAGAGCCTTAATCGGCACAGCCTGGAGTAAGCCTCTTAGGATTATTTAGCCAAGTTTCCTAGTTATCATTATTATTATTGCTTTATTTAGCAAATGCAAAGGGCGTTTAACCAGGTAGGGTCCGCAATGCACTCGATGGGGTCAGCCAAGCCTCTCCAGCAATTGAGGGCAGAGATCTTTCAGGGGAAGTTGCCGGTAGCATCAGCCAGAAGATCGCGCCTTGCGTGAGCCGAGAGCAAGGCACGTGTTGCTTTTCAATTAACCCCTTTCCCGTGCACACAGCCATGCTGGAGCTAAGCTCGTCTGAAGACGAAAGAAATGTTTCATGCCTACCAGTGGGGGGGACTGAAGACAACGTAGGCTCGAAGTCACCCCAAAGGGAGGGAGGGGTCTCTTCCAGCAGTGTTGGCGGAGCTGGGCTGGCGGCCTTGATATCCCCTGTTCCTGCCCCTGCAGGCAGATTGAGCGGGCATTACCTGCTGGCACCCTCTCATGTCTAAGGCTGTGGGTACTTGCGGTGGCTTAACGCAGGCTTAAAAATGGTTGGGAAAAAGCAAAAAGCAAGCTAGGGCTGTGCAGGCTGATGCTGGCGCTGCCTGGTGTCACCTCCCTGGGGGACTGTCAAACCTCCCTGCTCCCAACCGCAGTGGATCCCCCCGAGTTCAAGCGTGAGTGAGATCCAGAGGTAGTTCCTCCAAACAGAGGCTTTCATTTGGCATCATCCCTTTGTGCGCTCTTCAGGCTCGTGTCTTCTCCAGCAGCACCAGCAGAGACTAGGGTTTCTGTGAGATCGTTTGGGTTTGAGCTGACAAAGTATTAAATAAAGAATCGGTGGGTTAGTCATTGAATCTCTAGTAAGTGATGGGGATGTGCAGTCCTGCTGCTCTACTTTTCATCTGGAAAGGAATTGATTAAACTGGAATCAGCCCCTGTTCTTGTTGATGTAAACCTGGAGTAACTGACAGCAGAATTTGGTGCTTAGTGCTTGAAACAAATTTGGTTGAAGTGTGTCCTGAGGACAGCCTGTATTTTTGGATGTGTGTTTAATCTATGTGCTACTGTTTTGTTTGCTGTAGGAATGCTCCTTCTGTTTGCCTGTTTGTGTAGCTGTCATTATGGGATGCTTTTGGCACACCAGTCCATGCCCTCATCTGACATGAGGAGCCCAGCCTCTCTGTTACACCTCAGAACGAGCTGCTGAAGTGCAATGTTGCATGTGCTGAGCTCAGGATCTCGTCGGAACTTGCACGCAGCACTGGGAGGAAACACAGCTGTTGACAGGGTCAACGTGCTCTTCTCCATCATCCCGTTCCTGCTTTGATGTTGACTCCATGACGGCTGCCTTCACCTTCTCTAAAGGATGTCCTCCCTTCCTTCACGGACGGGGCATCCCCCTGCAGAGTGGCTCTGCTCCCTGCCAGGCAGAGCTGTCGGTCCCGCTGCTGAAATCAGCAACGTAACGTTTAAACTAGCTATTCTCCCCCTCCTGTGGGGCCGGCGAGAAAGCCAGCGTTCCCCCTTTGGGGAAATGACGGCTGCGTGCGTGGGCACTGCAGTAGCTCTGAATCACCCCAGCAGAGCGAGGGATCAAATCAAGTCACATTCCAGGGCATTAGACAGACGGTGGGAATTAAAAGCTTTACCTGGAAACTGGCTTTGTATCTCCAAGCCCTGCTTTTGTCTCCCAGCCCAACTCTCTATTTTTGTCCCTTTTACCTTCCGTGTTGTTGTGCATCACGTATGTCAGTGCTTGGTGCCGGGTTGTGCAGCCAGCCCCAGCCATGTTCAGGGAGCCCTCAGTAAATACTGGCCTGTGCAGCCTGGGAGGAAACATTCAGGCAGTATGAGAAGGTAGGAAGAGTGTGGTTTATCAAAACCAAGCTGCTTTGGGACTCATTAAAAGCTAAGGAAAGGATCCAGCTGCTTTCGGCAGGCTTGGAATCAGTCAGAGACTAGGAAGTCCCATCTGGGCTATTACCAGTAAGTCTTGTTTTTGTTTCAGTCTATAAGGTCTGGGGACAGGGTGTCCCTTGGGGGCCAACCCTGCCCTGACAGCAGGGAGGTTTGCCTGCTTCAGCTCTGTCTTTGCTTTTCTCTTAATCTGGTCCCCGCATGCACCCTGCCCCTTGTGTCATCGGTTGCTCTCTACATCCCTGGGTGAGCTGAGCATCTCCCATCGGTGCTGCTGGGCCTTGATCCCCGCTGTGAGCTATCAGTGGTGCGGGGCAGCTTTTGGGGTGCTGCATGACACGGAAGGAGGCAGAGCTCAGGGGGCTCACCTTAATTACCAGAGCCTTGATTTTCTGACCTATAAAACAGTCCTTGTCTCTTTGGGTCTTGTGCTCTTTGAGGAAATATTTGAAATAATGGTGCTTTTGTAATGGTAATAATGACATTAGGCTCTCCTACATAACTTAATTTTATTTATCTATTTGTTTGCCCTTTCTTAGAGGGAATTGCTGCTATTTTCTGGGCATCGGGCCCAATTTTTGCTTCGTTCTGTCTGAGTCCTCACCGCATCCTGGATGCTGCACCCAAAGATGGAGCCTGTGTGGATGAGCACGTCCAGGCTGCTCCAAACCCGGAGGCAGCTCTTTGTGCCTCCCATGATGTTCCCACCTATCGTCTTGCCACCCGCAAGGTTTTAAGCCTCGACCACACGAATGCAAAGCAGGTGACGTTTCCACCTGAATTGCTATACTAGGAGTCCTTGGATGCGGGAAGGGGGTTAAACTGTCTCAGGCTGGTTCCACTGTTGGACCTTGCTGCAGGAGAGCAGTTTGTCTCCTGGAGAGCAGCACAGATCACCTCGGCGCAATGGGTGGGAGCCGCCTCGAAGCAAAAATACGGCGGAGAGAGGAAGGAGTGGCTGAGCAGTATCCTGTTCTCCCAGGTCATTAGAGCATCCGTGTGCATCATGTCTAGGTACAGAGCTATGACAAGTTTGGATGCTTCAGGAGAGAAATGTTTGCTTGCTGGCGAGAAGTAAATTACGCTAGTTTGCCTAGTATCAGTACGTTATGAGTCAGGGGCATTCATTAACATTAACCAAAATCTGAATGAAAACTGAATTCTTCATTAGACAAAAAGGTTGGGTGTCATTTTGCTGGGTTTGGGGGAAAATTCTTCAAAGAATGGAGCTTTATTTTTAATAGACATCTGTGTGCCAGCCTGCAGGAGACTGCAGTTCTGTGTGCATTGGTACGGGATCTGTGCGTTGTCAGGTTACCTGGCTGTGATCGGCTTGTCATGGTGGTGGGTGACCAGCGCAGGCAGTGTGTCCCAGCTTCGTGCCAGACCCACCGCGCCTGAGCCGGCGGACAGTCTGCGCTGGGGGAGTTGCCCCTACAAAATATTTTCCTGGGCAGCGTAAGTTTCTGTGCAGCATTTCGTGCCATGTTCTCACAGCGTTTCTTTTCTGGCGCTCCTTGCTCGAAAGCCCACTTCCAGTAGCTTGTGGAACCACGGATGTATCGATTTGAACGCAGGAGGAGGTTAGGTAAAAAAAGCAGTTTGGGACCAACTCCCTGAGCAAACCACAGCCCAGCATTTACTGGGGAGCCTGTGGCAGGCTGCGGGGAGCCTGTCCCCCTGGTGACAGGGCCCTATCCCTGCCCGGAACGGTTGCCGGAGGAGTGCTGAGCGTGGCCACGCTGGCTGTGGGCCCCGGCCCAGCCCACCGCTCGCTCCTCTGCGATGCCTTTACCTGCTGCGTTGCTCTATGCCAGCAGCCACAAGCTGGCTGGGAGAAGCTGTGCCGGCTGGGCTGTGAGCAAGTGCCATGTGTTGCTTCAGTCCCTGGTGCGTTCCCAGCCCCAGAGGCTTGCGGGCAGCTCGCCCAGCCCGCCCAGCTGGTGCCGAGCTCTGGAGGGGGCACTGCTGTGGGCTGGGGCCAGCTACGGCAGCAGGGCACCAAATCGGGGCTGCCCCTGCTCCTGCGAGCAGCGGTGCGGCTGGAGCTGGGAGCGGACAGCATGCCACCCGTGCCCCTGCTCAGTATGCGGCAGAGCACCTCCCTGGCATGGCCCCGCAGCGAGGCGGGAGGGCACGGGGGCTGCCACGGTCCCCCGGGGGCTGGGGCAGCCCTGCTTCCCTCTCCGCAGCACGCCGGGGATGCGACGCAACGGGGCAGCGGCTCCTGACCCCAGGCGGTGACCTTGGGCCCCCTCCGGAGAGGTCTGGCGAGGACCAACCCCGCTTTGGCGGGGAGGTGGGGTGAGAAGGTGCGGGGAGGTGGGCTTCGACCCAGCTTCTGCTTTGCTCCCCCTGGGCACAGCGGGGCTTTACTGGGGAAGGGGCGGGGGGCTGGCTGCCCACGCTGGTGGCCGTGCGGCTGGGGTGGCGGGCTGGCCACAGCCCTCATTCCTTCGCTGCTGGGTACCGCTTTGTTGCTAGCTGGTGACATCACCCGAGAGCCCACCCCCTGCCTCTTATCCGTCTCTCCGTCTCGCTCATTTATTCACAGGCAGCGCTGGCAGGATCAGGGGCTGTGCGAGAGCCAGAGCTGGCGGCAGCAGCATGCGTGCGGCGTCTGAGGCTCAGGGTGCGAGAACCACGTAAGGTGCCCGCCGGAGCCTTCCCCCGCACCTGCCTCCGCTTCCCCCGGCAGAAACTTCACGGCTTCCTCACGCGCGGTCCGGGCTTCTCCGGGGGGGGCTTGGCACCGACAGCCGCATGCATGACACTCCGAAAAGGAGAGAAAATGACCATAAGTATCCAGGAGCACATGGCTATTGATGTCTGCCCCGGCCCCATCAAACCCATCAAGCAGATCTCCGACTACTTCCCCCGCTTCCCCCGCGGGCTCCCCGCCACCGTCGGCCGCAGCAGCACCCTGCGCTCCGCCGTCAGCCAGCCCTCCGTCAGCCCCGCCGAGGGCCCCCGTGAAGACGATGAGGACGTGGACCAGCTTTTCGGGGCGTATGGCACGACGCCCGCCGAGCAGCCGGCCAAGTGCCAAGCGCCTGAGGAGGTGGTGGACCCCGAGGGCTATGAGTCCGACGACTGCAGTGAGTTCCTAAGTTTCCGTGGGAGTTTGCCGGGTGCTGAGGGCAAGGGTGGGTCTTAGGACTGGTCCCCCATCCTGCTGCCTGAGCCGTGCGCCCTTCCTGGCTGCTGGCCACGCTGTCCATTCCCGGGATTACACTGCAGCAGTGACAAGCCCTCTGCTCTAGCCGGGGAGGCTGTCACAGCACCGCTCCGGCGCTGCCCGTGGGTGGAGGGAGGCCCTGGGAGTGCCCCTGCTGCAGCCAGGTTGGCCGCTGAACCCAAACTAGGGAAGTCTCCCAAGTGCCACCAGTTGCTGTGCTTTGCCGTTGCGGTTGATGCACTTCTCTGCCTCGTCCCTGCTCAGCTCCTTGCCTCCGAAGGCCGCCAGCTGGGCTCAGACCCTTCGGTTAATCCGTCTCGGTGGTGCAGCCTGCTCCAGCCGCCCTGCTGATTAGCTGGCGATACGCTCCAGCATCGCCCGGCTCCAGATCGGGGAGATTTGTTCAGAATGACATCCGCCCAGAAAATCTCTGCCCTCTCCCTCGACAAACTCCAGCGTGTCATTCTTCACCCTCCAGCTGCAGACAGAGCCCTGCATGAGACCGAGGGGGGGCGGGGGGGGGGGTGGCTTTTGAACAGAAGGCTTTGGTTCTGGTAGATGCAGGTGTTTGCAGAGAGGTTTAACCCCTCCCCACCCAAAACGTCCTTCCCACCCAGCTCAGTGGAGCTTGCAGGCTGCAAAGCAGCTGCTGTCTGGCCCTGCCAGCCACGGTGGCTGGGATAGTGTTGCTTTCCTTAAGGTCGGTTAAAACCCAGGGTCTCAATTCAGCCCAGCCTTTAGGGGCCAGATCCTGCGAGGGGCTGAGCACAAAGTTTGAAGCCGGGAGATGCCGAGGAAGGGAGCTGAGCGGTGCTGCTGAGCGGTGCTGCGTGCTTGTCCTGGGGGCAGGGGGAGGCTGGGCTCCCGCGATGCTGAGCTGTTTACGGCCCAGCGCCGGGCAGGCGGTGGCTTTCACTGTGCAAAATGTCACAGCCCTGCCTCGACATCGCTCCCTCGCTGCCGGGCGCTGGGCTGGCCTGGGCTGCTGCCGTCTATGCCGGACCCCGGAGCATGAGCCCAGGGAGAGTCCCCTGAAGGGCTGTGCTTGCTGCAAGGCGGCACGGCTGCCCCCGTGCCCCCCCCTGCCCGCTGACCACCAGCTAGAGTTCCGGGAGAGGCTGAGGCTCTGGGTGCAGGCCCCAAACTGATGCTCCCTCTCTCCCCATCCCGGTGTCGGGGTCACGCTCTCTTTGGAAGAGGCGAGAGCCGCTGCGCTCCCCGGGAGAACATCTCTGCTAAGCTGTGTTTGTCCCAGCAGGGCAGTTAACAGTGACTTTAACCGGATTTGGGTTATTTGCTGCTCTAATTATTCGATCGTCTTTGCTCGTCCTGGCTATAGAAATGGGAGGAACTGGGCTTCAGGGGCAGAGGGGTGTGTGGGCGCCAAAGCACTTGGGGCCCTGGGGCACAGCGCTTTCACCAGGTGACTCGCAGGGAAACTGCCCAGGCTGCTGCGTTCTGCATGTAGCCCCTCCGACAATGCTGGAAGCGCCTTGGCTTGGTGCCGGGGGCCGGCGGGTGTTTGTCTCGCCCTGGCTGGCGTTAGGAAGAGTGTTTCTTGCAGCGTAACAGGTGTCAGGCAAACTGCTGAGGCTGTTTTGCCAGATGCGGTGGATTTTCAGCTGGTAAAGGCACAGCGGTGCCAGGAGCAGAGCGGGGAGGTGGGACTGCTGGTGTCACATCTCTGGGGACAGCACAGGGGGGCCCCAGCCGCTCTCAGGGCACTGGTTGACATAAATGCGCAGGATGAAACTGTCATTCCTCCATGTTTAGCAGCCAAGTCGCAAAGCCATATGAGGGCTCCCTGGCCCCATTTCCCAGGCAGGGAGCTGGGAGGGGATTCGTGCAGCCTGACTTGAGCCATCAGCTGCGCTGGAGTGTCTTTCAGCTCCCCTGCGTCCCTGGCGGGTGATTCAGGGCTGTTGCATTAGTCACCTGCACTAAATTTCCTCTGGGGAACCTGTCTCCACCTGTACAGCAGAACGGCGTTGGGGTTTAGGTGGTGTCAGTTCCCTTGGGTGACACGCGGGTTCAGGGAGTTGACCAAGGTCTCTGGGAATGGTGGTGTCGGAGCCTGGGTGCAGCACCCACAAGTTGAGGTCTTGCTGGGCAGGAACACACCTTGCCTCGCTCCCCAGAGGTGGTCCCTGCACAGCCCCTGGAGAGGTGCAGGGAGAGGGATTTTGCCACGGCAGAATCCATCAGGAGGAGGAGCAGAGGACAACTCCTTCCCGTTTGTCCCACCTGCCTGCGCGTTTCCCTCCTCCAGCACCGAAGTGATGGTGCCGGCTGGCCGGGTGGGAGGAGTAGAGCTGCCCCTGCCTGGAGAAATGCAGCATTTGCCTGGGTTTCCCCTACGCTCTTTCCTGCCTGGGGTTACTTCTCCAGCCTGGTGTTTCTGGGTTTCCAGCAGCACCAGGCTGACGGGTGACGGGGCCGCGCTGCTCAGCCACCGCAGCGCTGCAGGGTGGCATCGGGCAGGGGCTGGACCAGAGCTGCCGGCCTCCCTGCCTGACCTCCAGACCCCTGGCAGGGCTGCAGGGAGCGGTGCAGGGTAGGTCCTGCCTTGCACCCCGCTGCAGCTTGCTTGGGCTGGCTCCCTGCACTGCATTTCTTAATCCTGCGCCGAGTGGTGCTCCTGACCCCACCAGCAATCCTGGGAGGTGCCTGCCGAGCCGGGAGGAGCTCCCCTCCTGCAGACGGCCTCTCCTTGGGACGTGGGTAGCCCCCCAGAGCAGGACAGCCCTGGGAGAAGCACGAGTGGCTGCTCCCATCCAAGCAGGGCGGCCTGACCCAGCGGTTTGGCATCCACAGGCAGCAGGGACATATGTGTGTGTGTTTGGTGCTTTGGAAAACCAAGAATCGCAGGGCTGCTGGAGGCAGGTGGGGTCCCTCCAGAGACGGCCAGGGACCCGGCTGCAGTGTGGTAGGGTGGGAGGGGACCCGCTGACCCAGGCATTCGCCACGGGCAGATGGCACTGGTCACTGGGAGGTGATGCAGAGCCTCGAGGTGACGGCTCTGGGGCATGTGGGGCTGAGGCTGGTGGTGTGAGGCACCGCACTGCAGCGCTGCGGAGCCAGGGAGCGCAGTGCTCAGGGGAGCCGTGAAGGTGCCGAGGAAAACAAGCGTGGTCCCCGCGGGGCAGCCATAACCAGCCTGTTGAATGCAGTGAGTGGCACGGAGCAGGCAGGGCTGGGGGGCTGACAGAGCAGATAATGAGTGGAGATGTCGGGGCTGGCCCTGGGAGCACTGGGAGTCACGCAGAAGCCACTCTTTCCCATCAGACCTGCCAGCAGTGATGCTGCGGGGATTTGCAGGGTCGTGGTCGGCACCCTGTGCCGTACCAGGGCTTTTGGGAGACCCCTGGGAGAGGGACTCGTCACTGCCCTGTGCCTCCTTTGTCCCACCTCTGCAGAGACGCTCTGGGACCGGAGCCCAAGTTGTACAGAGCAGGACTCTTCCCACAGCGGTTTTGTCCCCAGCGGAGCTGCTGAGGAGGCGGAATGAGGCAGGAGAGGTGGGGAAACGCGCGTTTGGGGCAACGCCTGCAGCAGGGTGGTTTGGTGCCGTTGGCCCAGTGCTAGCACCTGCTGGGAGCTGAGCAGGGATTTGGGGATGGGAGCGGGGGGGGATTCGCTCCTCCTGCCTCGGGACACCCGGCTCTCACCTCATCTTTGGTTCCCCTGGCTGGTGCCCGGTGACAGCAGCAGTGCCCTGTCCCCTGGGGTCCCCAGCCACCAAGGATGCTTCCCACCCGGTCCGCCCGACTGGCACACAGCCGGGGAAGTGGGTTCACAAGAAAAATAAGCAAATGCCAGCTAGGTGGCAATGTGCCACCTGCGAGGAGCTGGGTCTCGCCTCCCATATCCCCTGTTTCCGCGCAGATCGCTGCCCCTCGAGTGGCTGCGCTTTCCCCTCCACAGCACCAGCATGAGTTTGTACCTGACAGATTTTTAAAGGGCTCTGAAATCTCTGCACAAGCAGCAGAGGGAGAAACGTGGTCCCTCTGAGGGAGCACTGCCGTGGCTGCTCTCGCCAGGGGACAGCACCGGAGGGAGCAGCCATCCTTCTTCCGTAAGGTGCAAGCAAGTTTCTAGCCCTTGAAGAAATGCTCCGTTCCCCTGAGCTGCTGTTTGGCTTCGGAGCGAGGCTGCGGCCGGCGCTGGAATTTCCTCCCGCCTCTGTACGTTCTTGGCTCTGGCTTTTCGGATGGGGAGGCAGCCCCAGAGCAGGGGGTTGCAGCGGGAGCTGGCGTTTCTGGACGAGCCGCCCCATGCTCTTCCTGCCAGTGCTCCAGGGCTGTTCATGTATGTACAAACCCAGCCAATTTTATAGCGTGCCCAGCTTTATTCATGGGAGGAGCAGGCCTGTGAGCTCCCAAGCTGCAGCAGCATAAATACGACTTCTCCAAACTACAGCTGAGAGGCCTGTCCTGGTACACGGCTGCTCGTGACGCCTGCTGCAAGCAACGCCGCAGAAGTTATTTAGGAAGACTCTTATTTTGAGCAAAGAAGATAATTAGGCAGGCAAAGCCGTCATGCAGATATTAATTACTGGCTGCTTAAAGACGTAAAGAAGAATGAAGGTCTTAAGGGGCGCAGGGTTTGCAAGTCACCTGGCAATGCTTTCGGCCAGACAGGAGGAGGCAGGAGAGACGACGAGGGGAAATGTGCATTGAAATGATGAGGATATTTACTTCTGAAACGCCGCTCCTTAGCATATGCTGCCACTGCTATTTATAACCTTTGAATCGTCTTTTCAATCCAGATAAGGCCAAAAGAAGTATTTTTTTACTCAGGAAACTAAACAAACCACCGCTGATTTTGGCAGAGCCTGGTGCGCGGTTTTGCCAGTTGTACCGCAGCCCAAGCTGCCTACACCAAAAAAAGGAGTATAGGTACTGGGCAGCGTTGGACCCAAGGTTTAAGGGCGTTGGGGAGCCTGTAACCCTCCCAAGGGAGGCACGGGGTGTTAACCGAGGTGACTTTGTATTAGCTCCTCTCTGGTTTCCCGCAGGATACCCAGGTATCGGGAGGGTGCTGGCGTGGGGCGAGCTCTTGCCCTTTCCTGCTGGCCGTCCCATCGGTGGCCCAGGTGGAGGCTGCACGTCGGGTGCTCCTGGTCCTCAAGGAGCCAAGGAGCCTTCAGTCCCCGGAGGTGCTCATTCCCAGGGGGTGGGGTGGCCGTGGCCAGGGACACCCTGAGGTGCTAGAGATAAATGTGGGGCACGTGGTGAGGCCAGCACACAAGGGCAAGCAGGGTCTGTCTGGGCATCCCTCCTCCAACAGTGATGGAGGGAGCATATGGGCCGTGGCCTCCAGCGTCTCTGCTAATGAAGGAGCCACACGGCTGCTGGTTAACGAGGGGCCCTCCTTCTGCGCGGCCCCCTCCGTCCCCAGCAGCCTGCCCCAACCCTTCACCTTCCCCTGCTCTCAGCGTGCAGGAGGGGAGACGATGCCCGGCTGGAGGAAGGAGGTTCACTGCCCCACAGCAGCTCTGCCTCTCTCATTCCTTCACTGACACCCCTCGTTCCAACGTGCTTGAGCCCAAGGGGTTCCCAGATCTTTCATCTTTGTATTTAACACTGAAGGCAATTTTGGGGGGTTGTTAATTGCAATACTGTATTTCATTAAAGGGAGAGAGAGGGAGAGATTCGAAGGCCATCTCTAAATTGAAATTGCTGAAAGTCTAATTGCTGCTGACATCAGGGACCATTTAGTGCTGTAAAACATAATTGCATCTCTGAACTGTTCTGAGCAGATAAGTGTTCCTCTGAACACTCCTCCTGGAGAAGACAGAAGAGCTGGTGAGCAGCCATCAACCAGCCTCTCAAAGAAGCAGCTCCCTGCTCCGGAGCTTGCCAGGGGCTGGCGCTGTGTCTCCGAAATGAAGAACTATTAATTGCCATAGATTTTAAGTGAAAAACCCACGACGAGGCAGGGAGCAGTTGCAAGAAAGAGGAGTTGTGCTCATTCCTCGCTCCTGGTCCTGTTGAATTCAACCACATCCGTGAAGCTCCTGAGGAAGGAAGGTCTTCTGCCTGTGTGCTCCATCTGGTCCCTGCTGGGTTTTTGCGTAGGACTGGGAACGTCCTGCCCTGCCCTGCCCTGCCTGCAGCAACGGACCAGAGTCCTGCAATGCTGCCAATTGGCTCCACGTCTTCCAGGGGCCGATGGGAACGTCCGGGTCCCAGCATGGTGTGCTGTCCCTGGGACATGTCCCAGAACCTTCCACAGGACACCTTTTTCATGGAGTAGCTCATGGTGATGCTGACTTTCAGAAGTCTTCCGTTTCCATCTGCCTTTGTCGCCTTCCCTGGCTGATGCTGAAACCCACAGCGATGACTCTGGCTGTAGGTTCGTGCCAGAGGTCAGTGCCACCATCAGACCGGGGGCCTTGCAGCCATCAGGGTCTGCAGCACCTCGACTCAGCACCTTATGGGATCCATCCCTGACAAGCCATGCACCCTCTCCCCATGGAGGCACACAAGTCGCAAGCAGCAGCCCAAGCGGGTCTTGTGCATGGACCGGGAGCGCTGCGGGTGCTGGGCAAACTTGGCCCCGGCTGTGGGAGGCTGCTGGGACTGACGGGGCGGTTTTCCAGGGGTAACCCTTGGCGCTTTCAGGGCCTCGCTCCCACATGGAGCAGGCAGTCAGTCCTCGAGCTGCCCCAGCGCTCGCTGCCCGTGCTGCCCCACCATGTGCCGCTGGACCTGGATGAGGCACTGCCGCACCGGGGGAGGCAGGAGTGCACACAGCCCCCCGCCAAAGGGATCTTCAGCAGCCCAGCTTGGAAATGGCAAGAAATAATTTCCGTTCCTCCTGAGAAGTCATTTACCGTCATTTTACATGGGGCTGCAAGTGCACAGAATTACTTGCTGCCTTTCAGGACCTTTAAAATTATCTCCATTGCAGGGGAAAATTAAAGCAATGAAAGAATAGGGACCTATCTTTTATAGTGCATTAAAAAATACCTAGTCTGAAGGTTACTGAACCTGTGCTTTCTGTAAGGGAGAGCTAATCCAGACAATCCCCAGCAGTCTTTTTACTGCTCCACTCTGATCTCCCTGGCACAAAATCCATGAGCAGATTATCTTGGGAGCAGCAATGCTGATAAGCAGAGGGACTTAAGGCTTTTGGACTTCTTTTTAATTAGTTCTAGAGTGGGGTTTTTTGTGCACACCTCAATTTCTCCTAGTGTAGAGCCTTGCTGGGCTTTCTAATGGCAGTCGTGCCATTAGACTGACTTAGGGAGGTAAGGAGCCCACTCAGCCTTCACTGCCTTCCCCTGCGGGCTTTGCTGAAGCTTGTGGGTCTGTTCTGCAAGTGTCGGTGCCTCCCCTGTGTCTTGAGCATCTCTCGGGCCGAGAAACTCTTCTGGCCGTGTCCCAGGCCACCGAGGGGGTGGATCTGCCACACGGGCCAGGCAAGGGCACGTAGCCTGCAAGGACAGGGGCTAGATAAGGGAGCAGAGCACAGATTTATCACTGGGTTTTGCCTTTCATCCCGCAGGTATAAATAGAAGCTACTTCAGCCTCCCCGTCACCCTGGGCACTGATGGGAAATGTCGGCAATAAACAATTTCTGCCGACTCCCCCGGCAAGGGCGGTAGCGGCGCTGTGCCAGGACGCCGCGCTGCCCGCGGGCTCCAGGCGCGCTCGCCGGATCCCACAGCGAAGCCCGAAGACGCATTTACCGGTTGTGCTGGCCTCTAATAATTTTGTGGCCCACTGAATTAATCAAAATGCCCAAAGGTCAGTGGGAGAAGAGGCTGCATTCCTCTACAAGTCAGATTTATTTTCCTTTTTAGAGCCTGTGTTAAATGTCAGACCCTGGCCAGCACTTTCCCATCAGTCTCTCCCAATTCGTGGAGAGGAAAGAGGGTCAGAACCTGCTAATGAGTTCACCTCTCCTAATGGTTATTTTATCATTGGAGCAGAATAATCGTAATAATAGTAATACATCCTGCCTGCTGTCTGGAGAGCGCAAAACTGCCTTTGTAATGCCTGACAAAGACATTTATTTATATTTTTTTTTATTTGCAGCCTGTGTGATTAGAGGGCAGCGTTCAGAATAGCCCAGTCGAGTTAAATACGTCTAGTAACAGCGCTTCGAGTCTAATTGCTGCCCTTTTCTTTTTTAGGCACTTGCTCCGCTAATTAAGAGCACAATCAAGTTGCATCTCAGCTGCGAGGAGGGGTGGGAGGAGGAAAGCAAGCAAAGAAGGGCGATCTGGCCGCTTTGCGGAAGGCCCTGTTTGGAGCCGGCTGCGTCCCCGGGTGGCTGCTGCAGCCCGGCGGCTCTGGGCCCAGTGCTGCTGGCTGGAGACGGTGGGTCTCCTGCAGCCAGGGCTGGATGCGCTGCGGGCGGTTTTGCAGGAGGGCTGAGAGCGGTGAGGCCCGTGCCGGTGTTTTGGTGTTGGCTTGCCTGGCCGCTCGCTCGGTGCGCTCCCCGCTCCGGGGGCGCAGGGCTGGCTCTCCAGCTGGGCTGCGGTCCCGTGGAGGCTCACGCGTTGGGTGCTGCAGGGTGGCTCCCAGCCCTGGCTTCAGCTGGAGGCCTCCTGCCGTCTCCTCGGGCCCCGGAGCAACCCCGGGGCCAGCCTGCCTGGGAGCGGCCGGCCGGGGACGCAGGCAGGTTGCGTGCCAGCCGCGTCTCTGCCTTCCCCGCTGTGCTGGATCCGTCACCCGGCAGCGCATCCCCAGGAGGTGACAGAGACAGCACGGCTGCGACCGCGCTGCAGGCGCTCTGCTTCTGCGGGAGATGTGTCCTCAGCATCCGCGGCCCCGCTTGGGTGCTGGGTCTTGCGGCAGCGCTCGCCCTTGGCTCCATAGCGGCACCTTAGCTGCCAAACCCCAAGTTAGCCTGATCGCTTTTGTCATCTCCATACGGCCGCGTTTTTAAGCAATTAGCACAACGCGTCCCGCTGATGTTTCCACATCCTTCTGCCGAAGGCACACACTTCCTTGGGAATCAAGACTCACCATCAACAGAAAAAATCCCTGCGTTGAGGAAAATCCCTCCAGGGCTGGAGGAGAGCCGGGGACGGAGCCCGGCAGGGCCGGGGGGAGCCGGGCACCCCTGTCCATGCCATCCCATCTGCTGGCAGCTCCGAGATGAATGGGAACTGCTCAGGGTTTGCTCGTGGACCGCCGGCGCCGGGGAGCAGGACCTTGGTCCCCAGCTGCAAAACAAGCGCCTGCTGCTGTGTTACGATGCTTTTAGGTTTTGCCTCTCTTGCCGGAGCGGGGCTCCCCGCCGCCCTCGCCCCTGGGGCAGGTTGCGGTGCTGAGGGGACAGGAGGTTTTGTCAGTATTTCCTGGCCGAAGTCTGTTTTGACGCCAAGCTTTTAATTTGTTTTATAAATTGCCAAATCCAGCAGGCTAAGCCGTGAGCCCCCTTCTGTGATAAAAATAAAATAACAGCTTGAACTTGGGAGGGCCAAGCGGCGGGGCTGGCAGGAAGCGGCTGATTAAAGGGCAGGTGGAAATGATGAGGCTCCGAAACCGGAGGCTTCATCTTCTGCTCTTGAGCGAAAATGCAGATTTGTTCAGTTTTGCTGACTTGGCTTTCACCCGTGTGCCGTGGAGCCTCCCGCTACACCCACCCGGTCACGGTGGCCTGCGCCGGCCCCCCAAGCTGGTGCTCTGATGCTGCCGTACGTGGCCGTGAGCTCCCGATCGCCGAGCGCGGGCAGGGCGCAGCCAGCCACCAGCACACTCGGGCACTGCTCCGCTTTCCTCCTCCTTGCGGGATATGGAGCGAGTTTGGCCAGTAATTGCTCTGGAAACGCCTGTTTGGGCCAAACCCAGAGATGACGCACAAGGTGGTGCAGGTTTGGCCTCACCCTGTAGCACTTCCATCTTCCCTGAGCCCTGGCAGGTAAACCCCCCTGATTTATGACTTACCTAAACCGATAGCTAACGTGCCATGAAATTACTCCAGAACAAGGCGGGGGGGTACATTATTCTGGCCGAAATCTCTCTGAATATTTGCTCTGCTTTGAAAGCAAGTTATTTGCTCCAGAGCAATGATTTTTATTTGCTAGCAGGCAAACCTGTAGTTCACTTGCATTTGGGCTGGAAGATTGCTGTGAAATTGCAGCAGGAAGGTTTCAGTCCCCTGAATATCCGCCGCCTCCCAGGGCGCCTTGCTGCAGAGGCTATTGATGCTGGAAAAAAAAAAAACAACACCTTATTTCCTGCCGTAAAGTTTGTCTAACTTACCTCCCAGGCAGCAAACCCTGCTTTGATATTAAGCAAAATTGTTCTGGTTTTTATTTTGGATTTTTTTTTTTTTCCCCCGCCCCTGCTCCGCGTGCGTGGCGGGAAGGTGCAAGTTACCTTGGAAGCAGCGGTGGGATGCTGCGCGACGGCAAGGCTGCGCTCGGGCAGACCCCTTTCGGGAAGGTGGGCCCAGAAGAGTGTGGGTCACCAGGTCCAGAGCCGCCCTGGAAGTTCAAGGCTGGTGGCAGCCGAAGCTGTGCCGGGGGAGATGCTGCTCCGTGTCCGGGCTTTGGTGTGCAAATCAGGTCCAGGAACCTTGGAGAAAGTTAAATCATGGTTTTGGAAAGCGTGTCTTTTTTAAGGCTTTTCCTCTGCTTTGGATTAGTGTGACTTGCTCAGATCGTCCAAAGGGAAAGAATTTCTCAAATCAAATGTACTTTTGCTGCTGAGGCGCTTCTGGTTTGTTCTGGTCTCCGGCCCCTTCCCTGTGGTTCCATCCCAGAAGCTGCCCCGTTGCTGCCGTTCCTGGGTTGCGGATGCTGTAAGGGAACACTGCTCTGATTAAAAGCTGTTGGTGTTTTTCATTTTAACCACAAAAGTATTTCCATTCTCACTGGGTTTAATTTACAGTTTGCAGCCAAATTGGAGCTGGGAAGGGATCCCATTGGTGGCTCATTTGTTTGAAGGTGTCAGTGTACAAATACACATTCTGGGAACGCCAGCGGCACCGGAGGGGCGGGGAGACGCGCTGACAGCGGGTCTCGGCTGTGTCTCAGCCGTGCCTGGATCTTCCCGGAGAAGAGCCTTCAGCTCCTGGGGGACGGGAAGCTGCTGGCTGTGGTGGGGCTGCTCATAGATGGGGGTGGCCCGTGTGAAAGCCCACGGAGGCAAAGCCGCTGCGCTGGCTGCAGTGCCGGGGTGAGCCGCAGCCGTTCATCCCTGTCGCTCCTCTCCCAGGGCTGTGCCAGCCCCACCGGCCAAACGTGGGGATGGCCACCAGCCTCCCAGCGTGAAGCCATGTTTCATAACAGGGCTCACAGGAGGATGCTTTATGTTTTATAATGTCTGCAGCCGTTTCTCTAGCATCTTCCTCCACTCCTTTTGTGCTTAGAGGGAGGAAAGCCAGAGTTTGCTGGGCCCTGCAGGTTAATAACGTCTTTTCTCCTTTGCAGCCACGCTAGGGACACTGGATTTCAGCTTGCTCTATGATCAAGAAAACAACGCTCTCCACTGCACGATCAATAAAGCCAAGGTACGTCTCGGCGCCAGGCGCGCAAACAGCAGGGACTGAACGTGCCTGGAGCTGGCCACCTTTGTCCTGCCTTATGGGGCCACCGGAGTCCTGCCAAAACCACGAGGCCACCCAGGTGCTGTGGCTGAGCCGAACAAATGCAGCGGTGAGGGCAGCGCATGGGGTTGGCCAGGTGTCCCCCCGCCCCGTCCCCAGGTTGCGCCGGGGGCTCTGGTGTCCCCGACTGCGGCCATCCCTTTGCCAGCTCCACTTTCATCCTGACACCCAGTGCTTCTGCTCTCTCCTCCCCCTCCATCCCTGCCGTTCGAGGCATTTCCAGCGGAATGGAGATGGCTGCTCATCCCTGTGATGAGATGGTTGCGGCTATTGATGCTTTTTAGAAAAGCACCCAACCCGATGTTGTTATTTATTTGGTGCCGTGACCGGCTGTCAGTTTATAAATGGCTCTTTTAAATGCTGCTAATCATTGCCACAAAGTGCTCTGCCTCAGCGCCTTTGCTGTCTGCGTGATTGAAGCAATTAAGGGTTTTTTGCACATTTTGGAGGAGAAACTGATAACTGATGCCCTGATTCTGCTTCTGGGCCTGTGGAAGGTGCTTCTGGGCGCTGCTCGGTTCCTCTCTGCTTCACCCAGTATGAGGACCGGAGCAGCGAGGGCTCCAGGTCAACACGTCTGGGCCCGGACAGTGGTGGGTTGGTGGAAGAAGACCTAAGTTCCTGTAGATCTTGGGAAGGGGTGGGAGGTTTTTACAGAAGACAGGAGAAATTGCAGGAGAATGGGCTGTGAGCTGAGCATGTCCCTGCCCCAGGATTCTCCCCGTCTGGAATAAGACCTCAAGCACGAACGCTTGGCTTTGGGGATGAGCATGGAGGCATCTGCCCCAGCAGACCTGGAGCTGGTCCTGACGCGGGGGCGAGCGCAGCACCCCCAGCTCCCTGGGCAGGGATGAGACAGCCGGCGGGTTTTGCTTCTCTCCCCGCCGCCCCTCTTGCCTGTTGCCCGTGAATTTGCCGGCGGCGTCTGGGTCAGGCTTCCCTTGGTGCGCTTGGGAGCAGTGCCAAGGAGGAGATTTCTAATTGGGTTTGCAGTGGGTGGAAGACAGGGAGGAGGGAGACCTGCAAGCGGCGAGTGACAGATCTAACAGCAGTGAGAGCAAAGGCAGGGCTGACAAAGGAGAGCCCTGGTCCCCGTCGTGCCCGCCTGGCTGTACGGGAACAGCGGTTGCTGACCCCGTCCCACAGGACACGGGGTGGGCACGCTCCCCTTCCCCGCTCTGACATTCAAGCGTTCGAGTCCGGTTTATTTCCATTCTGCTCTCATTCTCCCATTTTTCTCTTTTATTTACATCGCCATCTGCTTGCTCTCATTTCATCTCTCGCCTGGGGAAAGCTGCCAAAACTTGACTACAAAAAGGTAAGGGCCAGGACCCCGGCTGCCGTCAGTGGGAGCCGGCGTTGGCCGCGTAGCCGTCCGAAGCGGTGCTGTAGAGGAGGCGGTGCGGGGGCTGCGGAGCGCTGGGGCCACGTGCACGAGCCACAGCACAGTGCGGGGACGTGCACTGCCCTTGGACCTGGGCTGGGGCTGGCCTGGCTGGTGTCTTGGGTACCGTGTCTCAGGCGCCCAAGGAAGGTGCCCTCAGGTTGTGTCCCAACTCCAGCAGCTCCTGGAGCCTCAGTCGCTGCCAGCAGCCGTTAAAACCTGGACTGTTTCAGCCATGTGAGGAGCGTTTTCCTTTCTCCCTTCAATAACCCCCGCCAAACAATCCTCTCTCTCTCCCTTTAGATCTTTTTGCTTATCTCTATTTATTTTAATCTCCGGCACTTTTATATCTACTGATGTCCCTCCCAAGTCCTGTTTTCGGCTCCTGGGGAGTGAGAAGGGGGTTAGCAGGCTCTTGGAGGCACCAGTGGTGGGTTAAATCCCATCTGTTGTGCTCTGCCACCAATTTTCTGCTCTGCAGCCATCAGCTGCTGTATTGTGCAGGAGGTCAGGATAGCAGCTCCGCGCGGGGGGGGGGGGGGGGGGGTGCCCTGGGGGGGGGCGGGGGGGGCC
>JAVKLA010000084.1:4200509-4222398 GCA_034782735.1 Sagittarius serpentarius | reverse complement strand
AGGATAGCAGCTCCGCGCGGGGGGGGTGGGGGGTGGGGGGTGCCCTGGCGCTGGGCGCCTGGGGCCATCTGAGGTATTCCTTGGCATACATTCACAGCAGGATCTGGGAGATGCTGGGTGTCACCAGACCCTCAGGTCAGCCTATATCCCGAGTTTGGGTGGAGCTGGCATAGGGAATGAAAGGAGGTTTGCTTTATTGTGGGAAGCATGAGTGTGGAATCTGGTGGCTGCGGGGCTATCCCCAGGCTGTGTGGTTACCCCAGGAGTGAGGCGCTTGGTGCCTCAGTTTCCCTAATAGCAGATAGAGGTGACCTGCCACCAGGCAGTTTGTGCCATGAGACGGATAGCTGGAAACTGATTTTGGAAGGCAGCGAGCGCCTGGCATCTCCGCAGGCTCTAGCCAGGGAAGCGACGGTCCCGGCTCCTCCTGGAGATGAACGCACTAAGTGTGGGGCTGCCGTTAGGCCACATCTGGGTTGCAAGGCGAGTCCTGCCTCTGCAGGGCGAGGGAAGACCACGGCCTGCTCAAGGAGCGTCCACCTCCAGCCTTCACCTCTTAGGACACTCCTGCGCTTTGGTGTTGCCTTCAGCGGGTGCAATCAGGGTATGGACTCGGCAAGCGGGGCAGCCGCCACGTGTCTCCCCACGCTGCCTGCGCTGGCACCAGGTTGTCGTGTTCCCCCCCCCCACCCCACCACACTGGCGTGAGCCCCGGCAGCTGCAGCAGCGTCAGGGCTCGCTGGTGCTGTACTGTGGGGCCAAAGCAGATGCCGTCCTAGGGTATCGCGGCGCCGGGGAGGTAAGGACCAAGAAACCCCATCGCTCCCCGGGTGGAGCAGCGCTGTGGCGGCATGCCCAGCGTTCCTGCCGCCTCTCCCTTGCCAACAGAAAGCTCAGGACCCTGTGCAGGCAGGAGCAGGCAGGCTGCCAGCAGCCACCTCACGTTAATGGCTTTCGGTCTTGGCAGCAGCGCTGCCCGTACCCTGCCTTTCACGCTTCGGGCGCGGCTGAATTCAGGCGCGTTGCAGCTCGGCTTGGATCGATGGGAGAATAAATCAGGGCGGTGTGGGAGCCCATTTCTGGACTGCGGGAGCAGCCGCGGGGCAGGCTGGCAGGAGGGCTCTCCCCTCGCCACCTCTGCCGTGCACGAGCCCCGCGCGCTCCCCCAGGGTTACGTTGGTCTGTACCATCGCGTGTGGGAAACGGCCAGGCTGCTCCCAGGCTGCGCTGGGCGTCACCTCCTCCTATGAAATGTGACAGAAAAGGGTACGATTAACCTGCAGGCGCCGGGGTCTGTGCCCTGGCATGCCGTGCCGTGGCTTGGGTGAGGGTCTCATTTTCTGCTCGGTCCTGGAAAGCCGGACCTGCTGCGTGGAGCGAGATAATAACCTGCTCTAGGGGGATCTATAGGGGCGTGAGGCAGTGCAGACGCTGTGTCCTGTAGCTCCCTTGGTCTCCTGCTTTCAGGAGGAAGATGCCCTGGGCGAGCCTCAGGTGGCCGCGCAGGCAGGGGTGCAGGCAGCTCCCTGGCCCCAGGCAGGCCGCGCAGAGCAGACGCTGCCCGTCCCAGCATACCTGGGCTGCTCGCCGCGCGCGCCGCTGGCTGCAGCTGCAGCTAGAAAACACCTGGGAGTTTCCACCCTGCCGATGCTCCCCCATTTCCAACCAAAGCCGAGTGCTGGAGGCCTGCGCTGAGCATTACTTATGGATTTATTCGTAAATATTTATCACTGCAGGGAAATTCCCGTCTCGAAGCTGTGTGTCCTCTGGGCTGTCAGGGTGGAAGCACAGAGTTTGCCACATTTTGGCATGGGATGCCTGGGTGTCCAGGCTAGTTTTTGGGCAGCAGGGAGCCTGCTCACCAGGCAGGCAGCTCGCTGTGGGGCGAATGATGGAACGAATCCCTCTCCTGTGATTTCTGTATGCCTCTAGCGTGGCATTAATCGGCAGCCCGATTAGCCCAACTCGTAATTAAATCCTATTGATTAGCTAAATGTCACTGGCACGGAGAGCATCTGGCAGCGGCTGGGATGCAGCGGGGCTGTCGGTCTCTGTAGGATTACAGCAGGGACGTTGGGGTTGAGTAGACGAAGGGAAAAGATGAAACTCGGCCTCAGCTCCATCACCCGTGCCGTGATGCACAGCGCTATAAATTGGTCCCGGCAGGAGGACCGGTTGGAGCCGGGGCTGCGCTGGCTGAAGCCAGTGGGAGACCCTGCCCCCACGTATGAGCCCTGTGGTC
Organism: Sagittarius serpentarius; assembly: GCA_034782735.1. NCBI lineage: Eukaryota > Metazoa > Chordata > Aves > Accipitriformes > Sagittariidae > Sagittarius > Sagittarius serpentarius. The sequence goes on along the minus strand of JAVKLA010000084.1, from coordinate 4,220,156 downwards.
CTCCTCTGCCTCTCAGCTCTCTCGGAGCAGCTTTAGGCTGGAGGTCCCTCTGCGCAGCAATGGTGCGCGTCACCCTGCGGGTCCCTGGCAGGGGTGAGCTCCCACGGGAGCGGCTTTGCGGGGCAGAGCCATTGGGGCTGCTCTCATGTTAAATTCAGCTCTGTGCCAAACTCATACTGAGTGACACGGGAGGGAGGTAGATGTGACATTAGGAGCCATTTTCCAGGCTCCTGTCACTCCATCTTCCATAACACATCTATTAAAAAAGCCTTTAATAGCCTCCTCAGAAGGTAATTTAATTGAACTGAATTGACGGGTGAATTACGGAGCTGTCTGTCTTTCTCCATCCATTTTCATGGGAATTTGCTTGCTTGCCTCTGATTTCATTTGCCGCGCAGCATCGGGCCGGTGGGGCACCTCTGCCGCGGGAGGCTGGGGAGAGCCTTTGCTTCGCTCAGCTGTGAGCAGTGTGTGTGCCCAGATCTGGCGGCCGGATCCCCTCTGGACCCCGGGGACCAGCCCAGCCCTTTGCTGCCGCGTCTGCCCGCGGAGCCGCAGCCGATACCACCACCTTCCTCCCGTCCTCCGTATCTGCTGCCTTCCTCTTCTGCTGGGCCAGGGACATCACCCGAGAGGCGCTGCAGTTAAAGCAGAGCCGTTTAGCCTCCATTTGCTGCTGATATTTTTGTCCTTTTGGCTCTGCTTTAGAAGCAAAATCTTCTTTGCTGGGCACCATTTGGTCTCTCTTGCCCCGGGGCGGTGTGCTGGTGTCCGAAGCAGAGCCCTCACCAAGGTCAGGAGCAGCTCGGACCCTCGACCAAGTTGTGCAAATCAAGGAGGGGTAGGGCGGGGGGTGTCCTGAGGGGCTGCCTTAGCGCCGTGGGTTAAGCTGGGTGCGTTACTTCATACATGTGAAGTACGGAAGCGATTTCCCCAGCATTTCCCTCTTTGATTTGCCCAAACCCAAGCCTTGATGATTACATTTTCATTGCACGCAGCAGCCCGTCGGGACGCTTCCCTGCCAGGCGGAGCACTGGCAGCGACCCGCTCTCATTAATCCCGGGCACCGAATACTCTGCTCATCGCGCAAAGGGTGTGACGAGTCTTCAGCATCACCCAGCCTGGTTTCCATGCCCGGGTTGGAGCTGGGGTTGGATGGGTACCTCTGCAGAGAAAACCCCCGCCCCGCCTCTGATCCAGGCAGAGGATTGTCTTCAGACAGCCTAGAAATAATTCCTGCAGGGATCCCGCAGCCAGGCTGGAAAGAATCCAAGGACTTCCATGAGGTAGCCATTATCATTTCTGCTTAGGACTGGTAAAAATCAGGCTCCATTTTTCATGCTCCTGTGTTGCTTCCCTACCCCGTGGAGTTCGTTTCCATGCGCACTGTGCAGTTACGGCTTTGGGCTGGGTTTGTGCATCGCCCTTGGATAATTTTCAGCCTGCTGGTTGTTTAGAAGAGGAGCAGGTTTGTCTCCTCCCTCTGCCCAAAGCAGGATCAACTCCAGAGCATCGCTGTAACAAACGTGATCCACATCGTCCTTTAAGAACTGTGAGGATCTTGTAGAAAATCCGTCAGGAATGGCCGCAGCGAGTGTTTCCTTGTGTTTGTTCTCCGGTGCCCCCAGATTTCCCTGCAAACGCCACGGCAGTCGGCTGGCGACAGCCTCCCACTGGCCTGAAAGCTGTTCTTCCTTCCGCGTGCCTTAATAACAGAGAGTAGGTAGGTGCTATCGCACCCTCTGGGAGCGCTTAAAAGTAACACCACAACAGCAGAGGTGTATGTGTGCTCATAAGCAATTATTAAATGACAAAACCCTGTAATTTCAAACCTTGAAAATCACTGTGCTGGTTTACTTAACATCCAGATTAATTGTGATCAGGGTGTCAGAGTCAGCTGCTGGAAGAGCGGAGAGGTGCTTTGTGGCCGATGCCAAGTGCAGGCGAGGAGCCTTCCCGCAGCCCCTCCTCGGCGCAAACCACAGACAGCGTTTGAACGCGGAGTGTGCTCGGCTTTTGCTGCGCAGCCCAGATCCTGCACCAACCCGTATTCTCCTCCTTCCCTGATCCCGGGAAGACTGTGCAATTACTCCATGGACCGATGACATCCCAGGGAAACAGGCATCGGTAGATGGGCTCAGCGAAGCCACCCTGCTTGCCCAGCGTCTCGCCGTTGTCCTAACTCCTGCTTTTTGCTGTTTCCTCTCCAGGGCCTGAAGCCAATGGACCATAACGGTTTGGCCGATCCATACGTCAAATTGCACTTGCTTCCCGGAGCAAGTAAGGTGAGACGCCTTTTTGCTTCTCCTTCCCTTCCTGGGGCTGCGCCTTTCCCGATGAAATCAGACCCCGGGAGGTTCCCCAGGGAGAGGCTCTTCGCCCAGGGGCTGCTGGTTGCGGCAGCCAGACCTTGAGTCTCCTGCCTGGCTCTCAGGTGAGCAGGAGAGAGCGGCGGCAGGAGGAAGGAACTGGGGCTAAATCCATCCTTGCAGGGGTAGCAAGTGCCTCTCCAGTAAACGCACTGCCTGGGAGCTGGGTGCCAGCCCTTGACTCCTCGCCCCTGGGGGCAGGGGGTGCAAACGCTGCACTCCAGAAGCCCCCGGGAAGCACCAAGTGAAACAATCTGGAACTATAAACAAATCAGCTCCTTTTTTTTTTTTTTTTTCCCCTTTCTCTTTTGCATTTAAAACCCCTCAGATCATAATAAAGCAAAGTATAAATCGTAGGGGAAATATTTCCATCTACTTAGGTTCAGCGCTTGCTGGAGAGAAGAGTAATTAAAGATATTGATGTGTAGTGAGAGCTTGGTGTAACTGATGGGGATGTTGAATTTAAATGCTAAATGTATGTGTTATGAATATTAATTGCACTCATTTTATATGGAAGGAAAGACCTTTTGGGGGGAGGTATATTTACTTGTTACAGTTCGGTTGAATTAATTCATAATGTTCAGGGCGGTAGAGGGAGTTTTTAACCACATTTCAAGTTCCGCTGGAAATAAGAGAGCCAGGAGCGCTTTCATCAGTGATATTATGTCATTTCCATCTTTTGCAAATGCATTGATTAGCATTTCTGCTGGAGGTGACGGAGGCCAGAGAGGCGGGAGGGAAGCTCTGAGCTGAGGCCAGTGCAGGAGGTGCAGACTCTATGAGCCCGGCGCTGCTGGGGGGGGGGGCCCCTCCTTGCTCTGCGTCCCTCTGCCTCCGTGGTTGCTCTGTCTCTCGGCCTTGTTTCCAAACAGCACTGCCAGAATCTGCTCTGGGAGAGGTGAGCAGGTCTGGGGAATCGTGGATGTGTCCTGGGTTGGATGTTTCTGTACAGTCGTTCCGGCAGCAGGACGGTCCCCAAGTCCCTCGGGTGTTTCTGTCCCAGTCTTGGGCTCTCGGGCACCTGCGGCAGAGCCCAGGCCGAAGACGTGGGATGCAGGGTTGGATTCGTTCGCCTCATGCAGAGGTCTCTACGTGAGCTGGTTACTGACTACTGTGTCATTCCAGATGGGAGAAAAAGGCGCTCCCAGAGCTCAGTTCCTCTAATTTAATTCATGTCCCTTGCCTAGGGCAGCGTTAGCTGCTGGGTGGTGCCCATCACGTTACCCCCTTGGCTAAACCCACTTTCCTTCCCGACCCTTGGAGCCCCAGTCCCGGGATCAGGCCCCAGCAGGTCTGAGCAGGCAGCGGGTGCCATCAGGGCACTTCCCCTGCTGTCCTTGTCACCCCTCAGCAGGCTTTACGCTCCCCCTCTTACACAGATCTTGCTGCTCGGGCTGGAGCCTAGCATGATGGCCACAATATCGCCAAGGAAGGAGATAAAATAGGTGCGGGATGAAAACTGGTATGACAAAGCGCCTTGTTTGAAGCAACTTTAGAAAGTCGGGAAGGATTTAAGGCAAACGAGGTATTAAATCAACGGCAACAGCAAGCCATAAACGCGAGCGCCTGTCTGCAGTCTCCTTCGGTTTGCATCGCTCTGCCGTTGCCCCCGGACGTGCCTCCGGGCGCGCCGGGATCGACTCAGCGAGGCTGGTGCCTGGGAGCAGCGGCGCTGGCTGCCCGTGCACAGCCCGGCTGGCGGCTTCTCCGCCTGCGCCGCAGATAAACTCCTGCCTGAGTGACACGGAAAGCGATTGGCGTTGCAGGGCTTTAGATGCTGCTGCTAATTGAGTCCCTGCCCCTGCGTTCTGGTCGGCTCCGGGAGCATCGCGCCTTGCTCCGGGGTTGTCCTCCTCCTAACCTGGCGCCCGATGTTTTGCAGCTCCTTGCCCAGCCTCTGCAGCACGGCGCGAGGCTTGCTTTTCTTTCAGAGGCAGAAACGGCTTTGGAAACCTAAATGAAAGCACAGCACAAAGTACAGAGGCTTTCTCTCTCTCCGAGAGATGAAGCCCGGAGGAAGCAGCTGCTTTGCACAAAGCGTTTGGGAGCGAGACGCTGTGTCGTGGTCCCTCAATGGCTCCACTGCATCGGCAGGTCCTCCGGCTGGTGGCCGTGTCTAGCCGATCTGGAAGAGGTTGGGTGTTTGGGGTGCTTCTGATGGGGAGAGGACGTGCCAACAAGGTGACCGCCCTCTTAGCTGCAAGCACAAGCTCTTTTCTTCACCCCGTGCTGCACAGCCTGCTCGCCTTTAGCTCAGGGCTGGTGAACCACAGGTGGGGAATGTGGCAGCGCCCCATAAAGATGCACGGGACAACTTTGAAGTGTTGATTTCCTGCGAGTTCCTTACACCCAGCAGTGGCTGAGGCAGGGATGGAACTTTCTGACTTTACACCTTATTGGAGGGAAAACCGCTGCTCTGTCAGGCTGTCCCAGGCTGGGGGGGGTTGATGGAGAAGCCCCATCTGAAGCCTGCAGCCATTTGCTTCCGCTCTCCCTCTGTCCCCGATGGAAGTGGGCAGCTCAGGGGGTAAGAAGATTAATGTCCCCCAACCCGGGGGGGGTGGGGGGGTGGGGGGGTGCCAGGGTGCCCCATCCACGCCGGGGACACAAGCGGCTACGACAGCCCTGCTGTCCCCGGCCTCCCGCTCTGCAGAGCTGCGGTGCTGGAAAGAGTTACCAGTGCTAACAAAATGCATATCAAGGAAGTTATTTTGAGTCAGGCAGGAACGGGAGCTGTGCTGGGAGCAGGAATGCAAATAAACAGCCAGAACAGCAAACTGGTATTTTTTAATGAACCTGAAAAGACATTTTTTCCCTCTCTCGCTCTCTGCTGCTGCATAAATGAAATCCCCATCCTCTCTCTGTGCTCTGCCAAGGTTCCCATTTTGCTGGCTGTTTCAGGGATGTGGGATGCGGGGTTGGATGGCTTTGCAAATGAGTGAGTTGCCGTGTCTCTGCCCATCTGGTTATTGCTGCGATCAGGGTGGATTTGGGCCACCCCATCGAGGACAGGCTGGGTTATGGCACTGGGGTAGAAGGACGACAGCACCAACTGCCCCTTCACCTCCAAACTGTGCTTCCTTTTCTCCCCCCTCCCTGCCCGTCGGTGCCCAAACGATCTCCTGGGGCCCGGTCCCGCTGACCGCCATCTCCTTTGCTTTCCCAGGCGAATAAGCTGAGGACCAAAACGCTGCGCAACACGCTGAACCCCACCTGGAATGAGACGCTCACCTACTACGGCATCACCGACGAGGACATGATCCGCAAGACCTTGCGGTAGGGCCCCAGGGGCTGAGCGGGGTGCTGAGCCTGGTGCCGGGGGGGGGCACACATGTCCCTTCCCCTCCCCTCAGGGCCACCCCAGGCATCCCTCCCCATCCCAGTGACGATTTCCTGGGAGAGCTCAGGGGGACCCCCACGCCCCAGCCCCACAGGACGGTCCCGGCGACTGCTCGTGGCAAGAGTTATTACCCACCAAAGCCTCTAGCTCGTGCGTGTGCCCTGCACACATCCATCACCCCCGCGGTGCCCGATGCTTGATTTACGGGGAGGCTGGGCTGGAATAGCCGGAGAGTCGCATGGTCCTGCTTTGTCATTAACTTCATAACTCACTTGCTGGGCTCCTGCCTGCACAGGTGCTCTTGTTTGGTTTTAACCTCTTCATGCCCAGCTCTCACGGGCATATGTTAAGGCTTTGCAGTCACATCTCGCTGCGAAAATCTCCCTGGGAAAGCTCTGGGCTCCTTTCGAGGCTGAGCTTTTTGGGAGAAAGCTGGAGGCATCTGTGAATTACTGTTAAACTAAATGAAGAGCGTTTGTATTTATTCTAGTCTCGGTTTGGCTCAGTCTCTGCACATGCAGCATCTCCTGGCAGCATCTCCCAAGGGCTGGGAGACGTTGCGTGGGGCTGGAGGTGGGCAGGGGTGGTGCGGAGGGGCCATGCGGGCTTGGAAGTGCTCCTTTGCGGGGGGCAGACCCCTGCAAAGGCAAAGGTTTTCGTGTCTTGGCCACCGTCCTGCCTGGGTGAGGGCAGGGAGTGACCCGGAGCCTGTGGATGGATCCTGCCCGGGGAGGGTGCTGGGCAGCCTCGGCCGCTCCACCACCGCTCTGATCTGGGACCACTACGCAGGAGGATTTGCTGTAAGATCTGCTGGCAAACAAAGGAGGATTTTGCATCCTGCTCCGAGGACTCGGGGCTTTGTCAGCTCTGTGGCCGGGATCCGACCCTCCTTATTTGCAGGTACGCTGGGAGTTTATTATTTTCCCCTTGACGAGAGTGCAAAGCTGCCTTATAGAAGGTCCTGCTCAGAGGTGAATTTGGGCAGAGCCTACCTGTTGTCTGCAATGTGCATAGAGATGAGAAACTTAGCACCGCAGATTATTGTTTCGCATGGAAAATATTAGTCATGCTGAAAGTGCTGCAGGCTTGTCGGGCTGGAAAGCCTCTGGTTTATTATTATTATTGGTGGGTATTTTTTTTTTTATTTTTTCGCTCCAGACTTTGAAGTTTTCAGCCTCTTCAAGCGTGGAAATCGGTTTGTAGAGAGATGTTCGGCTGAGTTGTTTGCTGAAAGGCGCCAGGGAGCAGAAGGGCTTGACCCCCACCTTTTCGGGGCCCTGGTAGCTGCTTCCCCCGGGGAAGGGCTGCACTCGCCCGCTCCCGGGAGGCAGCAGGGAGGCGCGGGATGCTCGGCGGCAGGGCGGCACGCAGTAACGTGTGCGTGGGCCGGGCTGGATTTGCCCTTCTCCCCACAGAAATCCCTTGTTAGCATGTCCCCGCTCCTTCCCGCTAGCCTGGGTACTGCGGGTGCTTCACGGGGAGCCAAGCGTGGCCACGGGCTCCCGCAGGGCTCAGCAGACGGGGCTGCTTGTGCCCCCTCCGAAGCTAAACGCCGTGCACGGACCCCTGTACCCCGCTTGCGGGACCCCAGGGTGATGTGCAGGGACCCCTCGCTCCGGAGGGGGATGTGCCTGACCGGAGACAGCGTTTCTGTCTCGGGAGCTCCACAGGGAGCTCAGGAGGCGGTTGGCAAGGTCGGTTAATGGCCAGTTACCCAAAGCAGCTTCAACGCTTTGCCAGCGAGGCGAGGGAAGCCTCGGACTCGCCTGCGGTGCGGTTGCCCTGTGCGAGTTCCCAGCCAGGCGCTCTGCAGGGAGCAAATCTCCCTGCCGAAGCCTCATCTGCTCACGCAGCATCCCCCGGGTTTGGCACCTCCTCGTGCCGTCAGAGCCGTCCATCTCGTGCCTTCGTGCCCGTCGGAGCTGCCTCCTTGCAGGGAGGTTCCCAGACTCTGCACGAAGACTGAGCTTTGCAGCTGAGGTTTCTTCACTGGCAGCTGACCCTGGTGAATTAAGTGATAATTAAGGATCAAGATCCTCTCCGTATGGAGAGGAATATCCAAGCGCAATTCTGACTCGTCGGCATTTGCAGCTAGCTGATGGTGTTTGCTGGGACCTGTCACCATGGAGGTGGCAAGCCCCACAATGACGTTGCCACCAGGGCGGCCAGTGGCCGGGAGCACCGTGGGGGCCACGCAAATCCCCCCACCTTGCCTCCGAGCACAGTGCTGGGGTCTGGCGCTGCACCCAGATGGAGCAGGCTCCGTCCTGCAGGATTTAGGACCGCCCGGTCCCGGCTGGCGGCACGGCGGCGCGGGAGCCCCCAGCCCCACCGCCCCGGCACTAAGGAGGCTCATGGTTTGGGCACCTCGGCAGCACCGACCCCTGCGTGCAGGCAGGCAGGCAGGATCAGTCTTTTCCTGCGTGGGGCAAAAAGGGTAATTCCGTCTTCGGTGTTACCGTGGCAGTCGGCGCACCAAAGATGACCGAAAAGCCAGTGAGCTGTGGGCTGGATGTTACGGTTTTTTAGAGGGGCTCAGGTGGCTCCGCCATCTCCCTGGGAAGGTTGTGCGAACAGAAATGTGGGGAAGTTTGTGAAGTGGAGCTTGCCTTAGGGCTGGGGCTTGTGGCTTAGGTTTTGCCTGGAGACGAGTCCGGAGAATTAAAGAAACAAATTTTTAAGTGGAGAAGGTTTCCCAGCTGGCACCTCTGCCACGGGGCTGTCGCCTGTCGTGCGGGCCATCTCCTCCCCTGGCTGTGGTGGGTCTGCCCGGGGAAGGGTTCAGCTTCTTCTCTTGTGTGGACCCCAAAAAATGTTCTAGTCAGGACTCTGATCCCTTTAAAAAATGTCCCACACGTAGATGGGTGTGTAAAGGTTCAAATGAAATAACACTTCTTAGTCCCATCTCCGAAACCAGCACACTGCAGGGTGGGTGCTGGGACACCCTTGGTGGCCCCGTGTCCTTCCCTGCACCCAGCGCTCCTTCCCGTGCCGAGCTTCGGGCGCTGGGCACGTGCTCGGCTGCTCTGCCCAGCCAACGGGTTTGGCAGAATTCCAGGTGGGAACTCAAACTCTTGCCCATGGCCCAAGAAATTCCTCTGCCAAAACAAAGCTTCTGAGCACCGTGGCTCTCTTTCTTATCCTGCACGAGGGAGTCAGAGCCTAAAATTCAAGTGCTCTTCATTTTCCTTAAGAGTGATTCCCCATCCCCCTTTTTTCTTTCCTTCGTCTTCATAGCTGAAGATATTGGCAAAGGAGATTTTATTTATCCTCAGGCAGATTTAGATCAGATGAAACTTCTCGCAAATCAGCCACAAGGTAGAAAAATCCATCTTTTATTTTAATTCTTGGCTTGGGTTTTCTTCTTTTCAGGCACTGGATATTTAATAGAGTAGAAGGATGCAAGGGTGGGAAATGTTGCACCTTCTCATTTAGATACCCGCTGAACTGTGTCCTCGCTGCCCGGCTGGGGAGGGATCTTTGGTTTACATGAGGAGGGGTGGATGGGCTGGGGTCCCTGGTGGCTGGGGCTCACCGAGGATTTTTTATTTTGGCGTGGGTTGAGCTGTTTCCCCTCTATGAGCCTCTCCATAACACCAGTGGCAATGGCCCTTCACCCTCCCGGTGCCGTGTCCCGCAGGAAGCATCTCCCGTGCCATGTATTGTCCTGCCTGCAGTGCTTCGCTTCACCTGCCCGTCATCTCGGCAAAATACCTCCTTCTCTGCCAGGAAAAGCCAACTTCAAAGCTGCGGGGAGGCTGGCTTTCCTTGCGCTAATCAGGCGAGGTTCCCGCAAGGCAGTTGTTGGTAGTTGAAAGAGCATGAGTGATGCTCCCCTCGGTCTGGGAGGTGATTGTTCCCCCTGTGCCTCCTTGGTGCTGAGATTCACGGAGGGGCAGGGAACGCGATTGCAAAGTCTCTTTAATGTAAAAATAACAGCGGAGATCAAAGCCGCCGCCAGCCTTTGCCTCTCTGCTGCCTGGAGAGCGTGTGATGCAGCGGAAAAGCTGGCAAAGCACCCAAAAACCTTCCCTGCCCGCCTGGGCTCTCGGTGGGACATGTCCAGCGGGGCTTGGTGGGTTGGTGTTGGCATGGGGCACTCTGCCAGCGCCCGCAGGCCTCCTGGGGGAACGAGTGGCATTTGCCTCGTTGCAGGGGCCGGAGTAGGGCCATCCTCTGCCTCCTGGAACGCGGAGTAATGGATCCCCTCTTGCCCAAGACCCCCAGCTCCGCGCCGTGCCCCAACAGGCAGCCCCTCATCCTCGTGCGGCCTCATCCGAGCTGGCCGACTGGCTTGGCTGTGGCAGACCCAAGCCTCAGGAGCTGTTGGGGTTCTGCTCCCCAAGCAGGGCCACCCCCAGGGGAGAAGGAGAGGTGAAGGCAGCCCAGCTAATTGCACTGGCAAGCAGGATTTTGTTAATGAATCAGCCCCCGCAAAAACACCAGATACTTCAGATTTCATGAAACACGGCAGGTGGGAGGATCCTGAAAGGTCTCATCCATTCATTGAATTAAATATCCTTGAGTCTAGCTCAAGGCTTAATAGCAATGAAACCACCCACCGTCCTGAGAGAAGGCAAATTCAGAGCTGCTTGAAAGACGCAGGACCCGGAGGGCTGGGATGGCTGGGCTTGGGGCAGGTTCCCTGCCAGCACCAGGGGTAAACCCCACCCTGCAGTCCCCGCTCCCAGTCCCCATCTGCGGTCCGAGCACGGCTGTGCCACAGCAGCTTGGCCACGGTCTCCGGTGGTGGGAAGCCAGGGTGTATGACGGGGGCAGGCAGAGAAATGCTCCAGGGGAGATTGGAATAGGCAGAATACAATTGCCTACATTTAAATAATACATGTAATATGCAATAAATAGATTGTATTCATAATAAATATCAGAGCTGGCCAGATATTGAATACAATTATTCACATCCAGATATATTGGCGAAGTGATGCATTATTCATGTGATACTCAGCTAGCCCACAAATGCCAGGAATTCTTTGTGTAATCATGTGTTTGACAAACATCATGACTCATTAAGTACATTATTCAGAAAATAGTATTTGATCAGGTCTAATAGGCGTACTGCAGACACTTAGCGATTTGGGGTCCCAAACTGCTTTAACTCCAGAAGCGCTGAACGAGGTTTGCTCCGGAACTACAGGCACACTCATAATTTCATCTAACCTTTACCGTGGTTTCTGTGCTCAGACTTTGAGGCATTTTGTGATGGAGCTCAGCACTGCATCCTCTTTTTAGTTTTAGGAGAGCGGGACAGTCCCAGGACACCGTCTTTTTCTGTTTTCTCTCCTTGCCAGGCATTGCCTGTCCTGAAGCCAAGCAGGCGTCACCTGTGCACCTGCTCCTCCATCGAGAGCGTAAGTTGCTATAGGGACCATAAGGGATCTTAGATACAGGAGATGCATCTTCAGGCTCCCCTGCCTATTACGTGCACGTGCATTGTGGAAAAGGGTCCTCGCTAGCCCCCATTAGCCCCTCTCCACGATGGGAAAGCGGCCGGAGGAACACGTGTGCGAGCAGAAGTCGTGAGTCAGCGGAGCGGGGTTGCTTGAGCGGCGCGGTGAGTCAGGACTGTAACCCGGGAGCCCGGGCTGAGTAGGAGGGAGAATAAGTTTAATGAGCAGTGATTGTTCACTTGCTGCTTAGGTTTCTTCCAAGGTGGTTTTCACAGCCCGTAACTCAAAGATCAGGACCCCTCAGTGGAAGCTGTCGAATGAAAAGCTGAGCTCGAGGGATTAGGTTTAATAAAGAGAGGCGAGGGAGGGGTGATGTTCGCGCTAAAGGGCTCAGGATGGCAGGTGAACGTGGCTGCCGGAGGCATCTCCCGCTGTTTGTCATGGAGCTGATTTTCTAACCCAAGGCATAAAAATTCCATCACATCGATTTCTCGTAATAAAATTCAAGTCGGTGTAATTGCATTACGCCTGTTTCCAAAGGGGGGGCTGGGGCCGGAGCTGCCTTCCCATCTGACTCACGCCCGCTGCCTTCGCTTCTGGGGCCGGTGCACTGCCAGCCTGCCCGTGTTAAAAATACTGTCCCGGTGAAGATGAACCGCAGCCAGCCAGAGGGACTGGGGTTCGGGGGCTGAGTCTGGGGGGCTGGGAGGGCTGACAGAAAACTCTGCCTCTGAGCCGCCTCTGGTCGTCACACACAGATGGACGCAAAATGTGGGGACCCACCTGCAAGGTGGCCAGAGGTGCCAGTGGGAAAATGGGGCTGGGAGGGACCTGGCGGTGTCTCCGGCTCCGTCGTGCTGCTTGGAGGCCGCGGCAGCTCCCAGGTCTTGCAGATGTGCCAGAAACCGCCTCCCCAGGGACCCGGTTCTGCACAAACACCGTAACTAGCCTGGGACATCAGCGGGGACAAGGAAGGCGGCCGTCGCCCCCAGTGCTGTGCCAGGCTGGGCTGCCTCCATCACGCGGCACCTGCGGGTCTGCCCGGGGCGCTCTCGGTCCCGTGGGACAAAGGGGACGTGCATTCTGCGGCACTGCGGCAGCCTGGGGCTCGTGGACCCCGCCACTACCCCCATCTGTCACCCTTTCTCCCTTGGGGAAGGGTTTGCCCTCCGGTGGGCTGCAGCTCGGGCAGGTGTGGTGGTTTGGCTGCTGCAGGGTGTTCCTGGGCCCCGGCTGCTGCTGAAGGAGGGCTGGGCGGGGGGGGCAGCCCCTCTCCCCTCCGCCGGAGCCCCCGAGCGCGGCCCCGCGGCCCGGGAAGGGACGGAGGCGGAGGAAGGGCCGCCGAGCGGCGGGGATGCCCGCGGAGCCCACGGCTGGACCCCTCCCGCGGGGACACCCCCCCCCGCCCCCCCCGCCGCCCGGCCCCGCGCTCGGCCGCTGCTGCCACCTCCCGGCACCGCGGCCCGGCCGGGAGCAGCGGGGAGCAGCCGGGTACGGGCGCTCGGTGGGGAGTCGGGGGCTCCGGCAGAGCCGGGTGTGATCCCCGGGTCCCCACATCCCTCCGTCCCTGCCCTTCTTCAGTCCCTTCGCCCCCACATCCCTGCATCTCCACATCTCTCCGCCCCCACATCCCTGCGTCCCCACATCCCTCCATCCCCAGATCCCTGCATCCCCACATCCCTGCATCCCCACATCCCTGCATCTCCACATCTCTCCGCCCCCACATCCCTGCATCCTCACATCCCTCCATCCCCGCATCCCTCCATCCCCACATCCCTGCATCCTCACATCCCGCCGCCCCTGCCCTTCTTCATCCCTGCATCCCTTCACCCCTACATCCGCACATTCCTTCCCCTCTTCATTCCTGCATCCCTATGTCCCCGCATCCCTCCACCCTCTCCTGGGGGTCACAGGCAGCCCTGCCCTGCCCTCAGCACCTGGGAAGGGCAGAGACGGATTTCCGTGCTGGATATAACAGGATTTTGAGCGGCCTGGATCCCAGAGAGGCCAAGCAGGGCAGTTCCCAGCCTGCAGACTGGGATGAAACCCCACAGAGCCCTGACACCCCGCACCGCACTGTGGCTGGGGGGGGGGCCTGAGCCTGGATGTGCCCTGGCATGGGGTGGGGCCAGCCCTGGGATGCTGCTCCGTGAGCAAGAGCAACACCTGGCCGCTGCCAGCAATTTTTTTTCCCAGGAAAGCCCCGCTCCGTGTGCTCAGCCCCCGCTGCTAAACTCCGGGGACGCAGCACCCCTGGCCCACCGCAGTTCAGCCAGCCAGGGTTCAGCTCCTTGGCCATGGGCTCAGGGACCGGGGAGGCAGAGACTGCCCGGTCCGCAGCTCCAGCACCCCTGGGGCAGGCAGAGGAAGGGGGTGGAATCACTGCACCCTGATGTGGGGAAACTGAGGCACGGACCAATGCAACTCGCAGCACGCAGATGGGCCGGGACTGGCAGAGGGATGAAGCACCCTGCGCCCACCCTTGCAAGGTGAGGTCAGAATTATGCCTGGCTTTGCAGCTGGCTTTGCAGCCTGCCTTCTCCCCGCAGCCTGGGTGCAGCAGGGCTCGTGACGGACCCTTGGAGCCCACTCTGGGCCAGCCGACACCTTACAAGCAGTTTTGGCCATGCAATGATTAAAAGAAAAAAAAAAAAAACCACAAGGGCGCTCGGGGAGAAGGGAGAGATGGAGGTTACCTGCCAGGGCACCCGCTGCGTGGTCCTCGGGGTGATGACCCAACCGGCTCTGCGCTGCGGCTCAGCACCTCCATCCCCGCCACTCTGCTAGCACAGGGCTGTGACAGTCCCCACGCCCCAGGAGCAGGACTGGCAGGGGGGTGGCAGGTCCCCACAGTGCCCAGGGTGTCCCCCCAGGGCTCAGGGCATCCCCACGGCTCCACGCACCCATGGTGATACCTGTAACACAGAGCCAACGTCAGGCCCAAAAACATCCCTCCTGGAAAAGCACCTTCCCATCCCCACGGTGCCAGGCAGGCAGCAGTGCTGTGTGATGTTTCCAGCGGTACGTTTTCTTTTTTCCCAGGAAAAAGTTGCTTTTGGACCCAGGGTTGAGGTTTTTGGCCACCTCCTGCCTCTCTCCACCCCTTCCTTGAAATTTTCTAGGGTTTTCAGCAATGTCTTTGAAAAGCTCCAGGTTCCTCAGGCGTCACATTTTTCTGCTTTAAAAGGCTCAGGTTTAGTTGCAGAAAACAAATATATAAAGAGCTATATATATGTATATATATAAATGCAGAGATTCTATGTGTTTGTGCATGGCCCGGGGGTTGGTGTGCGTCCCCCAGCCGCCAACAATTTTTATTAAACTTACTTCACAAGAAAAAAACATCCTGGGGCCCCAGCTGGCTGCCCAGGTCCGTGGTGCCTCTGGGTGCCCCCGAGGGTCCCCGTTCCCACAGCATGATGCTGCCTGAGTGACGCTGTCCCCTCCAGACCACTGCCCTGCCTCATCCAGCCTCACAACCCCGGCCCAGTTCCCAGGTGGGGAAACTGAGGCACAGAGCCCACACAGCCTCCCAGCAGCTGCCCAGCCAGGAGGGATCCCGGACCCGAGGGAATGCCCGTGACCCTGCCGTGCTCCCTGCCCTGTGAGCCCCTCATCCTGAGCTGTTCCAGCTGATCCAGCTGTTTTCACCGCCCTCCAGCCGTTGGGTGGCTCAGGAGGCCGGCGCTCCCCTCCCAGCTGGGTTTTGCTTCCAGGTCTCTGCTAAACCCATTGCATCTGCGGGCGCCACTCCGCTTTCCTCCTCAGCAGGCTGCTTCCGCAGCGGGCAAAAACTACCGATCTTCCCACCTGCAAAAATCCGGGGCGATTTTTGGCCATCTTAGGGGGATTTTGGCCATCCTGGGGGGGATTTTGGCCCCCCAGGGGGATTTTGGCCCCCCCCCAAGAGATGCTCTGCCAGAGGAGCTGGAGGCCGGCGGGAGCAGCATCCTTATCCCGCCCGGTGGGGACGGGGAGATCCGTGGCACCATAAACAGAGACATATCGCCGGCCCCAGCACTTGCTGGGCTGTGTCTCCCCCACACCTCGGCCCGTCGGGTGACAGGCTGGGCTGTTCCT
This sequence comes from Sagittarius serpentarius, assembly GCA_034782735.1. Lineage (NCBI taxonomy): Eukaryota > Metazoa > Chordata > Aves > Accipitriformes > Sagittariidae > Sagittarius > Sagittarius serpentarius. Next base: position 4,204,962 of record JAVKLA010000084.1, on the reverse strand, counting down.
GGTGGGCTGCAAACATCGGGGAGGGAGAGGCCTCCCCGGGGGCCCCTCTTCGTGCCCCGCTGGGAGCAGGGAGCTGGGGGTGCGAGGGATGCTCTGCTCCACCTGCAAGGCACCGCCGTGCTTGGAGCCACGTTCGAGCCATGCAGCGGCCAAATCCTGACCCTCCCGGGTGGGTGGCACAGCTGGCTCGGCCCCAGAATGGTCCCTTTTCTCCCCAGGCTGGCCGATGTCTGTCTGCATCAGAACCAGCGGTGCCCAGGGCCAGCGTCCCCCAGCTCTGGGTGTCAAAGGGGACCCCAGACACCCGTCAGCCCTGGGAATGGGCAGAGGGACACCTCCGTCAGCAAGGGGAAACTGAGGCAGGAGGCCAACCCCAGGCTGCCCCAGCCCCACTGGGCAGGGACAAGGCCGCACACCATGCCGGGGCTTCACCCCGGGGACAACGGGGAGCTGCTCTCTGTCCCCCCACCGCTGCACCCTCACCGAGAGATGGCAACGGAGGGGTACCCCAATGGGACAGGTCCCCCCCCCGGCGATGCGCTGACCCGTGTGCTCCCATCCCCTCCATCCCCTCCTTTCTCTCCCCCCAAGTGGGGCTGGCGGTCGATCCCTGTCCCAAGCCGGGGCAGCTGTGACCGAAAACAAAGCTGTCCCCTTCGGCACAATACCCTTCTGTCCCCCCCCCCCAGATGCTGACCGCTGGGGTGGGCAGCGGCCGGGCTGGAGGCGTCGAGGGGCCGTGCCAGGCCCCCGCTGGCAGGGGACAATGTTGGCAGTGATGGAGAGTAGGTATTTCAAAAGGTTTTGTTTTCGGGTTGACCCGCCGAGCCGACGTGACCCCGCAGCCCCCCCACCCAGCCCTGCTCCTCCGTCCCAATAGAAACCGGCCACATTCCTGACCTCGGGAGGGGGGGGGAAGTTTCCAGCCTCCCCGAGAAGGAGACAATGGGGGTGTCAGGGCCGTGATTTAGGAGGGGGGGCTCTTTCCATCACAAAGGCGAGACAAAGGCGCTCGGCGCTGGGAAAGGGGCTTCGGCGGCAGCTCAGGAGCAGGGCGGTGGTATTGTGCCTGGCCAGCCGGCCTCGGCGGCAGAGCAGCCAGGGCCCACCGCGTCCCACTGGGCCTCATCGGGTGCCACCAGGTGCCACCGGGTCCCATCAGACTCTCCATCCCAGCCCCTACCACAGCTTTCCCCGCGGCCACCCTGGGGACCAGGGTCTGGTGGCTTCGTGGGTGTCACCGTCACCCATGGTGGGAGGGAGCGAGTCCCCCAGCCCCACGTGGGATGGCTGGGGCACCCCCAGCTCCCAGTAGCACCCCACACCAGCAAGGCTGGCCAGGGACCAGCCCGTCCCGGGGGGCTGTGGGCGCCCCATGGGTCAGGGCTCAGACTGGGGCCAGGCCCCACCCCCCACCCCGGGCAGCCATCCCCAAACTGGGGGGACACGCAGCCTCAGAGCCCTAAGCCCCCCCCTCCACCGGCCCTCCCCGGGTGTTCAGGGCCGGGGTCCCACTCTCCTCTCCCGGGGCCAGCCCCGGGGCCGAGGGCCGGGCGAGGGATGAGCAGCTCCTCTGTGCGCCGCTCAAAGGGGCTTTGTGCACCCCGGGGCCGCCGGCGCCCAGCACCGCCCGCCACCGCCGGCACAGCGCTGGTGCCCACCCTGCCCGCACCTCGCAGCCTGCGCCCCCCCAACCCCCCCTCTTTCCAACTGCCCCCTGCCCCGACCCTTCTTCTCCATCCCTGGGGGGCCTCAGCCCCAAACGGTGACAACCCCCCCCCCAACAAGCCAGGAAACTGCCTAAGCAGACGCCCAACTTACAGTGTCCGCTGCCGCCGAGATGAGCCTGCGTCTCCGGCCAGCGTCCCGGTGCCGAAGGGCTCGGAGCCTGCACGGAGAGGGGATTTTTTTACAGGAGAAATATTTTTCTCCCAGTGCTGGACGGCTGATCCGAAGGAAAAGCTGGAAACAAGTTCATTGGCTTTTCTCTCACTCCCTCTCCTTGCCCTATTTTTTTATTTTCCTGGCAGCTGGCGGGAGGAAGGGAGCTGGCAAGGTGATGCTTTTTTGGGAAGAGGGGAACTGCTGGTGAAAGAGGCATTCACCGCGCCGGGAGCCTGGGAAAGCCGAGAGCCGGGGGGCCAGCGGGAGGGCAGGAGCCTGATCACCGACCGTCGTGCTGAGGCTGACCGAAGGGCCCAGGCTCACGGCCGTGCCGAGGCTGACCAAAGCGCCCAGGCTCACGGCCGTGCCGAGGCTCATGGCCGTGCCGAGGCTGGCCAAGCGGAGGCCGGCGGCAGGTGGAGGGGCGCCGGCAGGATGCACCAGAAAGCCAATGACATCATGTTGTGGGTTTTTTTTCCAGGATGAAATGTAATTTGCAGACGACTTCCCCGGCCGCCCGCAAGTGCTGGGGCTCCGTGGCGAGGAGCAGGACAGGTCTCCCCAGGACACACGGGTGCCGGCCGAGGGAGTGCAGGGCTGGGCCGGGGCTTTATTTTTTCCCCGCTTTTGGGTCAGAAAAACGACATTTTCTTTCCTAACCCACCGGTGACGCGCAAGGGGCTCCCTGGCAGACAGAGAACAGGGCCGGCCGGCAGCTGAGCACACCACAGCCCGGCACAGCCGGCGCCAGCGCCCTGTCGGGGACCCCCCATCCCCATGGCAGGGCAGGATCTGTCCCCGGCCGCCCAACCCGAGATGGCTCCTTTCGCCTCTTCCCTCTTAATTTTGTTTAGAAACTTGTCAGGTTGGTACATAAAGGAGGTGGAAAGATCAATCCCGGCTTTTCATCAGTGTGGGAAAAAGTATTTCACTAATCCATATTTATTGGTGTAAGGAGGGAGGGGGGGAGGGCGAGAGACCCTAATGGTCAGGAGCAAAGGACAGAAGGGACAGTTTAAGGCTGCCCTTTTCGGAGAGGTCACATGTCACCAAAATCTTTCGGTTGTCTCGGGATTGGTTACATTCTGTTCTCTTTTTTTCTATTGAGGTTGCCAAGCAACTGGCTAAGACCAGCCAAGATATTTTCTTTATTACAAGTGGAGCAGAAAGCAGCAAGGAGGAGAGAGATAAAAAAAAAAAAAAAAGGGGGGAGAGAAGAGAAGAAGTTTAGACAATTAACATTTATAGGATCACATAACTTCATTAACTCGGCCGAGATTTGGGAAAGAGACTTCAAAAAAAAAAAAGATGGGGGGGGAAGCATTAGGAATTAAAGCAAGTTAAAAGGCCGGCAGGTCTGGGGCTAAAACAATGCCGGAGTGCCTGGGAGCGGCAGCGGGGTCTTCCCTCCGATGGTTCCCGCTTCCCAGAGAGCCAGCCGGTCCCGGGCGATGGCTGCGACCCAGCGCAGGGGCCTTCAGCTGCTGCTGCTGCTCTTTTTTTTTTTTTAAATGCCAGCTTTCTCTTGATTTTCACACTCCTAGGAAGTGGGTTTATTGCTAATAGCGCTGGCAGGGAGGCAGGGGAGTCCTTCGGAGGGAGGTGCATGGCCACGGCAGGAGATGGGCATCCCCCCAGCCCCAGCCATGGCACAGGGCAGGGGCTGCGGGGACATGGCTGTCCCCAAGCCCTGGGACACCTTCATGCTTCTGCAGGGTGGGCAAAACCTCCCAGGGCCAGGAATGAGCCTCCGTGGGAGAGCAGCCCCCGGTCGCAGATCCCTGCCCCGTTGGTCCCTGCTCAGAGCTCAGGCCTTACCCCAGGCCCGGGCTGTCCCCTGGCCCAGGCCTGGCCCCGCCGAGGGCAGGGGACATTGCTGCAGGCTGGGGACAGGGCCTGGGGTCACCCTGCAGCTCCGCGGGGCTGGGCTGCTCCGAGCATCCTTGAGGCTGCGGGATTTTCTCTCCCACCACGAACCGATCCCTTTCCTCACACAGCCAGACCCTGTGCGAGGACACGGGGGGGGCGGAGGGGGGCGAGGGAGAGTGCGGGGTGGGTGAGAAGGGGCAGGGATACCCCCCCCAGGCGAACCTCCGCAGCCCTTGCATACCCCCCCCCCAGGCCCCCCCGCCCCCCGCCAACCTTCTGCTCAGGGACCCCAGTGACACCCAGAGCAGTGGCAGGCAGCGATGGGGTGAAGGCAGGGGCCAGCGGCTGCGGGGACCCCCGGCAGGTCGGGGCTGGGGGGGGGGGGGTCCCCGGGCGGGGAGAGGCAGGCGATGCCCCCGCTCCCCCGGCCGGAGCCCGCAGCTGCCGGCCTGGCAAGTCGGTAATATTCATTAGGGGAAAACAATGAGCATTATTTATCCCCAGCACTTTCCCTGCCGTGGGGGGCCGGGGTGGGGTGCAGTTGACCCCATACCCCACGGGGGACCCGGACAGTGCCACCCCCGCGGCAGCAGAACCGGGGAGGGGGGGTCCCCAAAAGGGACCGGGGGGGGCGGGTTGGGAGGGGACCCCAGCCCTGCCGCGCTGCTCGGGCGGTGGCGGGGGGGGGGAACCCCACAAC
>JAVKLA010000084.1:4154029-4190274 GCA_034782735.1 Sagittarius serpentarius | reverse complement strand
GTGTTGGTCCCGGTGCTGCGGCAGCTGCCCGGGCAGAGCCCAGCCCGGCCCACGGTGTTAATCCATCGGCCCCGTTTAATCGGCTCAGGGGGCCAGATCCGCGGGGACAGCCTGGGGCGGGGGGGGGGTGGTGTGTCTGTCTGTGTAGTTATTATATTTAGAGTTAGATCTGTGGGTGTCTGTCTAAACACATAGCTACACACAGATAGCTATATAAATGGATACATATATATGTGTATATAAGTATATACATCCACTTTCTATGGTATATTTCATATATAATTATTATATGCAAATATTTTATATAATTTACATGTATGTGTATATAAAATACATAGACTATAATATATAATTTATTAATGTGTTAAATGTATACTATATTATATACTGTATGTATATATAACGCTACATACATCTATATGCACGTATAGCTACACATTCACCATTTCATATTATAGTATTACAATAAATGTTATATTTATACATATATGTATAATTTTTAAATCTCTCTTCTATATAATCAATATATGTATGCATGTATATATAAATACATGCATTCTTATTATATATTTATGCATGTGTGTATAAAATATACATCTTTACATAGACAGCTATATACATATATATGTATGTATGTTTATATTATATAAATATATAAAATATATGATGCGTATATCTAACTATATATAAATATATATGTGAATGTATATTACACATACAGATAGCTATATTTAAAGGCACAAACATATGAAAGCATGTATGTATACATGCAGTCTTTACAATATGTAATATGTAATAAAAATATATATTTCTGTATCTGTTTATATGTATTACTTTTGTATAATTTAATACACATATATGTTTATAAAATCTTTTCACTTAATAGATTATGTAAGTATTACTACATATTATATATGCAGTATGTATTGTATTATATATATTTATTATATATAGTTACAGGTAGCATGCTCTCTCTTGCATGCTTTCTCCCCATACATCCATGTATGAATGTATATGTGTAGATACACATTAATTCTTCTATATAATATTATAACTATGTAATATATTGTATATATTTTAGGTTATATTTGTTGTTAAAATGTGTTAATTAGTATATTAATATATTTAACGTATGTTTATCCTATATATTTATCACTGATGCAGCTGAACCAGATTGGGGCCAGCACGTGGCTCTTGGCAGCGGCCGGCGTGGCCTCTCCCCTGGAAGCTCCGCGCGGCCAGTGGGGATTTTGTTTGCTCCTTTCGGTGGGCTCACCCTGTCCCAGGCGAGGGGCAGCCGCCGCCTCCACCCCAGCACCCTGCACCCCCCCACGGCCACGCAGCTCCCGGGGCGGGGGGGGTCAGCACCTGCGCTCCCAGGACAGGTCAATGGGACGGCAGCGCCTGCAGCCCTGAAAGCCCACGGCAAGGGGAATAACGGCCAGTCCCCGGTGCAGGAGGAATGCAGGTGGGAAGCACAAGGAAAAAAAAATAAAAAAAATCTGTTTGCTCAATTAAATGATGCACCATTCAGTCATCAGAGGTGGTGGTGGGTTTTTTTTTTTAAGTCGCTTTATCCCCTCTGGAATAAAGAGCTGATTATAAAAAAAGAGGGGTGGGAGGACAAACCCTTCAGATTAAAAACAAAGCTTAAGGTGTTTTAATCCAAGCTCCTCTTGGGCGCGTCAGGCCCTCCTGCTTTATAAAGAGGCTTTGCTTTTGGGGAGGATCACCTGCATCAGCTGGACTGGCACTGGTGCTCCGGAAGACGACCGATGTACTCCAACAGCTCGCAGGAGCCCCCCAATAACGGGACTCCAGGGCCTTTCGATGGCCCCCAGTGGCCCCACCAGGCCCCGCGGGGGATGTACCTGTCAGTGGCTGTGCTGATGGGTGTCATTGTGGTCTCCGCCGCCGTTGTGAACGGCTTGGTCATTGTGGTTTCCATCAGGTACAAGAAGCTCCGGTCCCCCCTGAACTACATCCTGGTGAACCTGGCCATGGCCGACCTGCTGGTGACGCTCTGTGGCAGCTCCGTCAGCTTCTCCAACAACATCAACGGCTTCTTTGTGTTCGGCAAACAGATGTGCGAGCTGGAGGGCTTCATGGTCTCCTTGACAGGTAAGGACACGAACTCAACGAACCTCAAGGCCTGTCTTTGTCTTTGGTTGGTGCTATTGTGTTTAGGAAAGAAGCTTTGGGGAACGGCTCATCAGCTTGCCGTGTCTCCTCAAGTCAGTGCTTTCATGCGTGATGTAAAACTCGTGTCCTTCAGCTATTCTTTAGCGCAGGGAAGGGTCAAATAGATGGTTGGTTGGCTGTGCCAGGTCACCACACGCTCTGTCTTGGTCTTCATAGGGCAGGAAGTGTCACTTTTGGGCACATCGGGAGTCCTCGCTCGGGATGCGCTTCATGTGTGCTGGTTGCTGTGTCAGCACACGGATGGGTGTGCGCGCACCAGAAACGTGAAACTGCACAAAACCTTTTGTCAAGGACACTCCAGTGGAGAAACTGTGGGCATAACCACGATGTGTCACAGACCCCCCCCAATTGCCAACTTCATTTTTTAAGGACCAAACAGCCTCACAGCTATCCCAGCCACAAGAAAAACATCTGACTTCTTGTTACAACAATATTTCCTTCCACAGCGCTTAATCATCATCTGCCACATCCCAGCGCGGGCAGCAGAGCCTGTTCTTAAGACACAAACCCTCCTTCTCTCCCCAGGCATCGTGGGGCTGTGGTCCCTGGCCATCCTGGCCTTCGAGCGGTACATTGTGGTCTGCAGACCCCTGGGAGACTTTCGGTTCCAGCACCGGCACGCCGTCAGCGGCTGCGCCTTCACATGGAGCTGGTCACTGCTCTGGACGACCCCACCGCTCCTGGGCTGGAGCAGCTATGTGCCCGAAGGTGGGGGAGATGTGCTTCAGACTCCACAGCCTCGCTTTCTTGCGTATCATTTTCAAGCACAGGGTAGTCGGAGAGTGTCTATGCTGGTATTTAAAATGTTAACACCGCCTGCTTGCTCAGTCAGTAATCCTCTCTCGGAGGTTGTTCTTCGGGAGTTACCCACTGCACGACACGCTGCAGCCGTTCTTATGTGTCTGATGGACATCGGAGCCACGAGCTGCTCTGGCTGCCGGAGCACGCCGAGCAGCACCCAGCCCCCCCCCCGCCCGCCCAAACCTGCTGATGTAGAGGCTTGGCATAACGCTGCACGCCACAACAAATCACCCTCCTACACGGAGCAGTCGGCCAGCCAAAAAACCACAGTGGCTGATCTCGGGGTCATTGGGGATGGAAAAGTGAGAGGTGCTTGGGCAGCATCGCTAAGAGGAGGCAGCGCCGGCGTCTGCTGTTTTGGAGCCTGGTACTGAGCCCCATCCAAATCCGTGACTGGTTTAGGCTTGTTTTGAAACTTACTTGTTCCAGGTTTGAGAACCTCTTGCGGGCCCAACTGGTACACCGGTGGCAGCAACAACAACAGCTACATCTTGGCCTTGTTTGTCACCTGCTTCGTGATGCCCCTCAGCCTGATTCTCTTCTCCTACACCAGCCTGCTGATGACCCTGCGAGCGGTAAGTACGGTGAGTACAGGTGAGTTAATGGGTTTCTGCTCACAAAACTGCCGGTGAGGCACATCTCCATCGGGATGAAGCGCCTCATAGCAGATTTTTGTGACAGTCGATGGAGCTGACGTCTCCTGGTGGTGATGTCAGGGCACCTAAGGGATGGAAATGCTTTTGGAAGTTGTTAACGGGTGTCTCTCTCTGTCTTCAAAACTCCCTCCAGGCTGCGGTGCAGCAGCAGGAATCGGACACGACGCAGCAGGCGGAGCGGGAGGTGACGCGCATGGTGATCGTGATGGTGATGGCCTTTCTCATCTGCTGGCTGCCCTACACTGTGTTTGCCCTGGTGGTGGCCACCAACAAAGACATCGCCATCCAGCCGGCTCTTGCATCCCTGCCCTCGTACTTCTCCAAGACCGCCACGGTTTACAATCCAATCATCTACATCTTCATGAACAAACAGGTGAGAGAGAAAGCCAAGAGCTAACAAAACCACAGCTTCACTGGGGCTTCTGGAGAACAACTTAATGGCTTCATAAAATGTGGAGGAACCATCTACCCTGTCTGGAAGTGTAGACGCAGGCCCGATCCGGGAGTTGCTGTATAAGCAGCAAGGTTTTGGGGAATAAAATGGAAAGGGAGGGAGCAGCCTCTGAGCCCGAACAAGAGCTCATTTTCTGCTTCCATGATTTTGTGGGGGTCAGGCAACTTAATTTTAGATCACACGCTGCTCATTGAACACACAAAGCAAACAGAATGAAACTTTTGTTGTCAATAAACTGCCAGGGTCTGCAAAGAGCTGGGCTGGGAACTAATACAGATCAAACCCAAAATACAGAGGGCTGAGGAGTGTCCACCCCGCAGCCTCTGCCTCCAAGTTTCGAGGTGGGCGCTAGCTCCCTTCCGCAACACGTAGCCTGCATTTTCCCTGCCCAGTTTCAGAGCTGCCTGCTGAAAATGCTGTGCTGCGGTCACCGTCCCTGGAGGACAGGAAAAACTGCTCCGGCTGCCCCCGGCCCCTGCGCAGGCATCACTGCGGACAGGCTGCGGAATAAGGTGACACCATCTCACCCCGTCTAACTGCGGCCAGATCCTGCCTGCACCAACGTCAGCTTCGGGCTCAGCCTGTCCGACCCAGCCTCATTCAACACGGGCACAGAGAAGGGCCCGGTGCTGTAGCTGCTCCCCATGCCCAGGAGATGGGCGGCTCTCGGAGGTTAGAGAGGTGCCCAGCAGCCCTCATGGTGCTCCCCAGAAAGACACGACATTGCCTTCTTGCGGGAGAGGAGCCACCCTGTCATGGGATAAACTGCAAACTTTTTTTCACTCTCCTAAGGAAACACCCCTCCCTTCCAGCCCCTCACCTCAGGGAATCAGGAGTCTTTTAAGAACAAAGAAAATAAGAGTAATTTTTCCTCAGTGCAAAACATCCCAAGTGGCTGTTTGGCCCCGGAGTCGGGCTGAACACACGCGGCTGTGACACCGCCTCCAAAGCGGCCCGTAGGACACCGCCGCCCGTTCGCCGTCCCTAGGTAGACCGAGTCCTGTTTGCATTGCCCGATCTCCGTGCGGAGTTTGAGGTCACGCTGTGAAACTGGCAAAAACCTAGCAGGTATGTTTAAGTGCAGACTGCGTTAATAAACATTAATAAACACTGACAAGTTCACACGCATCTGTTTGTTTTACCAGCTGATAGAAGGTTCGACAGAAAACACCACCTCCCGCTACTACAGCTGGCGCTTCTTCTGTTGTGGCAAGTGCCACATATGCCATCATAATCGACAGCAAGAAAAAAAAAAATAGCTCAAAGACACAAAAAGTTATGTATTTTCTTTATTTTATTTTCTTTATACTTCAGGCAATAAGGAAAGGTCTTAAAGCCACAGATTTCCCAGCAAGGGTGAAAACCCAGGCTGTAACAGGCCCTGTGGGCCCTGAGGACAAGGCATAGCAGAGCCACTGCTGCCCAAACGGCCGGGACCTCAGCAGAACGTAAAAGATGCCAAAGCCTGTAAGAAAAAAAAAAAAAAGACAAAAACCCCTCCATGGGGTTCCACAGCTACACACCTCATCTTGAATCTCAAAACACAATGTTTAGCTACACCAGGTGCAACTACACTTCTGGACCCCAATGCTGTTTATTTGATTTAGGAGCCTGTGGACAAGGCTTCCAAGCACAAGGTTTAGGCAATACCGCAGACGGGAACGCCCCGAGTCTCTTTTGCCACATTCCTTTAACAATGCTATCAGGAGCTTGTCTGCGTTCATAGTTAAAATTGTCATTCAAAATTTGATTGTGAACAGTTAAATTGCTTTCAAAAGGCGACTGACCCAGTCACATGCTTTAGAGGTTCACTCTCCCCTCCACAGTTTTCTTTCCATCGCTCACGATCCCAAGACACGCCTCGCTCCGCTCCTCCTCCCGCCCTCTTCCACACCTTTTGCTGTTGCAGCAAAACCCATGAAGGAGTTAAGAGGGAAGCAGTGCTAGAAGTTGTTCAGCACCTCACTAAGTGGCCTCACTAGCACACAGTCCCCAACCTGGTAACAGGCAATTTGGACTGGCACAGATTATGATGAGATTCGGGAGACCGACGGTTTTTTTCCTCTCTCCGAGGTTCTCTGCTTTCAAACAAGAACAAAAAAATAAATCCCCAAACCAAGACGAGTACAATGTCAGGTAGGAGGGAGCCAAACCACTGCTGCTTAGAGAATGAACATTTGCTTTTCTTCTTGTCTTCAACCTTACGGCAGGGTTCTGCAAGCGCTCAGAGACAAACAGACCTACAGGCAGTGCCGCGTGCCCGGCGCGGGGGGACAAGGACGCCCCACCTCACCCCCATCCCCACACCTCCACCTCCCTCCCCCTGCCTGCTTTCCTGCAGGCAAAGCGGCTCGCCTGGTCGCGGCTCAGAGAGGAATTAGAACAGCTCAGTATCACTGTTTTAATTTAATTAATTGGCCTTTCAATCTCTGGGAAGCTGAAAAGCAGCATTAGATGGGTCCCCTCTGATCTCCTCTCTTGTCTTTCGATTGTCCTTGTTTAATTGTTCCTGTTAATTACAGCTTTTGTGCCCATGGTGTATGTTACTAGGATGATTAACATTCATACTAAACTTAAATCTGGAAAAGTACAAGCAGCTGAAAAACTGAAATCTCTAACTGCTGCGTTCCAGCCTCGATAAGGAGAGCAGGCAGGCTACGGGACTACTTGAAAGGCTCCCTACCACCAGAAATAAAAATTCTCCACATTAAGATTAAAAAAAGATAGGGAAATGGTTCACAGTCTGCTCACCATTTGGTCTGACAGATAAAATAGAAAAAGAAATCCAAGCAGCTAAGGAGATTTCACATTGCAAACCAAAGTGGTGGGTAATTACGTGCATGTAAAAATGCACGTGTGCTTGCTCCGCTCCGCCACACTGCTGCAGCCCTACAAGTTTTAATTACTTTTTATTTAATTAGGCAAGTCCATGAAACATAACAGAACATTGCCCAAAGCCAGCAGGGAATGACCCTTGGCTACTTGTCAGTTATGGGTCACAAGCCACTAGGCACAGAATCACACAATAAATTTACAATTTAACTTCCGCACACTTTTCTCATTACCCTCTGTTCCTTGGGACAGGCTGCAACCCAAGGCAATGCTTTGCACAGCCCCCGGCCGCTCTGAAGCAGGACCTTGTTCCAGCAGCTTATGTCAAGAATATAAAGTTCTGCCTGCAGCAAGGACACCGAACTTGCACACAGAGAAAACCCGGTACCCGCAGTCGATACGAGCCCGGGTTAGAAAATACTAAACTTTTGCCTGGACAGAATTGTGTAATGCACAAAAATGAGCCCCGCTTCCCAGGCACTGGCACTGCTGTCAACCCGAGGTGCAGAACTCGGACTGCAGCCTCCTTGCTGCTGGCGCTTCTGCTCCAGCCCCATCACTACCTACTAAACAGAGAAAAGATTTGTATTTTTTATTGATCTCTTCTGAAGAAAGCTCCCCCCTCTGCTGGTTTGCAGCTTCTTCCCTGAAGTAGCTCTACCAGTGCCTAGTTGTATACGTAGTCTGATGATGGGAAACACAGTTAATAACAAGTAAAAAACAAACAAACAAAACCCAAAAAGAACTCAAAAAGAACTCAAAAAGAACTTCCAAACCCAGGAAAAGAACCACACAGCAGCACAATAACCTTGGAAACTTTTATTAGCATTGTTAAACCAAATTCACTAACAGTTACAGATCGGCAGCATTTCCCTACGTGAAGAGGAATGAAAAAGCAACATGTGGTTCAGCCAGCTGTGCGGAAGCAGCTAAAATCCCAACATCTGTTAAAAGGGGACGAGGCCAATCTTCACACCTCCTGCACCTGAACAGTGTTTATCACAAGAAAAGTTGAATATGAAATTGCTGTGCCCATCAAAATTTTGATCCAAAGCTCAATCACATCCAGGGACTTTTTTTTTTTTGGTTTTTTTTTTTTTGATGAGGCCTACCAAAAGTGTGGTTTAATTACACAACAGGTATCTTTGTAATACTAACCAGACTGTCTCATATTCTTGTCTAACACTGGCAGGGAACGTATTGCTGCATTTGCAATCTCTGGAGAACACTGCCTTTTTCTCATTAGCTTTTTGCACAGCAATTAATCCCCTTAATCAGTCAAATCAGTTCAACGCTAGATCACAAAAACACTAAGAAAAGAGAAAACAAGAAATTACCTTGTTAAATTTAATAAGCAAGGGAAAACATACACTCCATGGGCTGTAACAGTGCTCCACACTCCAGCATGGAAAAATTCAAGTGCCTGAGCAGTAACAGCGGTACATGGAATTACAATCATTTTGTAACACTGAAAACCGCACAATGCAGCAGAGCAAGAAATTCTGTTGCTTATGAAAGTGTGCACGCACAGGAAAAAAACCCCACCACGTAGCCAGCTTCATAAGGATGTTGTATTCAGAAACCAGTTAAGTTCTGCAATGTTACTGATACTGCCTTTACATGCAACAATGGCGTAAACCCAGTACAAACTGCATTACAAAGTAGAGCATTAGATTTTCTTCTGTACTTGCTGCCACAGTTAAAGGAAGTCCAAGCTTTACAACTGTTTATGTGGCCAAAAACGGTTGCATTTCACAGGCCGTATACTGTACAAGTAGCAGGAAGCAGGTGATCCATTAGAACGTATTCACTATCCATTTTAATCATGTAGGAGAGCTCTGATCCAAAACAATTATCCTGTAGGGGAAAAAAAAAAAAAATTACAAGCTGTTTTAGTTTTTTTTATACCAAACTACAAGTTGAAGGGAATGGGATTTCATATTGTCCCTTTCGCCTCCTTGACATGGAAAACAATAATGTATCTCATGCAGCCAGAGAATACACAAATTTCTACCAAAAGCCCAAGTTAATTCACAAAGAGGCTCACCTGAATGGCAAAGATGAAGACAGCTGTTCCTGTAAGAGGGATTTCTGATTTTCAGGACACACGTCTAAAAAACACATGAATTCAGCTCAGAACCAAGAAGAACATATACAGCCACACAACACTTCCAAGAGAAAGCTCTAGTTTTGTCAGCCCATAGCGGCATGCTGAATCAAGCGCTACAGATCTCTCTGCTAGATGCATTACGTTGCACTTGTAATCAGAAACCATTCTCAGCTCTGTTGCTATTAGTTGTATTACACAGGACCCTCTTTGTGATCAGGAATCATTGTTTTCAAAACCTGAATCCCAATCCCTGCCAGCTCAGTTCTTTGAAAAGTCTCACAGAAAGCAGGGTCATATACGCTAATGCTGTGCAAATTATAAGCACAATGTTACCTCCAGATCTCTAGGTTTAAAAATTACCGTCAACCTTTCTAGAAGTTGCTAGCGATTTGGGACACTTCAAATTTTGGGTGCCTAACTGGAAAGCAAAACGTGTTGTAGAGCTGACCGGTGTAGAAGTGTTAAATGCCCACAACACTGAAGCAGCCTCCTTTAGGTCATCTTGGGCTACACAGTGAAAAATCAAAAGTTCTCTCTGAAAATGAAAGGCTACTGCGTTCTTCTTTCCAGACAAAATGCCAGTTCTTTCGTATTTTTTGCATAGCACTAAATGCACATTAACTTAATGCAAGTATGTCACCCCCCTCCTTGTAACAAGAAACATCTTTAATTGAGAAATGTTGAAAATGGCAACTTTTTACTTTAGCTGTAGAATACCAGTCAGCTTCAACAGTTCCTAATGGAGATTTGGACTTACAGAACAGAGGAAACACTTTTATTTTATCTTGTGTCTTCTTCCTTACTTCTAGTTTCTATTAAAGGAAAGCCAGGGGAGATGAGATCGAAACAGATGTTTAAGGGATTTGATGGCATTAGCATACACATCACAGGTACACACCAAACCATACTGACAGTAACCAAAGTCCTTACGGTGTGAAGCATTTAGGTGCCTAAGCCAGAGGAGATGAGCACTAAACAGGACAGAGACATGGTATTAGCAGCTTTCAGTGCTTTTGAGTCGGTAGAGGAAACTGCACTCTCACTGTGAGAGACACACGCTACAACTCCAGCAAACAGTCCACAATGCCGTCAGTCTCAAATGCCCCAAAAAACTAGAAAACTTTCAAGTGTGTCTGGAGAGTTTAAGCCTAGAGCAGCTTCCTCCCCTTTAAAAGCACAGGGTAGAAACAGCACCCAGATAGGGGAAATCAAGAAAAGCAAAAAACCTAGCCTGTGCAAGCTCCACAAATTCAGTGCTAACAATATCATAACTGCAATACTGCCCAGCACAGCATCCAGTAGCTTTACAGACAAAGAGGACCTTCTGAACTCCCTGCACAGCTTTCTGGCGCTCTGCCTCTGGTCCCAGCTCCGCCTTCCTCTACTCCCTTCTTCCTTCCAGCATCTTCTGGATCTTGCAGGCTTGCAGCCCTGGAATGACAGAATTTTGTGTATCATCCCAACTTTTTGTATTTTCTTTTAGACAGCAAGAATACAGAGCACTAGAACAGAAGCCTCTGGAGATACTAGATGCTTTTTTATTTTTACCCTGACCTACAATGGGCATCTGCCCCCTCCAACCTCTAAACAAACTGCCTCTCCCCTCCAAGGCTACAGACGTCCTTTAGCTTTACATCCATATGCAGGCTCCAGTGACTCCTTACATAACAGCATTAAGTAAATGTAGTCTGACTACAAGTGTGAATGGGCTTTGGATTGAGCCATTTATGAACATGGCAGGAATCAGTCTGCCCTGTCGGCAAGATCTTCCTGGTTATCATGACATTTGCCTTTGGTGTTCAATTTAAAAAAAAAAAAAAAAAAATCTATTGCCAAACACAAGAATATCTTGTGTTCCTTAGTAAGATATATGTTAGAAATGACTTAGGACTACTCACTGGCATTTACTGTGGAGTTGTTCAGACTTACTAGGCTCTGATCTTTAGTGCTAAGAGGAAAAAAAAAAAAGTTATCTGGGCTATGAATCTTTTCCTTAAAGTGATGTATATATGACTTCTGCCATTTTCATTTCCTCCTATATTGCCATGACAGTATAACCATCTTCCCAAACCATTCTTTAAAGTCTTTTCTAAAGAGCTTTCATGATCCTGTTCTCTTAACATACATGCTTCTCTATCTCAAAAAATCTACCATTCTGTCAAATTATCTCTGATTTCTATGAAGACTATGCACTGCCTTCCAAGCCTACTGAAGTATTTGCCTTCCACCTACAGGAAATTATATCAACAAAACATTCTTTTCCCTCTCAATTTAGTATGGACAGTTCAGATTGATGTGTCCAGGCAAGTTCCCTGACACACTACTCTCTAAGGAGTGAGAGCCCATTTTCTGAAAAGTCCTGCATAGGTCTGTACACAGAACATAAACAAAATAAACTTATGAACAAAGTACCAATTATCAGCTAACCCAAGAGTATGTCCCTGAGGTTGTTCTTGGATCTCTTCATCTCCAGGAATTGCGTGGAGCATTCTATCTAAAATATCATCAAGAGTAGAGTGAGCCCTGTTGAATAAAAGATTTAAGATGGATGCTGGCAAGTTTAATACTACACATTAAAAAAAAAAAAGTCATAATTATCAGGGTTCTTAAAAAAGTTGGCTTACTGTAAGCACTGAATCTTATTAAAATATACTAGAACCATTATTCTAAATCTTTGTAACTCAAAGCCAAATATGCCTTATCATCTGTTTTTCATACCTTTCTGTTTCCTCTGCTAGATTAAATGACTCCTTAGTCCATAAACTATGATTTCTCTCCTCATTTCTCTCAGACTCTTTTTTTGACACTCTGTCTTCCATTTTAATTTGATCAGGAACTATTCACATAAACAGAAAGATTTTAATATCAAAGGTATGAAGAAAGATAATAAAGAAATAAAAATGTGGTTTTATTTACTGCACTTGGGAAACTTCCAGTTGTCCACTTCTCAATTACTCTTTCCTCAGTCATCTGATTTTCTACCAGTTAAGCAAATTCACATTATCTACAGTCAAAAGGTGGCCAGTAGCAAGACTAGATAAATATTTTGCTGTAACACATTTTTAGATTCACAGGACTAAACATTTTGCTTCATACTAAAATGAAAAATGCATGTGGAAATTAATCTTTAATCTTTCCCCTTATAATCCCAGCTATGGGAGAAAAATCAAAAGAAAACCTGTGGATGTTAGCTTTGTTACCCTACTTAGCAAAATCCAACGATATCCCCCCCACCCTCCAAGACTTATCTCACTAAGTTCTGTTCCCTACAGCATGTGAATATATTCAGCCGCCTTCTGCTAAGCTATGATAAGCAGGAAGCAGTAGGCTGTCACAAAAAAGGAGTCTGAAATAGCTGTACTTTATGCAAATACAACAAAACCACAGTGATTGAACAGCAAGCAATACAGGCTGCTGCATTCCTTACCACCTAAAAACAAGATACTCCTATGAATAAAGTCCCAGTAGCATCTATCCTTTGAGAAAAGATTTAACAAAGCTGTAGGATAACACAAACAAGCGCCAGTATCATTCTCAAGTGACTATGCTATTTAGCTTTTTTACGGACGAACTCATGTTCTGCCTTTTTTCTTCTTTTTTTGTCTTTTTTTTTTTGTTTTTACTGCTCTTCACTTTCTGACTCATTGGAAACAAATGCAGAGCTTATAAAGATTTAGGTTTTCTGCTCCTCTGACATTACTCGCTGGGTATCTAAAAATTATTCCCACTTACTACTATTTGCAGTTTCAGAAGCACAAAGATCCACTACTGCTATCTTTGGTATCTTTGTAACAGAACAGGAAATATAATATTGATTACCCCAGTGGATGCTATTTTCTTACACTGTGAGATCAGAGGCATTATTTCATTATGGTAAGAAACATAAGCAGTTAGTGTGCACTGGCCACTTTCTCAACTGAACCACCCTCCCAGAATGGAAACTTCAGCTCTATTTTACATCAGCTGCCCACCATCTGTAATTTTGTGAGTTTCGTCACTTGTGTTTGAACACAGCATACGTTACGGTGGCATAATAAAAGTAGATTAATTCTGATTGTTCAGACCTGCAAGGCTTCCACACCAGATCCCCACAGACTTTAGAGAGTGAATACACAGAGAAAGACAGCAAACACTGGTGGAGGGGTCACCATTTTCAAAAACACCGCATATAATCTTACCAAGAAAGGAAGAATCCTCTCAAGTTTCTGCTGAACCGCAAATACCAAAAGCAGCTAAAAATTGAAGTTTATCGTACAGCTGAACAGATAGTGACAAGTATTCAGAGTAACTCTGCAGCAATGCAAAAGTAATTTCCTATTTGTAATCTCTATGTTAGGACTATTATCAACTAACCATTTATTTGCACTTCGCAGTCATACAATCCCTTCTCTTTAAAGTCTTGAGCGATAGAATCTTGCTGCTTTAAATATTCTGTTAAAAAGAGCATATTTCCTTATTGATCTAGATACTCTTTCTAAACTGACTCTATAGAATCTAAAGTACCATATTACTTTATCCATCCAAACCTAGATAAAAACCTTTACATAATATATAATTAGTTCCTATATTAATCCTACAATTTGTCTCCGACCATCATTTATTCACTTGATGCCAGTCTCCACATGTCCTTGTTTTGGTGAACGAGGAAATAAAAAGATTAGAATGTGTCTGGGTGCCTCATTTCTAAAAGAGCACAGGACCTATACACATTTAATTATCCCAACGTCTGCTGTTAGTTAGGAAGAGTTTATAGCTGAATAACCAAAGCAAATTCTTCTGTAACACACACTGGTAAAAACAATGCAGTTTTTACACCGTGTTCTGTCTGAAGATGTATGTGATTACAAAAAGAAACATAAATCACTGAGACTAAGCTCTGCAAAAATACCTGAGGGATGCAGCTGCCCAGCTTGCATTCATTTTAATGGAGAACATGCATTACTCCGGGACACCTTTGAAAAA
Organism: Sagittarius serpentarius; assembly: GCA_034782735.1. Taxonomy (NCBI): domain Eukaryota; kingdom Metazoa; phylum Chordata; class Aves; order Accipitriformes; family Sagittariidae; genus Sagittarius; species Sagittarius serpentarius. The sequence goes on along the minus strand of JAVKLA010000084.1, from coordinate 4,176,257 downwards.
TTCAGTCTATACAAAATTCATCTCAGTGTTAAATTAACTGCACTCAATAGGGTAGCTGCTGTCATCAGCAGCAACTAACCATGACGTGAAATGCAGAAACTTCAAGAACTAACTTAAGTAACTGCCAGTTATTTAAGCTGTTGATGCCTAACTTCCTAATCATTGACCTAACTGCAACTAATTTGGAAGCTCTTGTGTATTTTAGTAGTGAATGATTTGAGAGAAATCCTGACTGAACACAGCTGGCAAGCCTCATACCATTTTGGGTGAAGTGCCTCTTACCAATTTCATCCAGCAGCTCTTGGGCTGGTGGAGGCAGCTCATCAATGAAGTGGTTAGATGCCTGTGAGAGTGCTGAGATAGAAAAAAAAAAAAAGTCTCAATTAGCAGTGATTAATCCTCAGTAACTGTGATATAGGCTTACATTATGACAGCATCTTGCCGACAAATTTCATTTATCAACCTGCACGAGCCTGGCTCTTTCACATTTTATCAAATATCCTTAAATAATTTCATAATGGAAAAATCATTTAGAGCTAGACTTGCACATTCAATTCCCAATCCTGTATTGCAAATTTTAGGCCAGTAATATTTACACTTCAAACATAGTTTGATTAGACATCAGAGTTCTTAGTCTGCAGGTGCAAACACAATATCCATAACCTAATTACCACCAGCAATACACAGTTGTGTGCAAAGCTATTTATCCCTACAAATACAGATGTGGGTGTAAGGGGGAGGGAAGGAAAGAGAAGTAAAACTGCAAAATTTCTTTTCAAATCTGTTTCTCCATTTATCGATCACTAGCTGGGCTGGGACTGGGTTAAGAGACTTACCAGATGCCTTCCTGGTGCTTCTCAAGGATGGAGCAACTACTGGCAACCCATCCTGTGTAAGATCATAGAGAATGAAACACAAGAAGGTAAATTGAAGAACTGCTGGTCTTCAATCCTTCCCTTCAACATACTAAATCCAAAATGAGGTAAGGCCTTAATTAAAGCCTTAGCTGACCATTAAATTTTAAAATAAGCTCTTCAATGAGTTCAGAATATGAAAACGGAGGTAGCATCCAGGTAAGCCAGATGTGTCAAAAATTTTGCTTAGGCTGCTGTGCACTCATCTTTTAGATGGCCATAAGATACTGTCAGCTACATAATCTTTATCCATTTCAACACTCTGTATGGACAATTGGATAGGAATTCTCTGAAAGGACAGTTCCACCATCTCTTAAGTTCCCATTCTCTGCTTTGAATCTTTAATTATTAAAGCCAGGCACATCTAACCACCAAAAGAGCAAAAATCAAGAACCGGTAATCACAGGCAAGTCCTCACTATCCACAAAATGGAAGCAGGTGCTTCATGCACTTAATCCTAGAATAAAATTTTAGACAAGCAAGTGACACAATCAAATATCTCCACAGAGGCAGTCAAGGCAACACTGCACTGTTAATGGGCTTTAATGAATTCCAACTGTCTGCTACACAAGCAGAAAGACACAGACCTAACCTGATGACAATGAATGCAGTCTGTTCTGGTTGAACAAACTCTAATTCAATCTTTAAATGACAACCCCATCAATGAATAACAGTAAGAAAAGCACAGAGAAAACTATTTTATATATAACTGCCTGAAAAGACTGTTAAGATAATGCTGTGGCTCCAGATCACCTTCCGTTCCAAAAAGATTACTGGAAGTCACTGCATTGACCTTGGACATTGTCAACTCCAGAGAGACGATTTTTTGATACAACAAAGTTGGTAACATTATGCCACGTCTGTGCATGAGAAGGACAAACTTAATCCCCTAATACAAGGGCTTTCTGAACACTGACTTGCTTCCAAGCTACTAGATGGAGGCTTCCACCTTAGTTTTCTTCCTCAAGGAATCATTTGTGTACTACTCATTTACCTTCCCCCACCAAGTTTTGAGAATTCTTCCGTTTCACATAAAAACTTACATACTTGGAACACACATGCACATGTATTTATTTTCATTCAAGTTTACTCCCCACTTCCACACAAATCACTTGTGAATTCAGAGTGGTTCAGATAAGCAGCCCGCTGTTGCCTCACCAGAAGGACAATTGATCAATCCCCTCTCTCCCAACAAAAGCATACCTTTTCTACCCAACCATTTTGCAGATACTTAACCACTTTGGTGTTCCAAGATTACCAGATCCAATGCTGGGAAATGGCAATTCTTTACAGCCAGGGAAGGGATGGAAGGCAAGCAAGGCCACTTTGATGGTGGTCTACATTTACATACAATTAGGTGCAAGGGAAAGCCAACTCTTTGTATAATCAGTGGCACACACCAACTGCTTTGAAATCAATCAGAACTTTTGTCACTATGTCAACAGATCCAGGATTCCAAAATACTCACAAAGAGCTAGAAGCATTTCTGTGCTTCTCGTCTTGCATTTCATAGAATGATCATAGAATGGCTTGGGTTGGAAGGGACCATCAAAGGCCATCTAGTCCAACCCCCCTACGGTGAGCATGGACACCTTCAACTCGATCAGGTTGCTCAGAGCCCCGTCCGGCCTGGCCTTGAATGTTTCCAGGGATGGGGCTTCTACCACCTCTCTGGCAATCTGTGCCAGTGTTTCACCACCCTCATTGTAAAAAATTTCTTCCTTGTATCTAGTCTAAATCTGCCCTCTTTTAGTTTAATGCCATTTCCCCTAGACCTGTCACTACAGGCCCTGCTAAAAAGTTTTTCCCAATCTTTCTTACAAGGCCCCTTTAAGTATTGGAAGGAAACATACATCGCCCAACATGGGGCTCGAACCCAGGACCCTGAGATTAAGAGTCTCATGCTCTACCGACTGAGCTAGCTGGGCTCTAATTTTAACTTTAAGGGAATTCTAATTTTAAGGAAAACTATTCTAAAAAATATTTTAAAGAAGAGCTGCCATAAGGTAAATTTTCTAGACTTACAAGCTCATTCAGTTCAGATGAGCAAACATCTGAAGCAAACGAGGGAATTTCAGTGCTCCCTCCCTCTTCATAGGCTGTAGTGAATGTTCTGGACACTGCAGAGGAGATCTCTTGAGAAGCGCAAAAGGAAGAATCTGAAGCTACTTCGTGGCTGAGTTTGTATTTCTCAAAGGCTATTGGAATTTTTTCTTCTAGAACTAAAAAAAAAAAAAAAGAAAAATGCTAGCAAGGCTGGAAAATTATTTTTTGTATCTTGGTCACATTTCAATGGAAGCAGAGAAAGGTTTCTTGTACTTGAACAGGCAACTGCACAGGAAACTAAGAAACTATTGTCCATAAATGATCTCTAAACAGAAGTCCAAACTGATTACCTAGGATTTCCACCTCAGACATTTATGCAAAACTTTGCCAACTGAGAAATTTCGACTACTATATTACACCAAATTAATGAAAATTCAAAGCAAATGGTAACTCATTGCTCTTAAACAACACTTAAGTACAACTAACATTGAGATCACTTTCTCAACACTCAAAACATACTAAGTGCTTATTACATTGTCTTTAAAATTCTAAAATCTACATGTAACACTCCAAATCAATTTTAAATGTCTAAAATAATTTCTAATTTATGAAGGCTACCAAGTAGCTACCAAGTAACTACCTTTCAAAAACCTTTCAGACAGTGGGTTTTTCAGCTGTGTCCCTGTAAATTCTCCTTTAGTTCTAGGTTAGAGATTTCTTTTGACCAAACAGGCTCTAACTACAAAGCTGTAACTATCCAGACCAAAACAATGAGATTTCAAACAACAGGTACAACATGTCTTGGGGTTACTTATTCCAAGCCTGACATTTCTACATCAGTACTACGTGAACAGAGTTTTCGTCATTCACATTAATGATTTTTATATTAGCAAGTCTTGGCAGAAAGGTCTGACTCCTGGCATAGAAAGGTTAAGTAATTCACTGGTCCTTCTTTCTTCTCTGCAGTTACCTGAGCTGAGTGGAGTGCTGACGCTCATTGGTGCATGACTCACTCTGGGTGTTTTACAATCTACATCCCTGTAGTAGTTCTCTTGCTCATAGGGGATACTTGACAAATCCTGAATATCTGTCACTGATCTGAAGTATTGAAAGATGTTCTGAGTTAGAACAGCCATTTCTTACACTTGTGAATCACTAAATTCTGCTATTTTCAAGTTCTTTAAATTCTAACATTGTTCAGTCTTATCTAGTTTTCCAGAAGGAAGAGAGACATTCCCTTTGAAAACTTCCCACAGAATTCTTGGAAGTCTGAAGATCACCATCTTCAATAAGCTTGCAGAGACAGAAAAGGTTAATTCTTTGCTTTCCCTTCCTTTACAGGATTTCTTCATTTTAATAATTCTGCTATAAAAGCAAGCTCAGGAAACTGCCTCCAGAAAGGGCAAGAACTTCAAATGTGAACCACTAGGTAGAAAACTCTCTCCAAAGCCAAGGGAAGACCTCAAGGTTTAACAAAAATTAACAATCCATTAATTAAGACTAAATGTAGGTCTTAGGAGCCTTTTAAAGAATTACTCCGATAAACTGAAACTGCTAGAGATCTGCACAGGCAGTGATGCCCACTCAAGTTACAAACTCTGAAGTGGCTGCAGGACTGGGATTCTATTAAGCAAACCAACATCTTCTGCAGCTATACCCTGGCTTACATTGTCACTCAAAGACCATGAAATGAACAGATGTCTACTGTTACCACATCAGTAATTTCTATGCAAATCTCCATTATCTGTAAAAAGAAACTAACTTAACTAGTTAAGTAACAAACCCATTCTGCAAAGTTTTGCTGAGAATCTCAATCACAAGACTATTTTTGTAGTAAAATTTACTTAGCTACGTACTAATGACTCGCTCCTCAAGGTAATTTTATTTCTTCTGTGCAAAATGGACTGAAGAAACAAGGAATCCTAACACTTTAATATGAAGAAGACACCCAGATTAACAGTAAGTTAATTACTTAAAAATATGAAAATATTTCAAACTAAGGACAACTGTATGTGATAGCTAGCTCTTTCATACCAATCTCCCAACTTATCATGAGAAAATATTCTTTCAACACTTCAGATAGTTTTCTCTCTCCCAACTTTGGTCTGTCTTATCTTCCTGTTTTGTATCAACACAAAACTTTTACAATAATGATGACGAACGTGCTAAAGTTTTTATATAAAATGGTCTGCGGCTCTTACGCGTCTTTTTCATTGCATTCTTCCTGCAGCTCCCATGGTATCACTTCTTGTACTGCTTCGACACTGGAATGAGGGAAGAAAGGTCATGTTCATTGAACCTCTCAAGAGAATTATGAAAATAAATGTATTTAGTTTCCTCTCTCTCAAAAAGTTTAAAGCACTACCTTCTCTCTGAGGTAGGCTGCAGCTCATAAAAACTTTTTGCTTAAAACCTTAGAAGATGGAGAGTGCTAGGAGAAAAATGCCATTTTAAGCACATTATGGATTTGTATCCGGTAAGGAGAAAACTTCTAATTGACATATACAGTTTCAAAACAAAACTGGAAGTTAAATAATCTACAAATATACATCACTACATTGTTTTATCATCCTTTGATTGGTCTGCATTGTAAGCTATTCTCTCAAACTGTAACAATGCCATTCAAGGTCAAAGAGGCATTCAACGGTGATTAGTCAGATGGTCAGAGAGCAATAGTCCTCTCTCCTGCTGGCAAAAGTTCAATTCCTAAGCGAAGGGAGCGACCAAAACCATTACCTTTTACCTTAAGACCAAGTATTTACACACTTGCTGCCTACCTTTGACACTGGTAACTCAAGCTCCTCCAGTGGAGAAGAGAGAGTACAACACTGACGAGACAGTAAAAGCAGCTCTCACTCCCACACTCGGAGAAGTGAGCAGCTGCCAACTCTGGAGGAACACAAGGAAAGGTAGGCTACAGGGAGGCTAGGGGCTTTTAAGAAGCCTGAAAGCCACTGCTGAAAGACCTTCAGGGCAAGGACTATTTCTCTTTAACCAAAAGTACCCCTTGCAGCATGAGACTGTGATTCTGGCCAACATCTCTGCATACTAACAGAATATAAAATCTACAAAAATAAGATATAAACACTTCATGTCAGACAGATGAGACTGCAAGTCTCCAAGCATGGACTAATGTTATCTGCAGGCAAGATACAGTGAGCATACTTGCATCAGATTTTTTCCCCACAGGAGGGGAAAAGGTAAGATCTTTGTGCCACTTGAGCTCCAAAACCAAAGCACAAAATTAAAACAGATGACTGAAGCCTTAATTTGAATTATCTTTGCTCTGTTTAAGACTGTAGTTTATCGGTGTAAAAGGAATTGTAATATATACGCATGACTTATTTTTCCTATTTTATCCCCTTCATTAAGCAAAAAAAAAAATACCCAAAAAACAAAACCCAAGCCAAAAAAAAAATCCACAAACCGAAAGAAAAAAACAAAAACCAAAACTGAACACTAGAAGACAGAATCCCATGAGACTTGTGAAAGTCCTTTTAGTATTTTCTTGGCAAGGAACTATGATATGTAGATACTCATTAAAAAACACCACTGGCATCTTATTTGAATATTAGATATATAAGCAGAATTAATAAAGCCAGCACACTTTATAACCTAATTCGTGCTTGAAGTAACAATGAAAATGTCTATCTACCTGGCTACAGGCATATGGCTAAGCTGATTCATTCCTAGTGTGTTACTGCCAGAGTTCTGCGCTGCTGTACTGCAGAATAGTATTTTTCCTCCTGAATACAAATAACAAATGTTCCCCGTTATTGGGTTTTGCAAGTACAAAAGAAAGCAACACAACTCATTGAACAGGAAATTGCAACTTTATTAAATTTTTTTAGTTCTTGTGACCTTTGTTGTTGTCAAGAGACAAATGTGTTTTAAAGATGCATTTTCATAAACATACCACAGCTGCCAGTCAACCACTGAAGCACTAGGGAATATCACAACATTTACAAATTTGAGCCAAGAAACTAGAGAAACAACAATGATCCTTCTATTATTCTGCACACACACAATGTCAGCTCTTACAGTTTTTAAGCCCAAGATCCTTCTAGCAATAAGAGTATTAATGTGTAAATACAACTCTAATTCAGTTTCCAGCACCACAGCATGTTGCACAAAAAGATTAAACTTAGCCCTAGGGTAAAAACAAAAAGGTTGCAAACAAGTTTTGGGTTTTTTTAACTGAAACACAGAAAGTACATAATCATCGCACTCAACAATATTTCCATGACTGCAATGCCCAAACCTCATCTTCCAAAATCCTGAGGGTCCTGAACCCTCACTAAAATATTGAGGAATAAGAGACCAAGCGACCTGAAGAATCACTCCTTCTGACAGGAGTGCTGCTGACAAAAATGTAAAAGCAACAAGACTCCATCTCCCCAACTCAAAAGTACCCTCAAAAGAAAAAGTACATTTACCTGAAACCTGAATACCTGATCCTGCATCTTCAGATAACGGTTTCTGTAAAAATCCTTCACAAGCATCTTCTAATTTGCCCTTAGCACCTGAGGTCTGAAGGGGGGGAAAAAGGAAGTAAATTCAGTTTCTCACAGGCAAGCTGTGAAGGGTAGAACAACTCTCACAGGGTGATGTTCACAATAATGAGAATGGAGACACAAACTTTTCAAGAGCTTATCAGCAAACAGCATGGATTGGACTTAATAGTCCATACAATAGTTTCAAATCTTAAAGAAATGAAAGAAGATTGTTTTAAGACTATTGAGTACTACAATTGATAGAGCTGTGAAGGAAAGGCTGAGATTATCAACTGCCTAAAACTTTTCTCAGCCAGAGATTATGTAGTTTCCTAGTAAACAAATTAAGAAAACATGCCCCTGGTGTTTTGGGCGTCTGGGTGTTTGTGGGGTGGTGTTTGTGGGGTTTTAGGTTGGGACTTTTTTTGGGGGGTGGTGGTGTTTTGTTTTTTTTTTCCGGGGCAGTGGTGTGTGTTTTAAAGGAACAGGGTTAGAATTTTCTTTCTTTTAGACAAATCTTTATTTGCAGATATTATTTCAAAATAAGAGAATAAAAACTGTCATTCTCCCATTTTCTACAGCTCTTCTTCAAATCAAATGAGAGCATAATAAAACCACATGTCCAAAGTTCTTGACACAGACTTAATTCCTGTCTTTTCTGTTATTTTTACCTCTAGTTCTGAACTTCCCTGAGTAGTAGGAGGAAGGAAGGAATGGGGATCAGGAGTCAAGAATTCTTCAGACACATCAGGAGATGAATTAAGGGAACAATGTAATTTCCCTGAATGCCCCTGTGAAAGACATAATCATTTGAGATGCTTTCTCCACTCTCTATAAAAGAACATACATTTTAGTCAATAATGTTAAAAAATACTGCATCAAATTGAAATTACATTTAATGTGATCACTCTGAGTTTCAACCTACCTCCTGCTCCTTACACTACCTGATGGTTTATAGAACCAGACAGAAAAAAAAAAAAGGGGGTGGGGTGGGGTGGGGCAGGGAGAGGGCACTGTTAGTCAGATCACAACTGAAAAGATCAGCTGTCTTGGTAGTTCAGTGTGCAACACGGAGAGACCAGGCTAAACTGTTTCACAGATAACTAGCTGCAACTAGATTTCTTCGATTACTATACATACTCTAGAGAGATTCTCAACTTGTTGAGGAAGGAGTGAATTCTTATGAATAGCTATTCCAGACTCTGCTTGTTCATCTTGTGATGGCGACTGGCAACTTCTCCCTAGGATGTCAGAATGGAACAAATTATTAGGCGAAAAATAATATGAAGTGAGTGATCTGAACCACTGATGGAATATCAATGAGAGTAGACAGTAAAGCTACACTGTCAGGAACGTGGTGAAATAATATTTAAATGCTCCCATCATTAATCTAGGCATGTGAAGCTTTCCTTGTTCCTTTATCCATAACTATTACAAAAGCACTACCCACTATGCTGCTACAGAAGCAGCATCTCTGTAGTCCAACTGAAAGAAATAAGTGTGAAAGCATAGTCGCAGATTTGAAAGCTTTGGGTCTCCCATGCTGATACATGGTAATCAATGACAATGAAGGGTCTCCAAGCTCACTGGACATTGTCTCCACCTATTAACATGTAATACACATCTTAGCCTTATTTATGTTCACCAAGGACTGACTGATTGACCTGCTTTGGGGGCAAGACTCTGGAAGACAAAATTGACAATTAAAATTGACAAAAATCACAGAATCTGCTGGGAGATGGAGAGAGACAAAAAGAGATGAAATTATTTTTTGTTTTTCAACCTTACCTCCAGAACTTCTGAATGCAGACTCCACGTCACTCTCCTCAGATTCAGATCTATCTTCACTGCCCAGATCCCAAGGCTCAACATTATCACCTGTCTGCCACGTGTATCTTTGTTGGTCTCGATTTTTTTGGACTCTAACAGTGACATGTTGAAAGGCTTCCTTTATACTCTCTGCTTCACTTTCAGATGTACAATCACTGGCTGGATACGGAGAGCCAAGTCCTAGCTGTCCTGAGGCCACTCTTCTGGCCATTTGCTTTACTTCAGCTACCCAAAAACAACAAAATTACTAGTTCACACAACAGAATCCGGACCTTCAAAGCATTCCCTGCATTTCATTGTGTCTGCAGACTTGGAAATGCTAAAGTTATAGCCTGTGAACTCCTTTATCATGAAAAGAACTAAACACTTCCTTCCATTTTAAGGAAAGCTTAAAACCTGCATAAATTGATACAGACAAGTCTTTACATGAAGAGTTTTTGTTGGTTTGCATTCCCTATTACTCATGCCTGTACTGCCATCCACTGGTCATTGCTATACTACCCTCTCTAAGTTCATATGCTGTCCCTCCCTTACATCCTCCAGAACAGGGCTAGAAATTCCTTGACCTTTATAATCAGACCATCTCAATGTGGTTGTGATTATTTTATGCCCTGAATGTGCAAGACACAGGATCCTACTCATGTGGTTTTCATCCAAGAAAATCCTAATAAAGCGTCAGCAATTAAGGCACACAGACCTTTCTTAAGTAACAAAGTGCGTTAAGTTTTAATGCACTGCACTGCAGTGACTTGCTAACATTAACGCTGAGTTAACACCGATTTACTTACTCCTCCATTCTGACTGCACCATCCTTCTTGCCTCACTTATTTTTCTACTGTAAATTTCAGATCTTGATTTTGGACAGCACCTATAATAAATCATTATGAAATGCATCAAACTGTGAATGCACAAGCATACTGTGCTAAGTATTCCGCACTCAGTAAAGGCCTAGAAGTTGTTTTAATGTTAATTAAAAGGCTGAGAGCATACATGTTCCAAGAACCCAACAGAACTAGCAGATTGAGCCGTCAGAAGCTTAGAAAGCACAGACAGTTATTTAGGTCTATTACAGATTAACCAAACAAGCTGTACATTAAAATCCAGATTTCAGAAGCTGTCAACTGCCTTCAGATGACATATCTATATAAACACTAACAGACAATGAATGTTAAGTGGATGTGTTTTATTCAGGTCAGTAAGGTGATCAGTGGACAACTGAAGATATTCAGAACTTCAGACTTGGGTAACAACAATCCTACCACCAACCCAATTCCAATCCCAAATTCATTCACTTGACCATCTAGCCACCTGTCAGCATCTGGCATATTTGTGTTCTAACCAAGTATGTCCTTTACGGACAGGTCTTACTAATCCAACTGGGTCATGAATCAACTTAAAAACTACAACAGTTTTTCCAGCTGATTTGACCCAAACATTGAAGGAGGTGCCTGTCCCCATCTTTCCAATAAGACAGATTAATTTGCACACGTTTTGCCATGTACTTTTAATATGCACCCATACTTAGAAATACAAAGGGATGACATTAAGAAGCACGCAAATGTAATGAACTAACATATGCTCTGTTGTCACTGGGTTTAGCAAGACTGTTCTACTCCTGCAGCCCCTAACACAGGTCCTAGTCCTACACCTGCGAAAGCCAAAGTACTTCTACTGAGAATTGAATGGGGCTGTGCAGAGAAAGGAGGAGAACCACCCTTACTAGTAACTTATTCGATTGCGCTCCTTCGGCACTGTTACAGTTTTGGACCACTGACCTCTATCACAGAGGCATTTGGAATCTGCCTGAACACCACTCTTTAAAAGTAACTGCCCTGTTGCCGCAGTTACCCCTCAGCTCTGCAGCTGACAATGACTCACGGTAGGGTCCTAATTGGACAGATGGCTTTTGGCTTACTGCAAAAAATATTTAATGCCATCATTGATCCTGGATGTGTCTACTTTTGACAGTGGCTGTATCAAGATGAATCTGCTAGAATTAACTCTTCTGAGAATACAATCAAAACTCACCACCTCTCTTCTTCACTTCCACTTGCTGCAGAATATGAATCACCTCCTCTCTGACACTGCAAGTTGAACTTTTTTTTGCATCTCAGAGATACATGTGGGAGTAAATTCTGAAATGAGTCCAACAAGCCATGATTCAGCACGTTGGGCATTCTGGTAATTACTAGTCAAGGTGTCTGAGATATACTAAGAATAGGACTGTGCAAACTTTATTCCCTAGGTTATATTTTCATAGCACTGCTCATGAGAAAGGGTAACAACTCCCAGGCCTTAGCCTAGTAAAAACTGTCCTGGATTTATAGCAGGTTTCATATGTACACAGGCAGACTATTGTAACATGTAGCTCCCACGTGAGTGAGTGGACCTAACTGACTCAAGATTATTCCTACAGCAGGTAAGTACATGAATTTCTCTCTCTCTCTTTGGCCTAAGCATGTCAACTACTTGTATTTAAAAACAAAAATGATCTAGAAGCCCTTACTAGTGACAGCTTAGACTGCCATAACTAAGTATACAAACAAAAATCTTTGCTTGCCCTTTTCCCTGACAGTCCCATCTCCATTTTAGTACAGGATTTTATGACCTCCTGAGCCACTGGACTAATATTTTGCTAGGCTGGATGGGGAGAAAGAACAAATAGTACTATTAGACTGCTGAGCCGACTACTTTCATTCCTATATATAATGCATGTGATATTTAAAAGACAGATTCATCCCTCTTCTTGGACACCATCCATAACTACATCTCTTTAGCTGCTAAGGAATACAGAAGTGATAAACAGTCACCCCGCTCAACACTTTACCTCATGGTCTAGGCTCATTTCATCATCTAGGCTTTTCACCACACTGAAGCTGAGATCATGGTGGTTGTTTTCATTTTTACTCTTACTCATTTTATAAAAGCACTTCCACTTTTCATTTTGAATTGCCTGCATTTCCTTTGCTGTCTTTGAAACAGCTTGGAAACTGTCTCCTCCCAATGCTCCTTGTGCCTGACATGTTATCAGTGGTGGAATATAGTCACTTGATGGTGGACCTATAGCCTTCCATAAAAAAGTATTAACTGCAGAAAAAGGGTTATTGGTATTTTGAGAAGTATCATCAGATCTGTTCCAGTGTCTTTCTTGACAAATTTGCTTAGAAAGCTGATTCATTCCAATTTCCTGAAGCAGCTTCTTTTCCTTCTCAGTGGCCTCTAATTTGTCCAGCTTCTCCTCCGTTCTGCACAGGGAATCTGCTGCCTGCTGCAACATGCTTTGAACAATCTTTAAATTAAGGACACATTTGCTGAGGTGCTGCTCATTTTGGGACAGACTACTCGTTCTTCTCCCAGCATCTCGTCTCACCTGTGCCAGCATGCATAGGTCAGAGGTCTCACTTACCCTCTCCTCCTCTTCTGTAGTGCACTCTGTACCTGATTCCAAAAAGCCACCTTCCTCATAAACTGGCTTTTCCTCACAGTGCACTCCAGGGGATGCATATAGGTCTCTGAAGGTAGCCTTATCTTCTTCCTTTTGCTGCCTTTTTTCATCCTTTAGAGTTTGACCTAATCCAGCTCCTTCTTCCAGGAAGTCTTTATGAAGTTCTGGATAACTGGCAAAGATTTCATTGATTTCAAAGCTACAGAGGCTGTCATCCACATCACTGGCACTGAGGGTCATCTGGAGTTCAGAAGCTACATCACGATTTTTGTCCTGTCCAACTTGCTGTAGGCTGGTTGATGCCTCTTGGTCCACTAAAGCACTATTCTCCTCTGGAAAAAAACAGTATCTTGCAGCAGTAGAGCTGTCTGAAAGATTTGATTTTAAGTGTTAAGCCATTTCTCCACACGTCGGTCAAACACACTGCTTTCGTACATTGAGGAGTTAATGTCTTTTAGAGATTACATGAGCAGCATTTAACACCTCTGCTGAAAACAGTGTGCCTGAACTTCAAATATTAACCAGACTTATAGTCTTGAGTTTACATTAACAATGAGGGTGGTAGCTAGAATCCAAAGCTAACTTCTTTCTATTTTTAAACTATGTCATAAAATCTGCCAGTGGTCACATCTTAATTAATTCACATTAGACCTTTATGGACTGAGGAACATGCTAAGTGAAGGACACATGACATCTTGCTAAAAGAAACTCACCAGCCTCAGTTATCTCTTTTCCCTGCAATTCCTGTGTTCTCCTCTGGTAGCTAAAATCTGATGCCAAACAGACGTTCACATCTGCAAAAACTGCAGGTCTTCGTGCTTTTGACATTTCATCAGCATGACCAGTTTGAGACTTTGTTAAGTCCTGTAATACAAAAACCAGAATAAAAGACAGCTATATTTGACAGTTCAATGTCTCTGCCTTCTCCTTTAAAATGGTTTGCTTCCATGATCAGAAAAGGATACTTAATGTTTAGATTGCCTCCCACCTGGATTTAAGCAGAACAACTTGAATCTGAATGGACACAAAACTCTGCCCTTTTAAATACATGAAAGGCTACAATCCTGGAAGTCACCTTTATGTCATTTTTCAACATATATTGAATATCCTGAAGTTTCAGGGAGCGGTTCTTCTGTTTAGGTTCTAGCCCTGACTTCACAATACTGTAATAGGGCATAGGAAGTCTGACATCTGCTTCTAACTGCTGTCCTGAAATTATGAGCTGTTTAATAACAGAGTCTTCAAGACCTTTCCAGGGAGGGGTCTCTGCAAGACAAAAATATAGGCTTTTTGTCACAAGCTGTATATCAATGTTAATGAAAACAAAAAAAAAATTAAAAAAAAAATAAAAAAGAAAAAAGAGAAAAGATCAGAGATACTGAAGCATTATTGTCTGCACAATTGTCATGACTACTGTCACGAACCAAACAAGCACTCAGTCCAGTCTGGCGTCTCCTCCCTATTTTTTTTCCAACACTGGATGCTTTAAAGGGAGCTGACAGCAATCTCTAGAGGACAGTTACACTGTAAACCATGCTCTGGATTCTTCATTACCAACTAGCTAATAGAGGGTTTAATTTTTAGCATAATCATTTATCCCATTTCACTGTCAAAATAGTCAGAGTCAATATGTAACATATATTACATTATCTGTAACAAAAAACCCAATACATTATCTGTAAGTTATCTGAGTGATCAAAAAGATGGAAGCTGCAGAGGCTCATTCTGCACATTGCAAAGAGTTAACTGAATGTTTTGCTGTCCTCATATGAAGAAGAAAGAAACTGCAGAAAAACACCATACAGAAAACTGTAACTCTCCAACACCAACCATTAATCTCATCCTTAAGTTTTCTGATTACATTTTACAAAAGTTTCAAGTACTCTTTGCTACTGTCATTAACATTTGAGGGTTTTTTTTTTTTGCCTGGATTGTTCCTTTTCCAAATTAACTCTGTATGAGCCATCACAGCAAGGTTTTATCCAGTCACACAGGGGAATTAAACAGACATTAGGGGGCTGACAGTCTGCACTGAAACCATTCAGTGGGTTACCCTAATGACAAAAGCCTAATCCTACAGATATACCTGTCAAGGCCTCCTGCATTACTGTACAGAAGCTATAAATATCCGATTTGACTGTGACAACTTTTTCAAGGATTACTTCAGGAGAGCACCACTTATACAGCTGGACTGGGACAGGAATACGTGTCAGATCACTGTGTTCTCCGCCATCTTTGCTGTGTAAAGGGAGAAAAGTTGTAAATTGGGACATACAGCACAGTCAGCTAGAAGGTATATCTTTTGGAATTAAAACATCCAAGTTTGTTATATCTGCTTTTAGTTGAAATACCTAAAAGGTCCAGAGTATACCTGCAAATAAAAACATGCAATATTTTCACACCAATAAATGTATTTTGGCACATTATAGCAAAGACCTTCTGGTGAAAGTAACACCTCCTTTAACAAATTTACACTCAAAGAGAAATCAGAGGAAGCTGAAAATTTCCCAACAGAACTTTTACAAACAACCTTTTAGCTCTGGCCAGCATTCTCTGACCATGGACAAATACAAGAAGGTGCCACCTAGCCTGTCAACATTTATTTTGCAATGTATATGTATGTCTAGAAGACAACTTCCTCCTCACATTTAACTATACGTCTTTTTGTTATTCATTTCACAGTAAGCTGTATCTGAAATAGCCAGGAAATTGCCAAGATTTATTAACAAAATGAGTTTGCAAGGAGGTCAGGAAGTATCTTTGCTCCTTTCAGGACATTACCATTGACAAATTTTTGTTTATTATCAATTTTAGTCTCTTTCTTTGCAGTCTAACCAGCCATTTACTTCCTTTCTAATCAGACTGCACTACAGGAAAGAAGTAAAAAATGTATGCAAGCAATAATTTACCTAGATGAAATGAATTATGTCCCTCATAAAAGAAATACTCTTTTTGTCACTGGTGGCACTTAATTATTACCAGCTCAATCAGGTGTGGAACGTTCAACTCTTTTAGGTAAGCCTCCATAAGCACAAGTTCAGCATAACAAGAGAAGATTTAAATTATTTCCAGCCCAGCAGCAGAATTAGTAACTCAAAGAGGAATTTAATCTCTGTTCTGTAAGATTAGGTTCTGTTTCTCTATGACAGTATTTTTATACTCCAGTAAAGAGCTGCTTCTCTTACTAGTTTCTATTTTCAGATACTTATAACACAGAAACTAAGTCCACCTGAAACTTGGTGTACTGCCTGTGGCAAAGTTAATGTATCTGAGCAGTAATAATCTGGAGTTCTTTACTCCTGTAACTGTTGCCTGACTCAGACGCAGGAGTCCCTAGTCATCAAGAGGGGCGCTTCAGCAGCATTTAGCACTAAATTACTTGTGTTTGTCCCTTTCACAGGAACAGTGAGGAAGTTCTTTACCTCTCTATCATGTATTCCAAGTTGCATAGCTTTGCTTCTCCAGAAGAAACAATTTGAATAGCATAGGAGGTAACTGAACGGTGGATAAATCCACGGGAGTGTAGAAAACGCAAAGCGTCATTAATTTGAAGCAGCACATGCAAAACCGTCTCCATATGCAGTACTGGGAATTCTGTACGCTGAAAACAAACAAACAACAAACCCCAAAACAAAAAAAACAAACCAGGAGTACCAAATTTGCATTGCAGGTCTTTAAAGTTTGATGTAGAGGAAAACTATTCTTGCACAGAAGGAAGCAAAGAAAGCAAACGTGAAGCTTATTGTAGTAAAAGTCAGATAAATTGCACTTGCTAAATAATGTTCATTCTCAATACCAAACTAAGTAATAATGCCTTAAAAAGTAATTAAGAAAAAAAAGATATTGACTATGCCAAAATTCACTCTGAAGCAGTATGAACTCTTAGAATTTCTTGCCTTTGATTGCAGTTTCTCCAGTAACTTAGATGTCTGCATTCAAAGTTAAAGAAATAAAATAACGACTCAAACTGCAAAAAAGGAAGAGAAATGTTGAATGACAAAAATAAAACACAGATTTGTTGATCGGGGAAAAAAAAACAAAAAGAACAAACCAAAACTGAGTTCAAGACTTCACTTTTTCACACAGGCAGTTTGCAACGTACTACATGCAAATATGCAAGGGCAAAAGCTGGTCTCGCCACATTTGCAGTATACAACTACACGCAGAAGATTAGAAGTTCAACTGAATTTAAACAGCAGCCATTTTAAGACTGACACCAAACAAGAAAATCAATGCAACTGCACCTAAACATTAACTGAAGTATTTGCCAATTACAAAGTTTACCAGCTTACACAGACTATCTGGTACCGTGCAATGAAATAGAAACCCGGATACCCAGACTGATGATTTTGTCTTCTTGTTCTTTGAGTAAAGACTGTAGATGTAGTTACTAAACTTCCTGTCAGTTAATTACTATTTAAAAAACAAGTATTCCAATTACCCTTTCATGAAGGATGCTGTACAGAGAACCAAAGTTAACCCTTTCATATACTAAACGGGTTTTCTCCAAGTCACTAGACAGACAAACAGACATCAACTGTAGCAAATGAGGATGACGGAGTTTACTGCAAAGGGAGAGGGAAAAAAAAAAATTGTAAGGCAAATCTGAGATTAAAAGAGAAAAGAGTCCTGGCCTTCTAGGTGTTTTTATCAATACAATGTGAATGCTTCTAACTTTTCACTAAAATACCAAAAATTTTAAAAGAACTGTAGATTAGGAGGCATTTAGGAAACTGTGCTTACTGTCACAACTAGGAGAATCTATAAGCAAGTCATCCAAGAAATGTGTAATGAAGCATTCATCCAGACATATGAGAAGAGAGTATCATCATCTCCTGTATTATCCACTGGGGAGCAAATGGAGTGGGAAGAGACAGGAGAAGAGAGACCTGTATTTCTCCTTTAGAGAGAAAGTACAGCCACAGCCTAACAGCCCTCCCAAGGTTAATCACAATTCTTCACATCACTGGAGACACTCAAACCCCATGACCACTTGGCTACTGCACTTTCTTTCTTACCTACTGTGTTCCTGCTCTGCAATGAGAAGATCAGCTAAGCGTAGTTTACTACAGTTCTGATGGGGCTCAAAGCTGAGTTCCTTCACTGTAACTCTGCTGCCTCCCCACATTAAGCTATAAGCAGAAGAGGAGGAATTTCTATGAGATGCTTTCTACAATAATTTTCTTCCAGTTACAGGATTACTTACAAATAATTCTAATTCTGAAACGCTCTAGTGCTGTCTCTTACTGTTAGTAACATTACTCTGATGATCCTGGCTATAGCATATACTCTTCCACATTGACAATAAATTCTCATCGTGTTAAAGACTGGATGTATCAGGACAGGTTTGTTGTCCAAAGATGCTACCCTTCCATGACCCAAGGTAAAGAACAAGGTCACTAAAACTCCTTTCACTAAAGGCCATCAGCCCACTGTGATACAAGCCAGAGCTTTGGGAAGATTAAATTACCAATTTGTCAATTCTCTGGATGCCTCTGAGGCACAACTACTTGCTACACAATACAAATGATTAAAAAAAAGGCTCAGTCTGCACTTGCAACTCTCATTTCACCATAGGTTTGAGCAAGTGGGCTGCATGCATATCCAGAAACCTGAGGTCTATCCCAACAATTACAAGGACTGAACACTGAGCAACACAATCTGTGCAACCCCAGCAACGTATTTCCCACCACAAAAGGAATCGGTACCGAAACACTGCCATCAAAGAATAACCATAATTGTGCTAATATTGCCGGGAAGGACAAGAGTAACCTACAGGTATCAAAGGAGTCTAAAGAAGATAATAATCAGTGGACTGCAGAAAACAAGTTGCAAGCAGAAAGCAGTGGATGAATATAGAATAGATAAGGGAAACTATCCAAACAAAGCATCTGGTACAACTTGCTGGTTAATAGTAACAGATACACACTAAAAGGGACTAAAATCCCTTTGATTCCACTCACTTTGTCATGATCATGTATGGTCCAACATGGTAAGAAAACGCTCGTTCATCATCTGCCTGAACCACATCTTTTTCCCCAATAATAGGCAGAGATGCCAAGTACCCCAGATGCCCACTGCCTGCAAGATAAAACTGTAACAACACCAGGGCATAACCAAAAGGAATATGCAACAGTTCCCAAAATGTGTCACAAGCTCACTAAAAATGTGAGTGCAATCACTGCAATGGGATCAAAGCATCAAAACGAAATGTTAAGATATCTATGTCAAAAGCTTAACTTTCTAGTGAAGCTGAAACAGGAGAAGCAGAAACAGTCATTAAGAACTCCCATAGGTGACATTTAACAGGAGAGTGTTTCTGTTGCCTGTTCCAAATCAGCTTCCTCTGATAGGGACTACTAATGACCAAAGGCCTGAATATTTGCGCTCTCCACAGTTTTTTTCCACCATTTCAGTAGAAATAAGAACATACTGGAAATTAAAAATAATACCAGTGGGGTAATTACTGTGAAGAATATGCAACTCTGAAAAACTGTATTAATATCATTAGGAAACTATAATCCATAGCACCTTACCTTCCCAAACCCAAAGCTGTAAATGTTGCTGGCTGCATTAGCTCCGCCTTTCAGAAATCTACCCAGAGGACTGTCAATATTTCTAAGTATCAAAAACATAAGCAATAAGAGTAACTAACATGCCAAAGCTTAGAGTAAAACACAAAAAAAGAGAAAAATGTAGAAATTCTGCAACAGCCATGTATTTCAAATGTTGCATTTGACTGGTCCCCCACAAAGAGTGTAATGCGGATGCTGAAATTCCAAATTATCATGCAACTCATTAAAACTTTCTAGAGACACCATTATGACGTGTATTTGTTTAAAGCAAGACAGTCAAAAAAAAAACCACACACACAGAGAGGCATCCTGCATCACTTTTTGTTCACAAGTATGCATTTTTCCTTCATGTTATTGCCATTCTAATACTATTAAAATCCAGTACTTCATATTGCTGATTTCAATAGTATCTCTTCATATACAGAGATTTACAACTACCAAGTTTCTACTTGGAACTCTCACAATGGAAATAAAAAGCATCACCATTCCTAACACACGCTGGTTTTAACTCTGATATTGTAAAAAAGAAACAACAACATGTTAATTTTAAGATAACAGAATATGGAAGTCCTTGTAACTCAGTGCCTCAGTACTTGAGAATATAGTCTTACCTTTGAACAAGACCACCAAACCTAGACGGACTGCAGACCAGCGCTTTTGATGTGCCAACCTTCCTGAGTAGATCAGAGGGAAAATTTTGAATGGCAGCCTGCATGTGGAATGTACAACGCTGTATAAATTCCAGCATCTATAGAACAGGGAGGGGAAAAAACAACAACAAAAGAATTACTTCAGAACTGCAAGATAAACCATTTTAAATTAATAGATCATGACTACTGAAAAAATAACTAGTTACTTGCAATATTTAAATAGGCATTTCAAGAAATGGATACACAGAAAAACTTGGAAGAAAATCAATTACATAAAGACGTAAGAGAAAGCTTACTTCAAACACTAGATGACTAACTTTCAAGACATTCACCCACTGAAAATTGTAATATCAAGTTTCTTTTTAAGAGGAGTATTATGAGTTTTGAATCAATATAGCAGTCATGAATAAGCCTTCTTGATACCGCATTTTGCTACCATGCTAGCAAAAATGACACGTTTGCTGACACTGTTCATGCACAGACTGAGATACACTTGAAAACTACTTCAAATTTACTCCCTAATTGCAAATACCTGCAAACAACCTACATACATCAGGGATCAAAAACAAGGGTCTGTCATTCTCCTCACTGCACACTTACATATAAAGCTTCTAACAAGTTACAGACATGCCCCTGCATCTGAGCAAAACCTTAGTTAAATAATCTGAAACATGACAACTTCAAAATACCGTTACTGATGTTGCAAAATAATGTTAAATAACTACCTAACATGTAAAAGCTACAGATTTCTCCCTGAAATGCTGGAGTTTCTTCACTTTAAGATGAAGATGTAAGCACATACCTAGCGCATATTCAACACGGATTACAGACATACCTGAGCACTGCTTTCTTTTCCAGCCGACATAGCCCAGTACTGAGGGCTTTTTCCATCTTTATCATGTACTCTCAGATCACCTCCTTCATCCAATAACTTGCTAAGAATCCACTGATTTCCTGAGAACGCAGCTGCATGGACTGGGGTGCTTCCATCGTAACAGCGACTGAGGAACGTTCAAGCAGAACTGTTTCAACCTACCCCTACTACACTCAACCAGCTGTGCTTCTGGAGAAAAAAAGCAGCACACCTAGAACGTTTATGTACTCCCAAACAACACACACCATGAAATAAGGAAAACCATGCACCTACTTACCTCTGAGGATCTTTGGCTAAAATAGCAACGCGCACTAAGCACTTCTTCGTTTATATACAGTGAATATTGTGTATTGCATCGACTAAAACCACTAAAAGATTAAACACTAATTTCAATTTAAGAAAAAAAAAATATTTTTATACTTAACTGATTAGCGTCTGAGCCATAATCCAACAGCACATCCACTATTTTACCAAGGCCTAGCAATGCAGCAGTGAAGAGAGATGTTTGGCCCATGGAATTTACAGCATCAACAAAAATACCTACAATAAAACAAAAGATTATGAGGCCAGTGCTTGTTCCACCCCACTCTGAATAAAAGGCAACAGTTGGTTCATTAACACTGAAACCGACAGCCATGTTCTCTCTGAGATACTGGAAATATGAAAACATTATGGTATTAACAGAAATGGAAAAAAAGAGCAAACGACCCTGAAAACAGACCAAACACCTAAAAGGATGCACAAGCATCAGAGGCAAAGTATTAACCTGGATGAGCACAGATAACACTGGAGGACTGCATTAATAAAAAACTAAATTCTTCTAAAGCAGTAATTAAGAGGTACACAAATATTGTTACTTTAACTAATATTCTTAAAAATAATAAATTCCATAAAGGTCATCAACAGGTATAAGGGTCTAGAAACACAGCTCCATGCTGAGATCAGCCACATACAAAAGAAACGACCTGTTTTGGGCACCAAGAGAAAAAAAAAAAAAAAAGAGGGCCACAAACCACTCAGCCCGTGTTCTCTCCCTCCCCACCCCCGAAGGGGCAGGGAACGGTCATCAATGGCGAGCGGCTCCTGCCCACGCAGCACCGCCCGCCCGCTTCGCGCTCAGGAGAGAACACCTCGCTCCTCCTCGTGGCTTGTGACGCCGTACAGGGAAGATCACTCTCCTCTAGTGACCAACTACAGAAATGATCCCTGAAAGTATAGTCTTAACACACCGCGCCCGCCCCGAACCACCCCACCCACACGCACCGCCCTCGACCACACGGTCACCCCCAACGCCCACCCACGGGAACGCAACGCGAGACCCCCCGCGCTCCCGCCCAGCCCCCGCCGCCGCGGAGCCGCGGCCCGCGCCCCACGGGGCCGCTCCGCACCCCAGGGAAAGGC
>JAVKLA010000084.1:4118781-4146642 GCA_034782735.1 Sagittarius serpentarius | reverse complement strand
TCAGGCTTTGGGACACCCCCCCAGCCCCTTGGGGTGCCCCCCCCACCCGTTTGGGGCAGATCGCCCCCGCAGCCCCTCCTTAACCCTTTCCCTTCCGCGAAACTTCTGTAGTAGCTTATTAGCGAGGATGGGGTTTCAGCGGGGTTTCGCTTATTTAAATGGTCAATGCATATGGAGTAGCTTGGGCAGATGAGGCACTTGAGCTGTCCTGAAGTGGCAGCTCCCCTGGGACATCTCACTGAGACCTCAGGTGAGTCTAGAGAAGTGAGCAAAGTAAATACTTCCTGACTTCCACGTGTGCCTAAACAACAACCACAAAAAAATTCTGGTAAAAGAGCCTTCTTACACTCAGTGGTAGACGTAAATGGAATACAGAAAAAGAACAACGAGAGGATTCTGTCTGTTTCATTCCTCATCTTTCCTCAGCTGTACATGTTTTAAACAAAATAAACTAATATGGTGTCAGAAAGTTACCTTTTTCAAAAAACTAAAATAAGATTTGCACAGCTACTGTAAGAAGTGGATCACGATTTTGATTATCAGTAGTTTTATTATCTATGATAATGTGGTAATAGTTTTGCCTTGAAGATCAAAGTGAAGTAGCTAGATCGTGACACATATGTGTGTATACAGATAGACACACAGAGATATTTGCAGGTATCTCATCTCTGTTACTCAGTCTCTGTTTCAAATCTAAAAATAATGCGTAAGGTTGTACGGTGCTCAGCCCTGGAATACCGTGAGAATTCAGAGTACGATCAGTAGGTGCCACTGTCACTTACTAGTCTGCAACCTGACTTCTTTTACAGGACCTTATTTGCTTCAAATGAAATTAATATGATAGCACATTCAGTGCAGACTAGCTGAATTGCTCTGCCAGATCTCATCCACGTCTGTGAACAGCAGTTTTGATTTTTTAATTTGCAGATAGCTTACTGTCACCTGAATTCTGAACGCAGGGCATCATTGCTCTGAGTTCTTTCGAAAATCACATCATTAGATCCAGAGATGTCGGCAAGCTGTGTGCGTCGGTATACTAAAAGGATTAATATTTTTGTGTTACACTGCGGAATGATCAGGTTCTGTCAAACAAGCTGAATTATTTGTTCATACTTTAAATAAATCACTGCTCATAAAAATATGGTAGTGTTTTATGGTTTTGACTTTTCTAGAAATTGGAATCTCCAAAGAAGAGGCACTGGAAGCATTACAGGTTGTGAGGCAGGAATGTCACGGGGATGCAGCAAGGACTGCTGGGGGATCAGGCGCCACCAGAAAGTGCACGGCACTGGAACTTCTGGAAGAAGAGCAAGCCCAGGGTTTCATCATCACCTTTTGTTCAGCACTAGACAATATTCTGGGAGGTGGTGTGCAATTAACAAAAATCACGGAGATCTGTGGAGCGCCTGGTGTTGGGAAAACACAGCTATGGTATTTTATTTTCTAGATTACTTTTCTGCAACTGACAATTGCTTTTCTTTGTTTAATTTAACTATGTTTTTCTTGTTGTCATGACTGCAATCTCTGATTTTTTCTACAACATTATAAATATAATCATGGTAATGGCTGTACTGCTTCCTGTTCCACGTAGTCCTCAGCAGACATGTCACTTTAGGTGTGATTTGGGAGGGGAGAGCTTTGTGATGTAAATATTTACCTTTTTTCTCTTTCCCATGGCAGTATGCAGTTGGCAGTAGACGTACAGATCCCAGAATGCTTCGGGGGCATAGCTGGAGAAGCCGTGTTCATCGATACTGAAGGAAGTTTTATGGTAGACAGAGTAGTGGATATTGCAACTGCCTGTGTGCAGCATTGCCAGCTTATTGCTGAAGCTCATCAAGAGGAAGGTACATTGCTAAGTCATTTCTTTCTGCCTAGTAGGCTGGGATCTGAGTGAAACAAGTGTCTCGTAGGCTGCAGTTTTACAGTTTGAGGGTTTCAGCAGCAGTGCTGGCTTAAGGAGTTCTTGCTGCCAGCCTTTTATTTCCACCTGTACGTATCATACCCTGAACTGCGTCAGTATGTAGAGCCATGCTGCAGACTGAGCTGATCTACTTTAAGAATAATTCTTTTTCTGTATGATGATTTGTGGGTTTTTTAGGTATGTGGCGTTTTTGGCTTTTTTTTTTTTTTTAAGCACTTTAAGGATCGAACTTACAGCAAAACCCAAACACAAATCTGGCAGCAAAAGTGAGGGATAATGTGCTGCAAAGCAGGGACAGGAATTGCAGCTGGGAAAAGAGAAGAGGAACGGCCAGATTTCTTAAGGCAGTGTTGGTGCTGAAGCCCCATATTGTAAAACTGTAGCTGGAATTCTGCTCCTTCATAAGGTCAATATAGCCAAGTTGCATTTAATGAAGAGTTTTATTCTCTTAAGTCATCAGTGCGTTGGGGGTACTGACACAACTTTTATGTTCCTGTTAGAGTATTTTATGCCACAAACTTCTGTTTGAACAGAAGTAAAAGGACACCATATTAAAGAAGCTACTGCCTATACATTAAACAATAGATGATTAATAGTCACTGTTGTCTTCTGGTGGTGTTCTGGCTTGAAAATGATTTACTGAAAAAGCTCTTTTTTCAGAAATAAATTTTTCATTTTTGGAGCACTCCCTTGGAGGCTCCGGTGTATTTATGTGCAAATGCTGAGATAGCATCTGCTCACCACCTTCTTGACTTTCAAGCCAGATGGAAGGTATGTTTCCCACACTCTTTACCTTGACTGTTTCTGGGCCTCTTGCTGTTGCTATATGTGGAAGGCATAGTTTGGTAGAATGATGAAAGTAGCAATATGCTAGTACAGACTTCTGACTCACTCATCTATTTATTTGTTCTCAGATCATCTAAAAGCTTTGGAGACTTTCTCTCTTGAAAGTATCCTTTCTCACATATATTACTTCCGTTGCCGTGACTACATAGAACTTCTTGCACAGGTCTACCTCCTCCCAGACTTTCTTTCAGAGCATTCAAAGGTAAGGGTTATTCCAGACTTACCAGAAGAGATCAGTCCTCTCCACACTAAAGATTTTCAGGGATGTTCATCTGTTATAGTAAGAGTAACATGAGTAACACCTTGGTACCTCGTCAGCTTGGCAGTAATATATTGGCTGATGCCGGAGTACAAATGTAAAGCTTGCTTGCTTGTTTGCTTTTTCATTCCCATCCCGATTACTCTTGAGAGTAATTTGCTTTTGCTACCACTGCTGCCATCATCCTGAATCTCCACTTTGAGGCGAGGACACTGGATCTATGTTGCCGCATGTTGTTGCACATGAGCACTGAGTTATGAATCATCACAAAACTGCTTTACAAAAGAGTCTCTGAGCCAGGTGTGCGTGTGATGACCATGATGCAGGGGTTAGGAAAGGCTTACTGCCATTTTTTTTGTCCTAGAAGATCACTGAGAACCAGAAGCATCCTGCACCGTCTTGGCATCCAGAAAGAAACTCTTCTCCTTTTTTCCAATACATCTTCTGTTGCTACAAGCAGCCAGAGCCTGCAGCTTGACTTTTGGGTGGACTACAGCCAGAAAGTTTCCTAGTGCCTAGTGTCTTAGTGAAATGCTATTGTAAGGCAGATTTTTACCACCTCCCTTCCAGATTTCTAGATTCTGCACAGCAGATCACTCCCTAACAGGATTTGGGGAAGGTGACTTGTGCCTCATTCTAACAGAGCACAAATCAGTGTTGTTTAGTTAGATTTTCTTTTGCTTATAATTTCCATTTTTGGAAGCTGTTATGTTCTTGAAAGTACAGATGGGAGTCTTACTTTTGCTTAGTGTAGTCTGGTATTTCCCTTTCTCTGCCAGGTACTAACGGTGCCCTGTTGTGTTTGCTCTTGTGGAAAGTACATGGCTTCATTAGCACAGTTACACTGGGCTGCAGTTCTCTGGTACCATCTGTGCTTGGCCTGGAGCCTGAAATGCTGAAGGTTGGAGGAGAGCCGTAAGACCTTCTGGTGATTCCTTGGGCAGGCTATAAGTGACTTGACAGATTGCTCATTGCAGTCCAGTTCCCATTAAAATTAGTCTGATCCCTCTGTGCAGACCTGGAGGTGAAGACTGGGACCACAGGAAACCTTCAGGTTTTAGGGGTTTGGTTTTTTTTTAGAGCGACCTAGTTGTAGAGAGTGTCATTTGGAAATATGAATTAGTTTGAGATCTTGTTGTTAATATGAGAAAGACCAATAACATGAAAAAGTCTATGTCAGAAAATATTTTTGTCATAATAAACCTAATTCTTTAAGGTCTAATAGAAGCAAACTGACATGGAGAAAGCATGTGTTACCAAGCTTGCTCTATATAGCCTGCTTTTGAATACTTTAAGTCTACTTGTTTGCTGTTTTATAACAAGTGCAACTGGGAGAAAATAAACTAAATTGCATCCTATCTGGACATACTAATCTGATAGGCAAGTTATATAATTATGTATACATTCCTTTCTAGGATGGGTCATGTTTATACCGTTAAACTGATTGTTCTTACAGTCAAAAAATTATGCATGAGGAAGATGTACAGGTTCATGGAAAAGAATTTGCAGGAAGGAGGAAAAAGGAGAAAACAGAAGAATATCTTCTTTTAACTCTAACTATTTAATCTTCTTTTTCAAATTAAGATTTTTTTTTTTTTTTTTCAGTTGGAGGCCCAGGGCCATTTCACAGAGTCTTTGCTGCAGGCTTGTATGTTCCAGTCACACAGCAACTTCCCAGTAATGAGTTAAATCCATAATAAAGAAAATCAGTTTTCTTGTGTTGATAACAAACTGGAAACTTGTGCATTAATGCAAGAACTTGTAGATACCTAGGATTTGAGTGACATCTGAACATGCAGATACTGTAAGACTATCCATCTCCCTTCTGTATTTCAAACTTGGGTCATCAAAACAGCTACAACAGATGAAGTTAGAATACATCAAAATCCCAGACTAATGTTTATATAGTGTCTTGAGGGTGATGGGCAAGCAGCAGCGTTGTGCTCTCGCTTCAGTTAATGATTGCTACAGAAGAAATAATTCAGCAAAGCAAACGTCTTCAGGCAAGACAAATACTCAGCTCCATTGCATAGTGTCTAGAAATCCATGTTTCTAAGATACATCATGAGCCTTAGAATCATATGACTTATCTTAACAGTGACTACAGACAGCATGTATTCTAATTTTGGTTTGGATTTAATTTTTGAGGGAGAAAGTGAAATAATTAGTGTTTGTGGAGAGCTGATTGAAGTACAGTTCTGATGCTTAATGATTTTTTTTTTTCCTCCAGCTTCTCTTCTGCAAGGCTTTAAGTCCAGCTTTGCTATTTTGTATTCTGTACCAGCTGCTGCAGAGATAGATAAGTCAGCTAGCTGTAAGTGAGCGAGCTCTCAAACTGGGAACAGTTGGAAGGGCAGCTCGCAGCTCTGTGCTGAGTTAACTAATGGAAGAGCTTAGTGCAGTGTTTTGTTTAAGCTAGTGCAGCTATGGTCTGAGCTAGGATATGCATAATGCAGTACTGCACTTAGCAAGTGTACTAGTGTGTTCGGAGCTTGAGGGTCTTTACCCTGCGCTCTTGTGGAGTGCTGATTGTCTCTGATTATATATAGGTAATAGGTGTTACGCTGTCATGCACATCTGAGTATGAAATAAAAGATTGTCATCACCTTGTATAAAACCTTCCAGTGCACTTAAAAAGAAGTCTTACTGCTTTTCGTCATTTGTTCGGAGGACAGTAGTGGTAGTTTTTCCTTTTTGTCCGCATTTAGGTCCGACTGGTGGTAGTTGATGGAATTGCATTTCCTTTTCGGCATGACTTTGAGGACCTTTCACTTAGAACAAGGCTTTTGAATGGTCTGGCGCAACAGCTGATCATCATAGCAAATGATCATAAATCAGCGGTAAGTGTGGAGCGGGTTTAAATCACAAAAGATGCTACTTTGGAATAAATACATTACAAAGAATTAAGCAAGTCTGATTTGTTGTTGTCTGTAAATAGCAAAATAAAACTACAAGAATGTCCTCTACGTTTGTGTTTGGCAGTTTGGTTAGTAAATATAGGTGGATTGCACAGGCAAAACTGTTCAGGTGGAAAATTCCTAGACTTGC
Source organism: Sagittarius serpentarius (assembly GCA_034782735.1). Lineage (NCBI taxonomy): Eukaryota > Metazoa > Chordata > Aves > Accipitriformes > Sagittariidae > Sagittarius > Sagittarius serpentarius. The sequence goes on along the minus strand of JAVKLA010000084.1, from coordinate 4,140,565 downwards.
CAAAATAAGTAAAATTTGCATTAAAAACATCCTGTGGATCTTAATTAAATGGTAGCATATCAATTTGTCATGCTGTTTCACATGATCTTCTTCAATGATTTGGTTGGACAAGGAATGCTGCTTTGGTAACTTTTACCTACAAAGTACGCGCATTAAAATACATCAGAATATTTAGCGATTCCAACATAATTTTCCACTCTTCATTTGAAAATAGACTACTGTCTTAGCAGAGGAACTGTTCGTAGGGAGGAAGACCACTTTATCTGCTAGTTTGGCTTGCTCTTCTGGCATCCATGAAAACCCATAGCTTCCTTCCTGGGCATTGTTTCTACATCATTTACGCCAGTGTAGAGGCCAGCAAATCTGCAGCCGCCTAGCCAGCAGATGGCACTCAGAAGCTACATCTCTTCCAGAAGTTGTTTTGGCAAGTCCTTTGCAGCACAGAAAAGCATTGTTCAGGAATTAGAGCTTACAGAGTCTCAAAATGGAGCGCACGCCTGTAACTGTTTCCAGGTGACTTGCAACCTTGTCACCCACAACTCTCTTTGTGCGATTGGCTTTTGTTCATAACTGCTAAAAATAAGCCTCCCCTTGTGCTTCCTCTGATAGCTGCAGGAAGGGGAAGAGCACAGCTCTGCATTCCGCCTGCGTTAGGCGATTGGGCTTGCTGCTGAAGGAGTAACCTCTCTCTCACCCTGACATGAATTATGAAGCTTCTTCCTGCTGGTGTGGTTAGCAAGGGAGACGAATGTTACACGACTGCTTGATTTGCACAGCCTCCAGTTTACTGAGTGCTTTCAGCCATAAATTGAGTACCTGGTGACCTTGAACAGGAGCAGTTGTCATTGTACAGTCTTTTTTCCTTTGGTCAAGGGAAACATATATAACTTACTTCTATTGAAAAGTGAGCAGTTTAGTACAAACGCTTGCTAAATAAACACGTGCTAAAGAAGTGGTCAGTCACAGCACTTCAGCAATAATTTAGTTCAGAGTGGCCCTCTTGTTAGTTTTTAAGTTAGTTCCATGTAGCTTGCAGGTGGTCTAAATTCAGCTTGCGTGCCAGAGATTGCTTGTCAGGCAGCAAAGCTGGGCAGTCTGAATTCTCTAATATGGTAAGGAGTAAGTTCCTTTAGTTTCTAAAGCTGAACTTGGTGGGTTGTGCTAGGATGCCCAGACCAGCCCTTCTGAGCAGTGAGATGGGGAGCCAATTGGGGGCTGTTATCATCCATATATGATGAGTTACTTCTCTAAAATACACGATACTTTTGCTTTCAGCTATGTAAATGTTTTGATGTGTACCCCATGTGCTCAGTGGAATTGCTTGCTCTTGCTCTAACACTTTTCTAACTGTTCAAGCAAGAATCATACACGCATGTCAAACAATGAAAACCCCTAGGGTTTAAGATAGGTACAGTTTTTTGTTTTTCATTATTAATGAACTTTGCAATTAATATTGCTGGCTCTTTTCTGTCTCACCCACCCCCACTTCTACCAGGGATCTAACCTAGACTGTCTGTGAACCTCCTACGAGTGATTCGTGCTGCGAAAACACTCCCCCGCTCTGTCTGTTCACTTTCATTCTGCTTTGTATTGTACCCACTTGCGCATTTTTAGACTACAAGGTGCAGAAATTCTGTTAATCACTAGGCTTATGCATGTTTTGAGCAGAACCACCAAGTTCATTTATGCCAGTGACTGAAAGCTATCTCTTTATAGAGTGCTAGTGCAAATCGTGTGTCTAAATACAGATCCAAACAGTGTTTAGTACAAATATGGTGGAATATACAGGTTGTGTGGGGTTTGCATCCCTTGGGAAGGGAGAAATTTAGGTTTCTTTAAAGTCTTGAGTGAAAGAAATCTACCTTCCATGCAAAGTGAAAATGCATTTTGCAGGGTTCTCTTATTTTATTTTGGCTGTTGAGAAAAGATGAGGCACCTTTACAGTTTCTTCTTGTTAACGCAGAAGCTTCATTATAGTTGGCAAGAGTTTTGCCTAAGTAACTATTTTATTGGTGAAAGCTTTTTGAAAAACCCCTCTCTTCCCTCCCACCAGTATGCTGCTTTTCTGGAGATTTTCTTGTTTGTTTGCTTCTGTTTCCTCTTGTAGGTAGTTCTGACAAACCAAATGACAACAAGGATTGGACAAAGCCAGTCCACATTGGTACCTGCTTTAGGTAGGTGTCTAGCTTGTGAGTTGAAAACTGAGTTAATCTTCAAATATATGACTTTCTTTTGGCATTGTATACAAAGAAAATTAAATTGTTTGCTGAATTTCTGCAGTGTAGCAGAATGCATGGTGAAAATATTAGACCCATCTGGAACTGCCAGCATTGTGGAACTCCACAGTAGTGCTTATGTGTGTTAGCTTTGTGATTATAATTAGCAACTATCAAATTTTATTCTAAACTCAAATGTGGTGTGCAGATTAGAATCCTAGTTAGATTTTTGAAGAGGGATTACAAATATTTTTGGAAGTCATGACATTTTCAGATTGTAGAAACTCACAGATTGAGAGTGTTGCTGGATTTTTTTTTTTCCTTTTTAAACCAAAATTTTTAATACTAAACTTGATATTAGATCTATCAGTATTCCTTAAGATGACTGAATCGCCCTTTACGGGGAAGCACTAGGCACTAAGAACTCTGAGTAACTAGATTTTTAGACATGCAGCTAAGGTATTGCAGCCTTCCCTTGAGGATCTTAGGCTGTGGAATTACCTCTATTCCAGCTGCAGCTGTGTCAGCTAAGGAGGCCACTACCCCTGCTGGAGGTCACTGCTGCATCCTATATGCTGGCTGAGCTGTTTATGTGATTGTCTCCCAATCCATTTCTGCCAAAAGTAGGCCAGGTAAGCTTGAGCTATTTAAATAATAAGTAAACTTCTGACAAATCAGGTGATTTAGGCTGAAATTGGCTGGTGAACAATCATGCAAAAAATGGAGAGATGGACCTGGGGGCAGTAAACCTTTGGCAGGAATGTGGCGATGAACAGGTTAAAGCACTAACAGAAGAACACAACTTAATAGTTGCACACCTCAAACTGTGCTGCAATTTCCTAAATTCCCTGAGAATAGTTTAAATTGTTTATTTTGCCATTACACTTGAACACGTTCCATTAATTATTTGTGTTTCATATTTACTGCATAGCCGAAACTCTGTACCCGTTGTTCTCTACAGTTATGATGTAGAGGGAAGTTCTATGTGGGAATCTCAACTACAGCTTGCCCATAGTGACTTTAAGTGTCTTTTACAGGCTGCTCCATTTTGCCTTGTGATGAGCAGAGTACCTCATATGGACTCTTCTGCTGCGGTCACAGGGGAAAATAGAACAGTTCTTCTGAAGATTTTGATAAATTAAGAAAAAGCTCAGCGTTTAAATCTTATTTCAGGTTGTAACTTCCTATTATTTTATGATGCGCTTAAAGGGCACAAATTCTCTGTCCACAGGTTCAGTTTCTGTGAACTAAGTAATGATTCCCTTGTTCTGGAGGGGAGGGAGAAGGGGACAGTACAAAGGCAAAAATGTTCTCAGTGTCTGTACAGGCATTGAACCATTTGGTACAGATGTAAGATAAAATGAGCAAATGCAGACCGTCTCCTTCGAGAAAGTGAAGAATGTGGAATTTTGAGCTGTGCATGCAGATAAAGACCCAGCTTCCAGTATCTGACCCTTTTTGTCATTTTTGCCTCGTGCTCTCTGATGTATTATTTTTGGCAGCCTTTCTGGCTACAAGCTCAGCTAAAGCTAATAGATTCTGTCTTTTTTTCAATAGCCAGTGTTGTTTGAGGGCTGTTGTGTTTATTCAGTCATATGGACAGTGAAGAATGTGAAGACATTCAGAGCAGGTTATAATTCAAAGATACCATGTATTGTCTTGCGCATATTTTTTTCTACAAACATCTAATTTGACATAACCTCATATTGACCATAACCTGATTGTGACTCTCACCAGAATGCATGTGTAACCACATAGTATTGTTAAACTGAGTAGTGTGTACTCCTGCAAAAATGAAACTTTGTACCAGTTGGTAAAATACTTAAGCTAAGAGATATCCCCCTCATCCTAAACAGCAATATCTGAAGTTGAGCATTTCAGAGTGGTACAAAGCTGTTTTCATTTTGATGTGAATTTATTCCACAGACTCGTTGCCAGTATTGAGCTGGTGGATTACAAGGTGATTTTTTACAACCCACTCTGAAGGGATGCTATTTCAACAGTCTCCTCGTAAAGACTAAAGAACCTCCTACTCCTCTGTGGCTGGTTGTAGCCAAAGGAACTGTTGAGGGAGGGGTCAGTAGCAAAACCCCAAGTAAAATCAATCCTATTACTTCCCCTAAATAGTTTTTTTTTCCCCATTGATTGGTAAGCCTTAGAAACAGCCTTTTCTAAGATTCTACAAGAGCATTAACCTCTAAATTCTTATTCAGCTTCCTAGCAGAAGGGAAGTTCTTAATTATGGGGGGGGTGGGGGGAAGCACAGATGCTGCAAGGTATTAAGTCAAGAGCTTTATGAAGGGGACATCTTTCTTTCCCACTAGTAATAGCTAAGCTGAGTGTTCCTAGACATTTCTACTGGATATATTTAGAAAGGAGGTCAAATATTAATCTACAGCCAGTTTAACTCAGAAATATCTCATTTTATAGTAGCATGCTTGATACAGTTGGAAACATTATGGTGTGGAATTTGTACCTGTTGTAAAATGTATTTTGATCTCCGACTCAGAACCATATCTGATAGCCAAAATCTTTAATCTCAACTTAGACATAGTGGAGCGGGGTCTGGCAAGATGCCTAGAGGGTCTAGGCCTTCATTTCAGCTGAACCATTTTTTTTCTTCTCTGTGCTATAATGAATACCAGAGCACATGGGGCACGTGGGGCTGGTGACATGATGGAGACCAAGTGATTCAGAAGTTACAGAGCTGTGTGCAGGTGAATAGGAGAAGCTTGCAACACTTAACCAAAATGACTGTTTTAAAATGCAATCCATCTTTGGACTACTGACTGTCTCCCGGGATAAACAGAGGAAAACTCCCAGTAAAACTGTCTATAAATTGACTGAGCTTGTGGTCAGGTGTGAACTGAAAACAGTAGGACTGTTTCCCCTGAAATAGGATAACAATCCAAACTTCCTTCTCTCTTTCCACCATGGCCCCCCGCCCCTTGCTTTTGGTTGTGTTCTTTTGCATTTTGCTGTCAGAAGCAGATGACTGCTTCAGGGGCCCTTAATACTTTAATAATCGTTGACTTTCTCCCAAAGCTTGTATCCCAAAGGGAGTGATGTTTGCTCATAATTATGCCTGAGAGACAGAATATCGCAATTTTGAAGTAGGATTTAGACATACTCACTAGACTTCTTCAGTAGTAATTACAAAAATTTTTTCTTCATGCTGCCTGTTTTCAAGATTTGCTAGTGCCTGTCCTTTATTAAGTATATGTAAAATCTTTCCACAAATATGGAAGTATTGCATCAAGCTTTCTACAAAACACTGTGAGTACAGATGTTATTCCTTGTCTCAGTATATTTGATAAACTAGTTGTGAAATCCTTGCGTATATGAAAAAGATGTGATTTATTACTGCAAGAAAGGTGTATATGTTTTAATCATGGAGTGTTTTTGGAAGACTGGTCTAAGTTCAGTTTACTGATGTTGCTACTGTTATAGGAGATAAATAAAATGGCCTGTCATTTTGTGTCACCCAGGAGAAAGCTGGGGACATGCTGCTACTGTCCGTTTAATCTTTCATTGGGACAACAGTCAGAGGTAAGTGAAAATGTAGGCCAGAAAGGTACAAGATAATACTGATGAGTGTGACATTTGAGAATCTTTTTCAGACTGGCCCTAGTGGCCAAGCAGGGATTTGAATTTGACTTCTCACCTTGGTCTGCCATGTCCCAGGCTGCTGAGGCTCAAGAAGAGCTTTCTAGTTTAGCCTAAGACAGTGTGGGCTGAACTGTCATGCTCCTCCTCACCATGGTCAGCTTGCTGCAGTGCTGTACTTTCTGACAAGATGCCATGTCTCATCAAAATATAACAACCTAATGGCAGTTGCTCAGGCACAAGAATTTAGGATCTGGTAGCCAAGTAGAAGTTTTTTTTAAGTATCTGCATTTTGTAAGCAAGGAGTAGAATTTCTTTGCCTCAGTCTATTAGGCCCCAGTCAGTACAAAGCCAAAGATGCCAAAGAAGGCTTTCCACCTAGACAGGGACTCTCAGGAGGTCAGACTGTAGGTCTACGGACCCCTGAGCCTCCACAGCAGCTTGGATCTTTCTGCTTTTGAATGCAGCAGGATGGTTCTGCAAAACTTGAGAGCTTTGCAGATACCAAGTTACAATGACCTGCAGAGAGGTAGAAAGAGAGCTGCATTTACTCCCGATGCAGAGCTGACCTATGGAGGATGATTTTAGAAGCCCAAAGGAATGAGGGTGACACTCCTAAAACCAGTATGAAGTTCTGTCTGTTGCAAGGAGATCTTTTGTTTCCTGGTTCTTTTTTCCCCTCTTCACTGTATTGCAAGCTCACTTCTCTTTCCTGGTCAGTTAAATTTGTCTTGTATGTAGTATCACAATGCAGCAGATTGAGATTAAGAAGCCTTGCTTCAATTCCTTAATCTTCTGCAAACAGCGAACAAAACCGCTACTGGAATGTTGTTGTGCAAAGTTCTGCTTGTTAAACTTGAAAGAGAAATGCAGCAACACTTTCTTGTGGAGTTTTGTTTTTTAAATTCTAAGTTTGAAGGCAATACAGAATGATTACAGCAGGCTGTTTGATTTGGAATTAAATTAACATCACTGATAAGTTAACAGCCTTTATAAGACAGAAGTTGCATCAACATAATGATTGCAGAGTGAACAAAAGTTAATTTTATATATCAAAAGTAAAGAGCTATTTTCTTCTGCAACACAGCTAGGAAGGTTATAGATACAGGTTCCAGAAAGCAAGCCAAAGATAGACAAACATGTTTTATTTACTCTTCAGGTAGTGTGGAGCAGGGTCTGCAGAAGCATAGCAATTCTGATTACAACTGCCTATCTGTAAAAAGCAGAAATAGCTACATTCTGCTGCATTCTTACACGAACTTCCTATACCTGATGACCCATTGTGGTTTTGTTGCTCTTGTTTTTATGTTAGGTTAATGAGGCACAAAGATGACCATTTGAAAATCCATTTGCCTTTTTTTTTTTTCTTTAATTGTGCTTTGGCCAAATATGATACCTGTCTCCTCCTTTCTCTCTACTACTGAAAATGTCAGAGCTTAATTATAAGGGTTCTCATTGCTGTGACGAAAGATCCTGTTGAGTCAGAGGCACGCAGCAGAGCTCTAGCTGAGCACTTGTAAAAGCATGGCTTCTGCAGCTTCAGATTTAGGCTATTTTGTAAAGTATAACCCACCACTTAAATGTTCTGAGGAATTCCCTGTGTAGCTAATACGAAGTGGCAGTGTTCCTCAGGCTGTAATTACGTGCTCTGTAATAGAATGGCACCTCAGGGAGGAGAAAAAAAAAAAAAACCAAAATAATTAACAGGATCTTTGGCAGGGTGTCTTGATACAGAGAGCAGAACACTTGCTATATTTGCTTTACGTAAGTGTAAATTTTGGGAAGGGGGGCATGGTGCAGACTAGCAGCCCTGGGAGTGGTTGAAAAATCCCTTGCTTTTGATCTGCTTTGCAATCTTCTATATATTATGCAAGCACATTATTGGGCTAGGTGCTGTATAAGCACAAATCAAGTTGCATTGCTTAGAGCCTAAATGCACAAAATCAAGCAAGTGTTAGAGGAGAAATACAAGAGAAGCGATTTTCTCAAGGTTATGCTGTATGTCATTGGCAAAGTCAGGCTTAGAAATAGAATGTGTTATTCTCATTCTCCGTCCACTAGGTTATATTGACAGGCTTGTGAAATCTCTAGGAAAAAAACTCCCTAGAAGTATTTGAATTCTTGAGGGTCTCTCCCAGCTTTGAGACATCAATGAACAAATGGTTGCTTAATGGAGTAGGAAAGAGTTGTGCTCAGAACCTTTTCTGTTTGCATTTTAAGAAAGTGGCATTTGGAATTCATAATGAATATTGTTCCAAAACTGTGATCAAATACTGTGATGAAACAAGGCTAATTAATCATTCACTCTTTTTAGTAGGTGTACATTGTATGTGAGCTGACAGGTCATGTAAGGATGGGAATTTGGCATCCATGGTTTTAATGACCTATATGAAAATACATACGTAAGAATTCCACTGGTCACCTACTCCATGATTGTGGGAAAAGTTGGGTCTGGTCATTTGGTTACTTGGAATTTTTATTATTGTATTCACTAATCATAATTATCTGGTTTTTGTTTAACCAGGTTGGCAACGTTGTACAAATCACCGAGTCAGAAGGAGTCAACCATACCATATGACATTACAGTTAGTATTTCTTTTGGGATGGAGATACAGAGATGGGAGCAAATTGTTAGCTGTAAAGGAACTTTCAGACACATAGAGAAATCTGAGAGTGATGTTTGCTTTCTTAGTGTTGCCTTTCAGTTGCCTTCTGAAAATGACCAGTAATACTGGGATGTCTCCAGGTTTATGAATATTTTGCACCTTTTCTCTTCAGAAAAAATGACCCAGCATGTTAGTCCTCTCAGACTTAAAACATTTTGATTTCCAGATCAAATTTACAGGCAGCCTGTCCCCATCTGTTCTTGTGCTGGTACTGCTTATTTTATCTGCCCTTGATGTTAACTTTTGGCCTAAGTGCAATTACAGAGAACAAATGTGCACTCTCTGAGCCTTCATTTTGGGAGACTTGAACAAGCCAAGCTATTTTCTCCCTTGTCAGGTAGGTTGTTTCCCATGCGGCTCTTCTCTGTGTCTGTTCCAGTTGAGTTTATCTTTTTAGGACAAGGGTGACCAGAATCATACATTGTATTCCAGAGATGTCACCAGTGCTTTGTGCCATACATATTTCCACGTCTCTGCTTTAAGTGCATTGCCTGATATAACCTAGGTTGTATTTATCTCTTTCGTAGCTCCATCCTACCAGTGACCCTATGACCTGCCAATATATACAGACTTTTCTCTTCTGTCACTATCATATGAGGAACTTCCAGGTTATGGCTGGAGTCCTTATTCATCCCTAGTTAAATCCTGTCATTATTTTCTTTTGTGGAGTGCTTAGATACATATTAATGAGAATATACACTGTCTAAGCTGTATTTAGGTTTTAAAAAAAGCCCCACCACTCGACTCTTATATCTTCAAATGTCAGATACATAGGTACCTGCCATAACTATTTGCTGTGTCCTCATGGAAACACGTTGCCATAGCATTTCCTGCAGATTTTAATGCTGCCATAAGATGAGATCTCCAAACTATTGAAGAGAAATCAAATTTTGTTTTTTTCCACTCCTGAATGCATTCACCTGGACAGAAGAAATACTGCAAATAAATAAATATTCTTAGTTCTGTAAAGACTGGAAGGGTAAGTGGGACTACATCCCAGGGTTGTTTGGATCATGTGATGTGAGTGTGTGCCCTTTCTCTCCAGCTGACAAACAGATGGATTTTATCTTAGTTTAATTGCCTTTTCCTTTCAGTTTCATATGCGTTATAAAACAGCTATGCTCTCTTCTGTGTGAATGCACACAATCTTGAAATACAGTTGAGAGTGCATCCTAATCAAAGATTAGTTAAAACTTAAGATTATCCCTGTGTTTTTTCCCCTTAATCCTGTTGAGCTGCTTCAGCAGGCAGTTTCTGTAGGTAAAAAATGTATTATCCCTGTTTCTTTCCTGAAATTCAGGTCTGATGGTAAGTCTGCTGTTACCATTTCTCATTCCCATTTCCGCGGTTAAAGTGGAAGATATAAATGCATGTTCAGTGTTTCCAAATCTGATCTAGCACATCTATGTATAACCAGCATACAAAAAAGATAATTTAAAAAATAATAAATTCCTCAAGCCTAGATCCTCAAAAGATGTTTAGCCTTATGCAAATTACTACTGACAAACTGGCTGTTCGGTGCCTGTAAGCCAATAGAGAAGTGTGTAACTTAGTGACCGAGCTCTAGCTCTTTTTCAGCTGTGTCCTTTCCAGCATACTGGCAAGTCAGTCACCACTCTTCAACCAGTGTGGAAACTGTGGAACACCTATCAAATGAAATAGAGTTTCTTTCACAGGCTGATAAGGATTCATTCTTAAATGCAGAGTTTGGAAGTGTAAATCGATTTATGCACAAGGGACTAAGTAGATCATCTGATTCACCTAAATTTCCCAGGTAGTGCGACCCGAATATTTCATCGTGAAAGACAGAGACCCAGGACCTATATTCTGTGTAGGAATTGTCAGTATTTCCCTGAACTATGAAGGGTCTGCCAGACTAGCAGTGAGAATACCACTCAAGTAATAAAGCCATCTACCTTTGTCAATCTTGATGCAGTCTGTAGATGCCAGAAGACATAAAGAACAATTCAAAATGACCATAGACTATCTGAGCTTTGTAGGTCCTTGGTTCCATTAGTCACATTCTTGCCATCTAAGAACGACAAACTTCACAAATACACACAAAATTGTTGTATTTTCAAGGCGCTATGCCCGGAAGGTACATGCCTTTAACTAAATGCAAAACATCCATACTAAGCAGCCTACTTTATCGTGGTCTGGCCTTTATAAGCATTGGAATGCTTTCGCTGGGAGTCTAGCGTGCTGGATTAAGTGGATTCTTGGCTACAGATCCACCTTTGTGCCTAAGGGAAATGGCAGAGATTAGATGCAAGCAGCAGTGAAACACTAAACTTGAAGATTCCCCATTACGCTATTTAGAATAACACTTGAGTTGCTTATAATAGCAGAGGGACCGCACAAATCCTGCCCTTGTGGCACATCTTGCTGTTTGTTCCTTTAAAAACATAGGCTGTGTGAGGTGAGGCATTTAGAAATAGAAATACAGAGATGGGAGACTTAAGCAAAACAGTTTGATTGGGTTTTGTTTTGGATTGATCTTCGTGTGGGGGACACTGGCATTTAGAAAAGTTATGTGTCTGATAGTAATTCTACCTGCTTTTTCACACTGCACCAACCTAAAATGTCAGCTTTCCTGAAGTGCTCTGACCCCCACATTGTCTGTACTTGAGCATTTAGGATCCCTAAAGCAATTTCTTTTTCTGATTAACCCCTTTTCCTATCGAAGTCTGCACTGCAGTGAGAGTCTTCACAGAGCTGTCACCAGTGCTCTCTGCACAGCGTTTGTCTGGAGTTGGGAAGACAGACAGTTGCAAGCTTCGCATAATGTTTCAGTATCTCCATCTGCATTGATGACACGTTTAACTGATTTTCCAGATCTTTCGTATTTTACAATCTTTGCAAATGATTAGATTGTGAGCTACAGTAACAGAGAATATGAATGGTACTAAGCCAGACAGATCACTTTCAGCTCTCCTGAGTAGCCGCCTCTAGTTTTCACTTCTACATTTAGTTTTTGGCAGTTAAAGGTTCTCATCCAGTTGTGTCCCATAAATTACTATGCTGGGATGGTCTTTGCAGTCTAGAGACTGATTCAGATATGCTGTTCTCTTACAATGTCTCATTGATGTTTCCAGTTCATTAAGTAGATACATGAAGCAAAAATACCCTAGGTCTTTAGAAATTCACAGTTTTGTTTCTCAAAATGACTGAGGCAATTAATCCAGTCATCTCCTTGCTTCTGTGGGAGCTTGAATAAGGGCTGAAGGATTTGGCTTTTAATTTATTTAAATAGGCAACATAAGTTATTTTACAGAGAAGCAGTGCTTCATAGCCATAGGGCTTATTAGTGGTAAAATGAAAATGATAGCCTGGTTGGTGAAAATAAAACATCTTTAAAAAAAATAAAATGAGGAGACACAGTTATTAGTTGGCATGTGTTTTGAAAAGCTTGCCGTTCTGAGCTTAGCCTTATGTGGCTGCTCATCTAAAATAAATGACAGCATCATACCTTATTCTGATCTTCTGGGAACTAGTTACTCATGCTTTATATCCACAGAAGTGCTATCACATGATTTTGCTTATATGTTACAGTCTCATGGCTTCCGAGATGTGCAGCCTCGAGCTGTCACTCAAAATGCAGAAGATACTGAAATGAACCCTCGCAAACGGCCACGGAGAGAAGAGGAAAAGTAATAGCAATTCAGAAGTTGAATGTTAAAAAATGAGAGCTACATGAGAACAGTTGCATAGTGAACATGCAACCAGAGGTAGCCTGAGGGACTCTAACTTAAATTCCTGCTCTGGACATTATTTTAACATTAAGACTGCAGCATGCAAATTTTTGTTGCAGGAAATCCCTTTGTGTGTGGCATAATTTTATAATAAAAATCTATGTTTTCTGTAACGAGGCTTCAGCTTTTTGGGGGGAGATGCAGACTACAACTACTTCTTTTACTCTGGCTAAAAAACCAATGAAATGCGAACATCTAACACGGTACATTTAATGACACAAGTCTTCATCACTCATCTGGGTTTGCGTGTATCAGAATTTAACAAGGTTTCATGCAGCAGTCTACTCACATGCCTCAGACCGGGGCAGAAGGCAGGGGAGCTGCTGATGGATGCTTTAAGATAAAGACATGCCTAAATGCTGTGCCAGATTGGGGCGTTAGCCCTCACCTGCTGCAAAGTCCTTGATCAAGGACAATCAAAGCACCATTTTGAACTTCTCATTTATCTTGTGGTAACAACAGAGATGAAAGACTAGATCTCAAGGACAAAAGATTTAATCCAGCATGGTAATTTTATGTTCCTATCTTAGTAAGTAACAGTATTTTACCATCACTCAAGCTTGAACCAAACTGCTGTATAGCCCTTAGCTTCTATGTTCTTCTTTTACCAAAGCATTCAGAATGAAGCCTCTGTAATCAGAATCTGTTCTGTTTGTGGCTTTAATAAACAGAAAACCCAGGCGTCTTAGACACCAGCAGTATATTAGGAGCTCCAGAATATAAACGAAGTGAAAGAATGTATGTACACTGAAAATACAGCAGGGTTTTGTCCTCTTTTTATTAGGAGAAAACAAATCAATAAGATTATTAGAGGAGAAGAAAGGTACTGCAGTGCAAAATAGTAATTACTTCAATTATGAGAAGTGTTTGTCGGTACACATGCACACATATGACCCCTTTCTGACATAGTGCTTGATAATGTTATAGCTGAGAGAGCTCAGCCAGCAGTCTAAATGGAGAATTCAAGTTGTGGGAGACATTATCTTTAATTTTTAATTTAGTAACACTAAACTGACTATGCCTTGAAACAAAATTCAGCGCTGAATCTGAGTCACAAAACCTCTCTATTCAAAAAGCTGCAAAAAAAGTGGCAGTGATTTTTCGATCATTATAGCATTTAGATATAAACTGCATAATAAAATACTAAAAGGGAAAATACTCAATTGCCATGCAGCAAACTGGGCAGTGTCAAAATTTAAAAACTGTGAGTCAGGGAGAAGCTCTCAAGCAAGCATGACATAGAGGAAGAAAGGCAGTGGGATTTGTGACTCAGACAAACATTTCAATGCAGGAGACACAGGCAAACAAAAGGATCCTACCGCATGTGATGTCAGCAAGCAAATGCTCCATTTGGGAATAATAGCTTCCTACATATTGCAGTGCAAGAGGAGGGGGGAGCTAGCACAGTACACATGCCTATGTAGCCACAAGGAAAACCATCCATTAAGAATGTTGTAGCAGTATTTTAAGAAGCACTGCTGGTTACTAGTGATAGTCGCTATCTAACATGTTTGGTATTTATGGAAAAATCAATTTCTCTCAATTTATTGTGTTCTGATTTAATATCCTCAACACGTTCTTCCATGTGCGAGGAGAGTTAAGGACATGTCTCCAATACATTATTAATTTCAGCTGAGCCTGTGGTTTTTTATTTTGTTTGTAGTAGAGTAGCATCCAGAAGCCCCAGCTGAGATGCTGATCCTGTTATACCATGATAAATTGTTTTGTCTGAGTAAATGTTAGATCTTCCAGAATTCCAGCCATCATTATCAAAATAAAAAAAATTGCGTAGTTACTGGTTAACAGTGGGAGTTACAAAATGTCCAGAGGAAACATTGGAGGCTCTCTATGCTGAAATTTTAAATTTTTTTTTCATATTGAAGCTATTATAAAAATCAGCTCTGCAGACCAGAACTAGAAAGAAGGATCTGTTGGCGGAGACAAAATTAGATTAAATGAGCCAGATTTCGTTCTCATCTGCTGGAGACAAGGAAGCTGTTCCAGGCTTAGAACTGCATATAAAGAAAGAATTTGACCGTTGCCTCACCAATAAATCTTCCATGGCAAGCTGATATTTTCTTACATGTGCCTGGAATTCTCTTGCATTTCGCAGCATCAGTGCACAACAGTGAGTGGCATGACAGAATTTCGTGACTGCACAAAAAGTAAAATTCTAACTAGCCAACATCACAGCACTGAATCAAAATCAAAACAGGTTGTTCGATTTGCTGCTTAAGTCCCAGTTTTCCGAAAGCCAAGAGCTGTAACTATCATGCTGAGTTTAGAATTATTCCATTTCATAGGGACGACATTTACTTGCGGTGTAGGAACCTACTTCATCACCACAACAAGAATACAGGGCTTGGCAACAGGAAAACATTGTGGTCACAGTATACTTCTTCTCAAGCCCAGGATCCTGCTTTGAAACTCTTCAGTTTGGACAGGGAAAATAACATTTATTTCTTCCTGATTTTGTGTTCTGCACATTTTCCGTTATGAAACACTGAGAAACCAACTAGCTTCCAACTAGAATAAATTTAAGAAAACACGGAGAAGAAATAGCTTAACTGAAGGTGTAGCCAAGGTCCAAGTTATGCAATCAGTCAGTCTCATATCAAAGTCAATTACACACTGGTTGACTAATGTGGAAGGACACTGGGCTGCTAACCTGAATGTTGAACACAGTGCTGAGAAAAGTACATTTAAAATATAACATCTATTTTTTCTGTTGAATTTCAGTTACTGTTCCTTTGCTTATTTTGGGGAGACTAAACTTAGAATCAGATTGATTCTAAGGTATTTCATAGGTTAGCAACAAAGGTGAAATCCTTAACTGCCCGCCTTTTTAACTCCAGCCTTTTTCTGAACAAAAGAAGATATGTCAGTTGGAAGGACAAGTCGTTGTGTTCCAGCTTCTCAGAAGAGATTGCCTTTACCATGCTCGGGATCATAACTATTTAGAAAGGCACATTAAGCTATATTATACTGTTTTAACATATGCTAATTCTATATGAAATAATCTATATGATTAAGTTTTGAGGTATGGTTTGGTGCTTTCTTGTCCTAAGACAGAGCACCTCGAGGGAAATGGAAGAAATAGAGCGCTTACGTTGCACTAACACAAATATTACAACAGAGTACCTAAGGGACATAACACTTCTTTTTACAGGGTGAGAACCAGGAAAGTTAACCTGTGGTTCCCAAACCAGTTCAAGCACAATGGCCCTGCCAAGACTATGCACACAGGAGCCGGGCTGTAGGGGAATGTGAGCCACTGGCTGCCGGCGCCGGCAGGGCCTTAGGGCCGCAGAGCAGCCTGCCCAGCCCTCCTCCCCACCAGTCCTCCCCTCCACTCAAGGAACCAGTGCCAGCTGCTACCTGCTCCTGGGCTTCCCCTCGCCCTGGCTCCCCAGGCTGCGTGCGTACTCAGTGTCTTGTGGCTTCTAGCCATAGAGTCAGTTTGGATGATTAGGGTCAGGAGAGTTGGCTTCCCTTGCCTAGTGCAAGATTTCTGCATTAATGTTCTATGCTGAAGAATGAAATCACCGGGAACTGGCCCCCTTCCCGGTACTGAATTTCACCCATAAATGCACCCACTGTTAAACTGTGAACTACTGTCTTGCTTCCTACAAGCAAGAAATATTCATACAATAGGCACTGTCTATTTGTTAGAGAGTCTAAGCTCTACGCAGTTTTAACTATATCTATGGAAATAAAAAATGGTATTAAAACCAATAGTTCAATCACTATACAAGCAGTAAAAATGTTAGATTATATGCAGAAAAGATGCATAGAAAAGTATGTATTTTACTAAGTCATTCTTCAAGAATTACAGCTAATACTGTTCATTTTATTACAAGAATTACTTGCCATTGGTTTAAATGGAGCCAGAGAAGCATCAGGATATTAAAAAAAAAAACCAAACCAACAGATTTCATTTTCAAACAGTGAGAAGGGGGAATGTTTAAGATACAAAATATTTAGCAATGTATATAGGAAAGCAAAAAGGAAACTCTACAGACCTCAACAAGTGCTTCTAATAGGATCTGGATGCTTTTCTCAAAGCCTCCAAACATGCTGTTTGAATACTTGCTCAGTTTGGTATCTCACATTGCATTATTTTGGAGTTTTGAATTTATGATGTATACTTCTAATACACTAATTTATTTAGTGTAAACCACTGCAATTTTAGCAACACAGTTACAACTATGCTTACCTAGCGATTCTTTTTCTATTGTATACGTTGCTAAAATAAAATGTTTGGGACTAAAGAATAAGTTGTCTCATTCGCATGAAAATTATGCCTATAAAGTATAGCCTATCAATATGAGATTGTAACATAATTTGTAAAGCCTTTTTTTACCATATAAGCTTACTACACATTTGACTGTAAATGTTATCTAATACATCACATAAATGTATCTCTTTCAAAGTCATTTATTCATTCATAATTTTGTATAATTAACACAAACTTCTGTGGCTAGATCATAGAATTTGACTATTCAAAGAAGTTAGCATCAGCTGCATACATACTTTAAAGTCTGTGAATCCTACCATTCTATTTCGTCTGTACTCTTATAGCACATATATTACAATAATAACGGCCAGGGTCTGGACACAACAGCGGTTGGTTTCTGGTACTCATATAAGTGGCTGATTTTTAATTTATTTTTTTTTTTAAAGACACATTTCTAAGTAGGTGACTGTAAAATTCAAGGTCTTGTGACTGGAGCAGGATATCACAGAATCAGGAATTTAATCTACAGTGAGATGATGAACAAGTAATTTAAAGTAAGTCTGTGGAAGAAGCAATATAATTTTTTTAAATCCCACTAGGCACCTGCCTTAAACTTTGCTCTCATTTTAGGATGAACTTCACCCTCCACCCCAAAAGGGCAGAATATGCACACACTGTTAAACGCCTAGAACAGAGCATAAATGTGATTTAAGTGGTACACCATTTTGTATTGCCTCCTCTGAGCAAAAGTGAGCTTTGGGCTTGGGAATCTCAGTAGTGCCATATTCACACAGTGTGGTACCATGGGACTTCAGCCTCAGATGAAATGTGTTGCAGAAATGGAAAGTACAGAGGAAGGGCCTGGCACAGTAACACTGCCAGCAAGCTCTGTTGTTTGCTGATATCCAGGAGGTCTGTGCCCCTCATCTCTGTTTAGCAGTAAAAGGAAATTATGATAATGAAGACTGACTGATTGCTGAAGTGGATCAACCTTAACAAGAAGATATTGGACTCTGGTGTGCTCCTGCCTGCAGGATGATCTCATGATTTGACAACATCCAGACCATATTACCAAGTGTTATGTGGTCAGCTGTGTTTTACTGCGGCAATCCCATGGGCTCTAATCTACAGGCACACTTCAATCAGTCAGTCAGAGGTTTTATGATGTAATAAACTTCATCTTTGCCTTTGTTAATGGGAAACAAGGTATGTTGTGCTGTATCTGCTTTGACAGTGTTCCAGACCTGCTCAGTCATTTTGAAGGGTTCGGCTTTTCGTTAGTTTTTCTTCCACATACTTTTCTCCAACAGATTTCCAAATCTAACTAAATAGGCATGGACTAATATCCTGTTTCTTGCTATTGCTATTTGAAGAACCCCCTTTCCTAAACAGGGGTCTAAATAGAAGGCTGAAAATGGAATTTTCCTTTGGAATGGGATTGGAAATTTCCATGACAGCTGGAAGTGGGATTCAGGCCTGTAACCCTGTGTTTTGCAGTGGATGTGGACATTTCAGAATAATCTTTGACTATTAAACTGGAAAAGATGACTTGACCGACCTCAAAAACTTTAAAAAAAAAAAAAGAGTGAGAGAAAGAAACAGAGATAAGGACTTTGGTACTTAAGAACATCCCAATACAGTACTTATGGTAAAGGAGCCAGTACAAATGTGGTAACAGAAGTTACGGTGCTTTTTAAAACTGCAGTTGAACAAAGACTGAACCTAAGAAAATTAACTGGAGCTTGACGCAACTTGTCAACAAGAGCCTTCTCACAGTATTCCTTTCAAATTCTTGCTGTCTTTACTCTTAAACAACTGAAACTATTTTAGTGAATTGAACAATAATTGTCTCATTGAGTTTGAAGAGTTATAAAAAGAGCAGACATATACAGTCACATTCACAAGGTGACCGATAGTGGTCATATGAATACATACAAAGAATTTTAATCTCCTTAACAGTATATTGCAAGCATCATTTCATGTATTGTCCCATATATCAACACTACATTCAACAGTAGACTTGCCTTCAAAATGAGAACAGCCAAAGGCGTGGAAATACTTGCTTTCATGGTGGTTTCATCTGGCCAGGAAAACAGAATATAGCTTCTAAAATTACTTCTGGTTTACTGTAAAAGCCCTACTTTTTAAAGAGATCACTTTAGAAAGGCAATTTATTTACCACTGGGTTTTCCCATTATACTCTTTTGTATGCTATTGGAGCGTATATCATAGGTATGTTAAATATTGTCAAATCATTCTTAATGCCCCTACAGGTTTTCTACTTGTCAGTGTACAGGAATCATTTCCAAAGGTTACAAAAAAATTAAAAAGCACTTCTTTTTGTACTCCATACAATTCAGGTCACCTCCCCAAGGCCTGCTCAAATCCTGCATATTTCTCACCAGCAAAATGAGAAAGAGGAAGACATCATTTTAAGGCTAAAATAAAAACAGATTTCTTCCAAAACAACACTGTAAAACCTTAAAAAAAAAAAAAAAGGCAACATGACCAAGCCAGAAAGGATAGAAACATCTGTGTTTCCTTCTCAAGTCAGGTGTAAGTCTTATCCTCTATTTGACAATATGTTGGAAACCAATGATTTCAGACTTAAAATTTTATGAATTGTGCATTTATTCCATCCACCTAACCTCATCACACAGGAACCATTCATACTGCTGCTACCCTGCAATCCAGAGTGCACTGAGGCATTCTAAATTTAGCTTCTAGAGTTACTGAACTCTAAAAACATTTCATAATGGCACCAAACACGCCTCTCACAGATTAGTGCTTTACTTGATAATACATTGTATTTAGAGCTTCCTTTTCTGGACAGCAGTAAGTAACAGTGTGGCTACCTTCTGTGGTAATTGCCCACCCCACTGTCTCCACATACTGAAGTGATAGCAGGTTCCTGGCTGCCTAACTTAGCCATACCACCCACGGCTACCATATGTTCCACATTGCAGGTTAATAAGAATGGTTTTTCACCTTTCCCTCCCAGAAACAAATGTCAGCATGGCTTAGAGCCATAAGCTCTTTATTTAATACTGAAGCAAAACAATACTAACTTGACTGTAGTGCCAAAACTTGACAAAGTATCCTGAGTACAAAGTTCTACTCGATTTCATTTTAATTAGTGTCCTTTGCAATTAGACAAATGATGAAAAGCACATGGGGACTGCCAAGATGAATCAAGGACATCTGGTAACTTTAACATTTCAACATGAAACAGAGTAGGTATTACTCTCAGATACTCTTTTGTGCTGTTTGAAACAACTAAAAAAAAAATATGATTAACAAAAATTTAAGAAAAAGACTATCCAAATGCTTTTGAATCTTTTCTTGGATAGCCTTAATTGCTGTTTGTCATACAACATGAATCTAACCATACATCTTGTTGAATTAGCTGTTACTTCCCTAAGATATTGTTATAACAGGATTTTTTAGAATTGAGATGATGTTACCCTAAGATTATCTGGATTATCGTTTCTTAGAAACTCCAGCTGCCTCTGAATTACTAGTGAAAAACAACTAATCATGAACTTAAAACTGCTTTTTTGATACTTGCATGGATATGCATTTTCTTGAGGCTTGTGACTCACTGATGATGCAGTACACAAGAACCTAAAAAAAAAAACCAAAACAAAATCCAGCAATGACACCATCAGCTGCAACTGTGGGCTATATCTTCAAAAAGAACTGCAATGGTTTTTACCCCTCAAACCCAACGGGCCTTCCTAAACAAATGAATATTAAATTGAAAATATATAAATGGTATACTGAAAAAAATACTTAGAGATATTCTTTCAGGAGAAGCTATGCAATCTTCTGTCACTTTAGTAGCTTTTGGCTGTGAAAGACTAAGACTAACTGTGACAATCACATTTTTAACTCTCAGGGCTTTTACATATTCACAAGATTGCAATATGATCAGTCAATGCAGTTGCCGGAAATATTCTAAAGTTAGTTTGGCTCTGAAATAACAATTCACCAAACAGAAGACAGATTTACAGCAGCACCTGACATGGAGAGGTAATTACTACAATGCAGAGAACAACAGGTTTCAGCAAGCTACTGTCCTTGTTACAGTCTACTAAAATTTGAGAATATTTTTGCATATAAGGCTTGTGATTTGGCCACTTTTCAAAGTATATCTGACATTAAGGATAGCGTTCCCTCCCATGTGTACAAGCTATTTTAAATGTGTGGCAATTATACCTGTTCATTGTTGGTATTTATGGACCTGATAGCTCTGAAAATAGCTTTTCAGCAGCAATGAATAAAACAAACCAAAATGCCTTTCACAAATGAAAGACATTTATCAGACAGCAGTAGAATATCAACTACAGTTTGTCTCCCACTGACTGGCTGTAACTTTTAAGTTCCATTCGGTGTAACATCTTCAGTGACTTACGAACTCCCCTTTGCCAGAGCATCGAATGTGTAGATACCATGTAATGTATCATTTACGAATCCAAATGGCAGTTCATATGCCGATCTTTAACGTAAACTAGCGTCAGAAGTTTTGCTGCTCAGTGTTGGAAAGGGGTAAATATGACCCCAAAGCTCCCTTTCCCAGGAATACGAGCAGTATTTCGAAAGGCACGGGCTGAGGAGCTGGGGGCTCGCAGCCCCAGGGCGGCGGCAAGGGCGGGGGGCTCAGCCTGGGCCTCACACCCACCCACCCACCCACCCACTCCCACTGGCCGCCAGGTCAACCTCGGCGCGGGGCAGCCCGCGGCCGCACACGCTACACCACAGGCTTTCCGGAGAGGACATTCTTGCCGAAATAGGGTATGTTTAATTGCCAGTTTCCCTCACGCTAACCCACTCTGATTTCACAACCGCTCTTCAGAGGCTCCGCCTGGCAGCCAGCCCGGGGCTGCCGGCTCCGCGGGGCAGCGATGCCCCCACACCACGAGGTGAGGTGAGGCCGGGCCAGGCCGAGCCGAGCCGCCCCCGGCCCCGCTTACCCTCCGGCCCCGTCCTGGCAGCGAGCGGGAGCCCGCGGAGGCGACACCGGCGCCGGAAACGATGAGCGCAGGGAAATCCTGAGGCAGAGATTAGGTAATAGGGAATGTGCTCTCAGGTTTCCTTCGGGTTCCTGCGAGGAACCTACGCGTCTGGCTGCCTTCGCATGACTCATCACATCGGCGCGGCTGTCAGCGCGCCTGCCCTCCACCTGCCTCCCCCCGTCCCCCCTCCGCCTGCTCGGCCTCCTTCCCTTCCCGCCGCGGGCCGAGCCTCCCCCTCAGGCCGCGGCCCGGCCCCCTCGGCCCCCTCGGTGCCGGCCGCACTCCCGCCGCT
>JAVKLA010000084.1:4037885-4118681 GCA_034782735.1 Sagittarius serpentarius | reverse complement strand
CGCCGCCGCCGCGGCCGCCGGCCCCGCCCCCCGCGGGCCCAGCCTCCCCCGCCCGCCCCGGCCCGCCCCCCTCGGCCCCCTCGGTGCCGCCCGCACTCCCGCCGCTGAGGCGCGCGCCCCCTCCCCCCGCTTCCGCGGCGTGCGCGCCCCCGCGGGTCCGGCTCGGTAGCGCGCGCGCAGGCGGGCGGGAGGCGGCTGCCGGCGGCGGCGGACAGGGAGCTCTCTGCGGGCGCAGTGCTGATCCGCCGGCGGGCGGCCGGGAATGCGAAGCAATGGCCGCGGGCGGCTCGGGCAGCAGCAGCGGCGGCGGCAGCGCGGAGGAGAAGAGCTACCGCCGCTTCCTCGAGCTGTTCTTGGGCGAGTTCCGCGGGCCCTTCGGGGCAGAACCGGCGCCGGCTCCGGCTCCCCCCCCCGCTGCCGACGCCACGGCCGCCGCTGACGAGGACCCCGGGGCAGAGGGAGAAGCGGGAACGGCCGCCGAGGCGGAGGAGGGCGAGGGCGACGCCGGCGACCCCCAGCCGCCCGCCCCGCCGCCGCCTCCCCCGCCGCTGCCCCCGCTGCCCCGGCCGCTCTCGGAGTACATCACGGAGGAGGAGGTGGAGGGCGAGTGCCTGGACCTCTGCCTGCAGCAGCTCTACAAGTAGTGAGTGCCGGGCTGAGGGGAACCTCCCGCCGCGCTGAGGGGAGGCGGGGGGGGGGCAGGGCGCGGGGCTGAGGGACACCCCCTGCCCTTTCCGTGGGGTGGGAGGTGGGGGCAGAGTGTGGGGCTGAGGGGATCCCTCCTGTGTGTGTGGGAGTCTCCAGTGTGGGGGTGAGGGGACCCCCCGCTCCGTGTGCGTGTGGGCGGGCGGGGAGAGCAGGGCGAGGGGCGGTGGAGCCCCCCATGTTGGGGGAGGGGAGGGCAGGGTGTGGGGCTGAGGGAGCCCCCCATGTTGGGGGAGGGGAGGGCAGGGTCCCGCGGGCAAGGAGTTAAGGACTTTGGTGGTGCTGGGCTGCTCGGGATCAAAGCGTCCTGCTCTGTCCTGTTCCCCACCCCTGCCCAAAAGACACCTCTGCTCTCTGTCCCCCCCTCCTTCCCTCTCGCCGGGACAGGGAGCGAAGAGGGGAAGGGAATAGACGAGGGAGAGCCGCGAGCATCCATCTGGAGAGCAGCTTGCTTGGGGAGGGAGAGTGGAGGGGGAAACGTCTCACTCTCTGGTGCCAAAGCAGGAGCGGGGTTTGCCTGTGGTTGATTGTATTGAGGCTTGAAATTTAAGTGTTCCCTGCGTGAGGGTTTGTAAATGGGGAAACCTCTGCCAAGAAAGGAGGAAGGGGAGAACAAGGGGCAAGGAAGGAGAGGCAGTCTGCCCTCTTCCCGCCCTCCCAAAAAAACCCACATCGAGAAAAACACTCGGTGTATTTACAGACCAAGGGAGAAAAGAGGAGTAGAAAGCCTTAGGAGAAAGCTATCCATAATCATGGGGCTCTTTATACCGTCAGCTGGGGAAAGCCAGCTATACTCTGCTCTGTACGGAGGCAGCTTCCAGATCTGTGCTTTCTACAGGCTGGTGCATAAAGAGGAAACAGATGGGATCTATTCCCAGTGTGAAAAGTCTGTGGACTGAAACCTAAAGATGAGTTATCAGTGCCTTGTATTGTGCTCAGCTTTGACTTTGAAGGCTTGAAATAGAAATGGTTGTTAGTGGCGTTTCTCTAGGAACCTTTTTAAACTGATGCCACAGGAGGAGACAAATGAACCTGTGAAAATATGCACAGCACACCGGGGAGCTTTCTGCCATTGAGCTGATAATTGTAATGAGAGGTGTTACTCAGTCGGAAAAATAAATAAATAAAGAACCGGGTTTTACAACTGCATGGTCTGTTTCTATTCAATTCTCATCTGCCCTCTGCGTTTGTGGACGATAGGGACAACACAATGATAGCTGCAGAGGACAAAGCTCTCCTATTCACACATGCTCACCCTGCCACCTTTGGAAAGTCTTTCTCTGGAATACAGCAGCACATTCATAGGATGTGGCAGAGAGAAGAGAGGCAAGTTCCTTCTGTGTATTTAGAACGTGTTTTGTTTTTTTAAAACAGACTTGTGAAATCATAAGTCAGATTAGTGTAAATAAAGTTTTAGACATAGAGCAGATTATTGTAAAGTGTTGTTTGAAGTATATCTATGAAATTATTTTGAACTTGAATTCCTCCCTCGCTCCTTTCTCTCTCTGCATGTCCCCATACCCCAGGACAGGCAGACTTAGATTCCCCAGTTTCTGAAGGCCCATATTCATGGATGAAATTAATAAAAAAAAAAAGAAGACATTTTGAGAGGATTCTTTAGATAGCGATAGCTCTTGCCAGGTTGTGGTTCTCTGGGTTTTTTTTTTTTTCAGCCTTTGCATAAATCTTTTGATGGCTACTGAATGAAACATCTCTTTGGCTTTGTTTACGGTGAAATCAATTCAGACTTCCTTCTATAGGCACCTACATTATGAAGCAAAGAGCAATATCTACCTCAAAATTAAGGGAGTAGGGGATCATGTTGTAAGAAAACTGTTTTCCAAAGGCTTAAATACTTTGCCAATGTATAGAAAATGCGTTTTCAAATACTAAATTAATATCTTTTAACTGAAGATTGATAGACATTGATTTGTATCTGTCTAGCTAAGATAACTGCAAAATATAATTCTTTAAAACATTTTATTATAAGCTAAATCTAATAACTTTTAATACAGAGAGCTAAATTGAAATAGCTTTTTCTTGAATGATGGTGGAATCTGAGGTAAGTGCAAGTATGCAAAACTGTTCTTCAGGTAAAGTATTGTATTTTTAGTACACTCTCCAGTCACCAGAGAAACTTAAAACTGTCACAGGAGTATAGAAAAGGCAAAGGTAGAATGTCTTCCCCCTTTACAGCTGAAGGTTCCACTGGTCAGATGATTCCAGAGATGGGAAACTTCATGCATATGCGTAAAGGTACTCTTGAGCGAAATGGTTATGATAGTGTTAAAAAAAAAAAAGGCACATTAAAGCTCATGTGAAGGGGAATATTTTATTGGTATGTCATTAGCAAGAAAGACTATATTGTGAAGGCATGTTTTCTGTAACTGTAACTATGTATTAGTCAAATGACTGGTTTGCATTATATGTAGCATGAAGATAAAACCCATTACTGTGAAAAATCCAACAGCTGTTTTTCAGCTATTTTAAGCACACAGCTTTAGTTCTTTTTGAGGGAAGTAAGGCCACCTCAGAAATGAGAACATATTGCCAATCATGAAAAAATATAATAGCTTTCTGCCACTGTGTAGATCGGTATCAAAGAGTTTCTATTTATGAGATTTTCCTGCTATTTTCCGAAAGACTCATATTCCCCTTTGAGATTTCCAGTTCCTGGTTTCTTTCTAGAGACAGCATATGCTTGGAAAATTAGATTAATGTAATCTTTATATCTGTCTAAATACCGCAAAATGGGTACTGTGTGCTGTCTTAGTGATCCTCAGCAGAATGAAACTCACCAATAGGAGGTATGTTAGATGAAGAAAATAATCAAAAAAGAATATTTGAGGAATTGCATTGGAACATTGGCTGATAGATTGAAAGTTCATTTTGTGATTAATCTTCTATAACATCTTATTCAAGCAAAAGCTATATAATTTAAATAGTTTCTATGTAGAAACAAATATACTAAGGACTTAATCTGTTAAATATGAGGCCTCATTAACTTGCTTCCGCTGATTCAGGAGTAGACCTCATTTCTGACTTATTTTAAAGGAAGAAGTTGCTAACTTGATGTAACAAAGTTACATATCGTGCTCTGTTCTTTTCCTCTTCCTACTGATACTTTTATTAAATCTAATGTATTTAAAAAGCTGGTTCTTGACGAGACATTTGAAAAACTAATCAAGAAAGATGTGGTTGCTAAGAGAGGAGAGGGCCAGACTTAGTTAATGGTGCACCCTTAGAAGTCGTACCACTAGGAAGAACGTATTTATCTTGCTAGTACATTTTTTTTTCCTGTATGAATGAAAATTTGAAAAATTCAGTTGTATATTGCTCTTGCTTTTCTTTTTCTCTCTTTTTTTTTTTTCTCCCCTAGCTTTGATGGGAATAGGCATAGTTGGTATCATTTGTAGGTTCAGGTTTACTTTCAGTGATTTTGGTGGTACAATATTTTGCTTTCAAATATTCGTTTAGAAACAACTTTGGTAAGATTAGAAAGTAGGCCTATTTCTCCAGTGTTGAGATTTGCAAAAGATGGAAAGTAAAATAAAACTAAAATTTTAATGTTATATCATCTTAAGTGCTTAACTAAGGCGCTGATGAGAAAATTATTATTTTGAGGACTGCAAAAATCTTACTCTGAGTTGGAACATGAAAAGGAAAACTTTTAAGGACTGCCCTTTTAGATTTCTTCACAGAATACTGTACAAGATTCACAATATCATAGATCCCAAGTTTAGGATTAAAAAAATGCAATGTTTGAAGTGAGATTTTTTTAAATTAATCCTGTCTTTGTTTTAAAAAGAAGATATTTTTGTTTAGGTTGATGTATTCCCTGCAGTCTTGCTATGAACAATCAAGAAAGGCAATGTAGGCTCAACCTTTTAACATTGGAATTATGTAAAATGTGGACAGTAAATAAGAATGGAGATTTTGCCCCTCAACTTGCAATTTCAAACTAAAGAGGAAGAGCTGTTTTGTGGTAATTTTATGTGAGCAGAGATCTTTTTTATAAAGTGAGCTCTTAACCTGAAAACAATGTTCCGTCTGCTGTCTCCGTCACTGATGAGTGAAGAGACTGTATCCTTTCCCTTTAAAAGCAGATGTACATGTTATTAACTAGCTTTCTTAACCCCTATTGTATGAAATCTGGCATTATTGTCACAATCTGTACCTTGAAATTCATATATTATGGTAGTTTGGCTTTCTTAACATCATATTAAATAGGCTGCGGTGTTTTACTCTTATGATTTGTCTTTTATCACCTATTCTATTGGTTGCAATCTCAAAGCCCTTTTAGGAAATATAATTAACTACTTGCCATCATGAATATTAATCACAAGGACCAACAAAAAAGAAATGCTGTCCTTTTTCAGGCAGTACTTGTTTTATGTCCTTTTGTGAGGTTTTACAATGGAAATCATTATGATGTTGGCCTGTGCTCACAATAAATGACTGGAGTAGATATTGGTTGTACTTGTTTTGGGAATTTTCTAATGGTTAATGAGGAAGTTTGTCAGAGGCCATTAAATTTCCCACCCTTGGCTCTCTTCATGATTTGGTTCTGCACCTTAGCTTGTTCCTGGGTAACAGCATGACAGTGTTATGGCTGAGGGAGGGGAAGGGAGGCAAGGCAGGTTGGTACCTGTGTTAACATCTCACTGGAGCCCCCTCCAAGTTTAGGAATCTCTTTCCTGAGGGTAGTTGTTGAGCTGGCTGCTGCTGGCCGTGTGCTACAGAGAAAGCGACAGTGGCCTGGAGTCCCAGAGACTCGGCAGTGAGTACCTAGCTCTGCCGCTAAGGTGTAGAGCTGTGCGGGTATGGCTGCTGATGCCGATGTCCTCGGACCCAAGGTCCTAGAAATCATGGTGCTTCTCTGTAAAGAAACTCTAGATCATCTGATAGAAGTATGCAGAAAGTTGAGAGAACTTCAGTATTGTTATTAATGCCTTATTACTTTTTCAAGAACCTACTATGAAATTCAGCCCCATGTACTGGATGAAGGTGATGTCATAGCATACAGAGATCGGCATGTTTCATGACTGGAAATCATTATAATCTACAAATAGGTGGCATTTGGTGATAATCACTTTCAAAACACAACTAATGGTGTACACAGTGAGAGATCCTTTACGTTCTTTTTAAGGCATCTTCAGTTCATGCTCCCACGCTTTTAAAAATACTGAATCAAATCAGATATTTTGATACTACTTTTAAAAAAAGAGTACCGGCTAAAATGAGCTATTTAAATTGCAGATTTACATTTTGTAATGGTTAACATATATGGTGACATTTCAAAACTTACTAATTTATGATTAAAAGGATGTTGAGTGCAATGGTGACTATGCTTGGAAGTTGCTTTATATAGCATCAAAAAATCATTCTTAGTGAACAGATTATGGGAATATTTTAATTCCAGTGCTTTTATTTCAATGAATGTTGCTAGTAGTACAACAAATTAAAGGCAATTAATTTTGTTAGGAGCTTTCACACCAAGATTTTTCTGACCTAAGAGCAATTTGCATAGATTCTACTACTCCTAGTGAAGCTGTTTGCTTTTGCATACAAATTGGTTGAAGAATTAGATCTGTGCTAGTGCGTTCTTTTTTTGGACCTTATGTAACCACTGTTGAAACTAGATTGAGTTATCAAGAAAGAATGTATATATGAATCTGTATAATGAATTTTACTTGTAATATGTTACTTTGACTAACTAAAATCTTATTGGCCATCTTATGAAACTACTTTTGACTATTTTTTGGATGTCATGAGCATGCTAGGCTTCCTTTAAAGAGTTTGTTTAATAATTCTTCCTTTTTGCGCAAAACACTCTGCATAGAATATTTTTTATCCTTAAAATTCCTCATTGTAATTATCTTCAACAATGGCGGAGTATTTCTCCATCTGTACTTTGAAGAAAAGATAGTCTACTTAGTTGTGGTTCTTTTCACAGAAGATTTTAAAAAATTATTTTTATTGATGTTAAGGTTAAACTTCTAGTTTGCTTTACAGTATGTTAGTAGAAGCTTCAATGCCTTGACTGCTCTGTCACTGGTGTATGCTCTCATTTGTTTTTTGCTGTCTTGTTAAACTACTTACATGATCACATTAAAAGCAAAAGCAACAGGGCGTGTAGTACACAGATAATGAGTACTATTTATTCCTATATCTGATGTCACTCTGAAATAATCTCTGGCTGTTCTGCACCATTTTCTTTCTTCACATTGTTTGGTGTATACTGTTTTTTGGTTTGTTTTCTCCTAGGAAGTACTGTCACTGACTAGGAAAGATACCTGAAAAATGAGATGAAATGGAGTTAGCGCTCCAAAACATTAGATGTTCTTTGAACCATGCTGCAAGACTGTCTTATGCAATGCAATCATGATTACGTAATGCAAATGGTTATAAAAATAAATGTGTCCTGGACAATGTGTCCTGGACAATGTGTCCATGACATGTTAGTTGAAAATGGAAAACCTATGACATGGTACTAAACAGTAAATGGTCATTGCTGCATATTATAGTGTAAGTCCTCACCTTTGGTTTAGCTGAAATCAACCACTAAACGAATGTTCTAAATTTTTATTGTTATAACATATAAGTGATTAGATGAAATGAATCCAGGTTGTGGACTTGTTTTACAGGAACTTTTCATTAGGAAGAAACAACATTACCTGCCTTTAATAAGACATTTTATACAGAAGTAATCATCAGAGTTATAAATTAGAACTGCATGGGAAATAGCTGCCCTTGGGTACTTCAATAATTAATACAGAAGTTAAACGAGTTAACTAGATTGTAGGATTACCTCAGTTTACGTTTATATTGGATGGAAAACAGCTAAAGGCAACTAATGACTGAGTAACTGAACCAACATTTTAAGCTGTAGTACTGCTCACCAGTTCTGAACTCTGCATGCAATCAGTTGAAAAGTTTGATATTTTTTGTTGGTAGAGCAGGAGTAAAAAGTTGACTGCTAAACTTTGCTCATGGGAAAATGTGCTTGGATGCAGACAAGTCTGACTTGGGAAACATTTGCGCTTTCTTGTAGCTGTAATTACATAAAAGGAATATTTGATTAATTGGGTAAAATTGTGGGTAGCTCCGTAAAGTTGATTTTCTCAGAGGATATGGTTTTGAAGCTATTTTTGCTGGCCTTTTATGATCCAGTAAAGTCTGTTATATTGTACCTAACAATTTTTCAAGTTTGGTTTTTTTGCTCTTCATTTACAATAAAGAATTTGAATACTTGCATTTGAGAATATGATTTTTGCATAGGATCTGTAGTTCCATCATGATGTAACTAAAAATAGAAGCAGTGTATAAAAATAGGCCTTGGCATTTTAACTTCTTGGCACTGTCGCTAGGGCTGTTCCTTTCACCTCAGGCTATGACCTTCTTACTGAGGTTCAAAAATCTGAAATGAACATGATAAGTTATTCCTCAATGTTATGAACACTGTACTCTACATGTTACATTAATTAGCTTCTAGAATGATTCTTTTACTTTCAGTCCTACCTTGAAATTATGGAATGTTGAAACCCCCATGCTCTAGCTGAGCATTCAACAAATAGTTATGTGCTTTCTTTTTCTGTTTCTCAACAGAGAAAATATTAAGTAACTAAAATTTGGTTTTCTGTGTATACTAGCTTTACATGCAGTGAGTTTTTGCTCAATTAGACATTGCTTGATTATTCTTTTAAATTATATATATATATATGGGGTTTCTTAAGAAGGTATTTCGTTTATTAGTTTATAATAATCACCTGAAAATCAAGGGAAACATTCAGCTCCTATTGGAACCTATGGGCCCAGCTGAGGACAGTGGTAACCTGTCTAAAATTCCTCCCTGCATAAAAAGAAGGAATTTAAAGTAATAAGCTAATAAAAACTAATCATACACACTTACATATACAGCATGAAAAGTATTTAAACTAAAGCTTTTACCAGCTTTTCATATAAGTAGTGTCATTCTGTTTAAGTCATCTAATCGTTGTGTTTGAGGCAAATATGATTGAATGAATGTATTTTATATATAAAGGTCGCTATCTTAAAAGAGTTTATGCTCTCAGCTGTCTTATTACCACTTTTTTCTGAAAAGCTGTGTAAAAACCTACGTGTTGGGTAAGAAGTGAGAAGCTCAATATTTCTAGAGATTAGGAGGAACACTATTGTCGGGGGAACAGATATGCTTTCTGCTTGCAGAACATGGGTGCATTGGGTTGTTCTTAGTTCTGCTTTCTCACCGAGTGTACTCCACAGAGAATAAGGGATATATCTGTTATAAAATGAATATAACCTCTCCTCTTCTTGGCACTCCAAAAATGTTATGTTTTGTCAGATTTCAGAAGAAAATGAATTGGTCCTAACCTTAACATTCAAATGTTAATTGTTGGTGTAAGTGCCCCCAATAGAAATAAGCATTGATATAAATACTGTGCTGAACTACTAAGGTTAGTCTATGTTAAGTTCAAATAAACATCTGTTATAATAGTTAACAGAGATCTTGGTTTTTTTACTGAATATTTTAAAATTTTGTCAAGTGAAAATGATTTCAAAGTGGTACTTGTACATATGATTCCTCTGTGACTGCAAAGAGTAGTAACTAACCGTAGTTTTGATGTGCCCAGAACAATTCAATTTGAGGTGGATTCATGTCTTAGAAATCTAAAGAGAAAGTGAGATATATTATTCATTTATGACATCTGATAGATCAGAAGAGAGAAAGAACTCCCTCCTGACCAAATACTGCACATCCTTTAAAAATAAAAAAAAAAAGTGTGAGCTCTTTTCTCTGGCCTTTAACCTTTTACCTCAATGGTACGAACTATGTAAAATCCATGAAAAGAATTGTCTTCTGTATAAACAGAGGGTTAGAGTTATCACTGTGTAACACTTGTGGAATTCCCATCAAAATAAGTGGAGAAAAGTAGATGCAGTTTCCAAGAGAGTCTGGCTGGGGATGTATGCCCAGGCTACCATGTTGGAGAGGAGAACTGAGCCTGTATTAAGTAATCTGATCCTCTTCCCCA
The DNA here is from genome assembly GCA_034782735.1 of Sagittarius serpentarius. NCBI lineage: Eukaryota > Metazoa > Chordata > Aves > Accipitriformes > Sagittariidae > Sagittarius > Sagittarius serpentarius. Next base: position 4,108,941 of record JAVKLA010000084.1, on the reverse strand, counting down.
GTGCATTGTTTATTTGAGAATGAATTTTAAGTGGTTTAAACTTTCTTCATTGGTGTTAACCTTTCTCAGTTTGACTGATTATGAATGACCCAAATGATCATATAGAAGACTTAAAGTCTTGCTAATTACATTGTACACTAATTTTAGAAAAACATTTTTGGATATTGGATACTTTTGGCTTAGTACCTCACAAAACTGAGTTGGTGCAATTCACATTCACTTTGTGTTTATAAGTGCTGATGCTGTTTGTGACATACAATATAGTCATTTTTAAAAACATGAGCCAAGCCACAAAGTTCTAAATCTAGCTCTGGGGGTTAAAGAAAAAATAGTTTCTCCTACAAAATTACTAAATATCCTAAAATATCCTAAAAGTCTTGCAAACTCTCCCTATGTCTTGGGAGATGTGAGAAGAAATGTTTATCAACAGGGAGTAAGAATAGGCATTTTTAGTTATCTAGAATCAGTGTATACAGTAGAATACAAGAAATCTGAAAAACACTTCTTAAATTCACCCTAACTAGTTGAAAATTTAAAGCAATGAACTCTAAAAATTTGATTAAACTTTTTGTAAAAGGTGTTCTTCTGTTTCTGTTAATGTAATTCTATATCAATTTTAAAAAACAAAAATATATAATTTATATATTACAAAATATATAGTTTACTTATTAAAAAGCTAGTTTTGCATTAACATATTGAAAGGCATTCAGTTTTATTGTCCTCTGAAAACTGATGGAGTAATGCAATTTATGTTTCCATGCTGTGTCTGTGCATCTTAACAGGAATAAAGATAAAGGCTGTAACTGCCCAAGATGTGTTATAGTAAGACACATATGTTCATGTGTATTTATATTTACTTGTCTGTCTAAGCTCTTTTAAGCACCAAATTTTGATCAGCCCCTTTATGAACAAAAATTATCTAGCCAAACAGAAATTCAGAATAAGAAGGGAGTTTCAAGCTATCTTGCCATCTCATCCTCTTTATTATGGAGTGGAGCAAAATATTAAATCTGGAAGTAACACCTTGAGGGGGGGGTATTTTTTGTTTTTAATTCTGAGAAAATTGCCATCTGAAATAGAGATAACAAAAACACCTGTTGAGGAAGTACAGAAAGAAAAAGGAAAACACTTTGAGGAAGTCCACTTTATATTTGTAAAGATATGAAAAACAGCTAATCAGGTAGCATGAAATAATAAAACAGAAAGAGGAAGAAAGAATTAAATAATATCACAAACTCAGTGACCCACCCATGTTCCTTCCATTCATTTCTTAGAGAATCATTGTCAGTCTGTGAAATGGGTCTGCAAAACAGAGAAACTCATCAAAGTTTTTTATAACACCAGTTTTATTGTGGCAAACTTCCTAAACTGAAAGTTGGCTATGCGCTGCTGTATTTATACTTAAATTGACATCACTGCAAGATATTAGGGGCTATGCCATTACTTTAACTTTTAAGTTAGAGAAAGATCCGGTACTTTCTTATGCTCTTGTTTTTGTGTGAGTTTGTTACTAATATCTTGTTACCAGTTACAGATGCTTTTCAGGGAGCTGTTTTAGGGTTCAAAGTTTTTTTGGAAAGACTGATAAAACAATTCAACTGTCTCCTTTTAGTGGTGAAAAAGGGATGACACCGTTTTATTTTGCCTGTGGCCATCTACCAGACAGAAAAGAAAACATTCAGAAGTATTAAATCAGGGAGAAATCTTTTTTTTAAAGGACTGCTTCTAGGTGGGAGTAAAGCCCCAAATTTCTATAGACTGGGAAAAAATAGAAATTAAGTTTGTTAAAATTAACAGGCAAATAATAGCATAAGATCATATAGTATTTTAAATACTCTGTGGCAGCAGAACATTTTCCTCATTTTCCAATATGCTCACTACTGCAAAAAATTAAAAATGCGGTATCTTCACATTATTCTGGTAGCCTTGTGGTGTATTCTATAATCGGATCTTGTGGGATGTTGCATTGATAGGCATCTGAGAGTTGTGTTAGCACTTATAGTAGAATAAGGATTCAGAGATTTTGCTAGAAAAAAAGATTGCTGCAAAATCAATCTTGTGAAGATAGTCAAGAAAACTGAACAGAGTAAATCAGTGAGATATTTTACTAGAAGCAGTACCATAGAATTGTATCTAGCTAAAGTGTCTGTCTAGACTCTTGAAATACATTCTACAGGAACTTGTATTTACTTTTCTTAGTTGTTCATTTCTGGTGACAAAACAATGTTATCCACTGGAGCAGTAGGGAATACGAATTGCTAGTCTCATTTAGAGCGAGGTTAAATGACATGGTAAAAATGATAACAGTGAGAAGTCTAAAATAGCTACCCTTGTACTAACTGGAAGCAACAATAAACATGGGAAGAGTCAGGAAAATGGCGAGCTAGACAATGTGTATGGAGGTTCATTCACATTTTCTCCATGTCAAGACCTTCCAAGTTATGTCAAAGGAAGTTTGGGCTAAATAAAAAGGCACAGGATATTGCTACTCTTAAATCCAAGAATAAATTAACACATCCTGTAGTTTCATAAACCCTTATGTTTCAGAACTGCGTTAATTAATTTACCATAGATTTATCCTTCTTTTTGAGGAAGATGATTTGTTTTATTTTTATGTTCCATGAATAAGAAAGGATAAATACATAAAACTGGGCAGGAGGTTGGAAGAAATTTATAGTAAAAAAAAAAAAAAACCCCAACAAAAAAAACAACCAAGTGAGTCTTGATTTAAAAGTAAACAAAAAAACCCCTCCTCTCCACTTAAGAAAATCCTTTTCCTGTCTTAATCTTTTCTCCCCACCCTCTGCCCCCCCATCAAAATGTCTTCATGTCTTTCCATAGTTATAAAATAAAAGACAATTATATTGTGCTGCTTGGAGAGGGAGAAGGGGCATCAGTCTTTTAGCTGTAATGAAAACTTGTGATGTCTTTCAAAAGTTAAATGTCTAGCTGTGAAAAAGACCGTTGAAATTTCACCACTGGTGGTTACACTATAAATACTTAATCATTTGCCTTTCAGGGGGGGGTTTTTGTGAGTAAACATATGGGGTCTTCTAGACTGCTCTTGAGAGATTTTTTTTTTTTTTTTTTAATTTGTGATATACAAATTCTTTCCTTTTAAACATTTACATTTACATTGATGGGTACTTTGAAGCTTCTAAGAATTCCTCCAAGTCTAAGTAAAGTACTTCTCATCACTCAAGCCCTGAAAAATAATTCTTCAAGGAGACAGGTGATAGAATCTGTAACAGAGGAAATCTAAGTGGGGTTGTTTTCCAACATTACATAGAAGTTACCAATTAACACTTCAAGAATAAAGGGACAGTATAAGAAAATGTAATAGTGTCAAATGAAAATAATTTAAGAAAAAATTGTGAGAGTGATTAGACCATCTGAAACACCAGATCAGCTGAAACACTATTAAAAGGAATTGCTAGCATGCTTGCTTCTTTAGTCACTTACCTGCTAACTTCATACCTAATGGGCTGTGTTTAAACATCCCAGTAAAATGTTGATTGAACCTAATAACCTACTCAGTTCCATTTAAAGTCTGGACAGCCGAAATAGTTGAAAACTGAAGGACTGATGCCCCTTCTCCCTCTCCAAGTTGAGAAACTCTGTATCCTGTTTGATTCCATGGTGAAAACTGCACATTTTTCCTGAACCATATTCACTTATTTATTCAATAATCTACTTGACAAAAGTAGCTGCAGTGCAACAGCTTTGATGTTATTACTATGGATTTACAGAATTGTAATCTTTCGTAAGGTTTACCATTCTCTTTTATCAGTGTTGAATGTTTCTTCCATGACAAAGAAAGTCTGGCAAGGTAAATAAATGGTCCAAATTGTTTTGTTCAACCAATGTTTCTGTGTTCAAACCAGCTATAGATGCTTTTATACTTCCAGGAGCAGTTTGAAAAGATAAATCTATCATTCTCTATCAGTTCCTCCTCATGTTATTTTACTGTTTTATAAATGGGAAATAAGAATTTATCATAGTCTAGAAATCTCATAAAAACCAGAAGTACATTGACATAGCAAACTACCAAAGAAACTGGTGTTAATGAACTTTGGTTGCTGCTTGTTAGAGATTGCGGAGGACAATGTACTTAGTTTCAAAGGTCAAAGACTGCAACTACTCCACTAATTCCAGCCCCCAAAATACATCAGTTTGGTTGGAACTGGTAATTAGTCGATTTGTTCTTTCTGATATGTAAAATGAATTGGTAATTATTAGACTTGTTCTTTCCCATATGCAAGAGATCTGGTACTATGCTTGCTGCTAGCAGAATTTAAGTGTGGATTGATATGTTGACTTAATATCAAAATGAGGAATTTGCAGCTGTATTAAGTATATTTCTAACTCCCCAAATTCCATGTTCCAGCCTACATGCTTGGATATCCCGTAAAAGAAAGCATTTCACAAGTATTCTTTTGCTCTACAGATTCATGTTTTTTCCACCTCCTGGATCCAAATATAGTTTACACGTCTGTTGTGTGAATACAGTTAATTGTATGAGGATAATGCTACTCTCTGTATTTGCTTGCAAAGGTTAATTGTTCATTTGTTATAATCTGAGAAAAAATATACACATGATAAGGCAATATATTTTTAAAACAGCACTGGTAGCTAGGTACGTGGCTGATTAATTTTACTGTAACTTTTACTGTTGCTTTCTGTGCGTAGTTATAAAACGATTACAGTACTATCCATGAAAATAGTAGAGACTACTAGTGTTAATATGAGCAGAAAGTACAAGCTGCTAGTCTCACTTAGTGCAATGATAAAGAAATTTTACAGTGAGGCATCTAAAATTGCTACCCTTATCATAACACTGATGGGAACAACAAACCGGGAAAGTTTCTGAAAAATGGCAACATAGACGAAGGCCTTTAGGAAATGTTACCCTTGATATCATGTTTGAAAATATCTTTCAGATTATTTTATCTCTGCAAACTATTGGCCAAGCCATGGTGTTCAATAAAAAAATAAAGCACACATGCAGCCCAGATCCTGCCTATGACAGCTTTTACCTATACTCGAGAAAGTAAACAAGCTTGCCTGTGCTCACCAGTAAGATCAAATTAATTTCCTTAGTTAAAAATAACATGCTTGTAAGCATATTAAAAAAATACAAACCCGGTTAATTGGTATGTTAGTGTGTATATTTAAGTTCTTGTGCGGATTTGTTTTGTTCTGAATCTTAATTATGCTTACGTGCCAGAAAATTCTGGCAAAATTTTCCTCTAAATCATATTTCAGAGAATGGCATTTGAATGTAAATAAACTTTACATGCTCTAAATTGATTTATGTCACTGGACTATAAAAGAAGAATTGAAGAGTCAGAGGTGATGTCTCAGTCAGGAGTTAGGCCTTAACACCTGCAGGGAATAGACTTCCCTCAATGAAGTGTATGAGGCACCTTATTGAATGCCTGTTTATATAAAAAATTGCTTTATAGTAATAATATGTAGTTAAAAGCTGGTTTGACTACATATGACTCTAAACCCATTTCCAGTTTTTACTGTGCTCTTAAACCTTGCCAAATTTGCGCCTGTGATAACACTCTGAGCTGTCACCTCCCTCTTTCTGAAAAATACCTAAACTTGAAGAAACAAACCTGGATGGTATATAATCCTAAACAACCACACGGAATATGAATTCTTCCTATCAGTTATTTCTCTATTTGTATTAATAAAGTTTCATTCAAGCACTATTGATCACAATTAAGGGCTGAAATTAGAAATTGACTTTCGTTAGCTCAAGGCAAATTAATCTCAAGGCACTGCAGTAGGTTGTACTCACTTTCTGTTAGTGAACTTGACAATCAGGTTCAGTTAGAATCCAAGTGTGCAGCAGAAGGCCTGTATCCCAATATCTTAATGTGACAGCTACCAAGGGAATTACTTTCTGAAGCAGAAGAATGGAAACTGGAAACATTGAGGGGGTGGATGCAGACAGATATGACAGGATTCTAAGAACCTGGGATTCCTGATGGCGTAGGCCTTCAGAGACCACCCACTGAGCTTTGGCAGGTAATAATCTAGGAAATTATAATACGCTTATTTTAAATGAATCTGTTGAGATGTCTGATCTGAGATCTTCATTACACATACAGGAATGCTTTTGCTGCTAGAGCTCTGTTACTTTACCAAATTCTATTGAAGATGAGAAAAGACTTCAGAATGGATTTTGTAATGATGTAGCACCCTGTTAAGTAAGTAAAAGTATAACCAAATTCTACAGAAGCTAGCATCATGATATTCCTATAAAAGAAGAAAGTTCAGTCAACTTAGATCTGCTTTTACTGAGTGGTACTGGCATATATCCTTGTGCTCTGCATGCATGTGCCTATGTGGGTAATTATATTGTAAAAATCTGGCATGCAGAATAATCATTGTGACAGAAGACCTAAGATTCAATCTCCCCCCACCACCACCCCTAGTGTAATGTTTCTACAGAAACTTTTTTCAACTGAGTACCTCTGTGCAAATGATGGAAATTGTTGTTTGTAAACATTTAAACTAAGGTGTTTGCATTGTACTACATAGCCTCATTCCTTTGTCACAAAGCCACCAGACAGATTTTCGTCTTACAGCTAACCAGATTAAGCATTCTGGCTAGATGTCTCTATGCTCTTACAAAAGCATTCCATCTTCTCCCCCTCCCCACCCCATCAAGCCTGAATCAGTTATTTTGAATCTGGAATATAAAGCAGTATGTATGTAATTGGGGAAAGGAATGTAATATATTTGTTGGTGGCAAGGGAATTCAGCCTCTAGAGGGGCAAATGGCAGTGTGCATAATGAGGTTCAGAGCATAAGATTTAGTAGCATTGTAAAGGAATTCCTGTCAGAGCATGGCTCTGATAGGACTTATCAAAGAGTACATGCTACTTATCTATCTTCGGCAGAGAACTCTAACTCTGTTTAACTGTCAGCACATCTATAATCCTTCCAAGTCTGGAATTGTTGATAGGGTGCCAAATATCTTGGATTATGTATTGTCAGAAAGGGCAAGATCTGTGATTGTAATATCAAACAAAGAAAATGTAGCTATTTAATGAAATAATGCTGAGCTTTTAATATGGCATAACATAAACCCAGACTTTTTCTTTTTTCTTTCATTTGGTAACATGAGCCATTTCAGTATTGTGTTGGAGACAGTGAGATAAAGGCTTTGGGATTACAGCTACCTATCTACAGATAGATAGCACAGACAGAACTAGCAAATTTTTTTTGTTATTTTTGCATGATGGAAGTCTTAATATACACACTGTTGAAACGTTCTGGTCAGTTAGTACCTTTGTGGCATTATGAACGTGGTATTAAAATACATTGGAGATGAGACAATGTTATAGTATTCAGCAATGAAAAAACAACATCAAATAGGACAAAACAGCCTAGTGCTGAATGGTGTAATCAGCAAGTAGGCTATTTTAATTCTAACTCTCCATAGATCAACATCTGTCTGCTTGCTATTTTATCTTTAAAAGCATACACACACAGACACATGCATACACAGGCTCTGTAAATAAATATATTTTAATTTGGGGCTGATAGAGACTGTTGTTGCCTTCTTAAAAGTGAAGTAAGTCCTGTGTTAAATCTCAGAACAATTTCTGCCAGCTGCAGTACCAGGGGTTAGCTCAGGGGTTCTTATAGTTTCTGGTTGTTCCTGCCTGCTCCCCCTTCCCCAGTCAGTGCTCATCTAAAATTGCATATTGCTGGCAGTTCTACCGGTGATTTATGTGGTAGTGACAGACGCATATGAAGAACCAGACCAATGCCACCAGTTCGTGTCATCTCAGTTCCTTGCCAAATGAGTAGATGCTCATCACTTTCGGCTCACTTGATACAGCTGCCATTAACTTTTGAAATTCTTACTGTGAAGACTGCAGCACTTTATATCCTTACCTATGTGTAAAATATGTCTGTTAACAGGAACATTTAAAGCAGGTGAATGATCCTTGTCTCCTACCCAAAACAAAACAACCCACCTCTTGACATTTTTCTTTTCTTCACCTATAACAAAGCCCTTGGGCAAATAGCTCCTACAAGCCTACATTTTTCTTCATTTCCTTTTCAACTCAAGGGTAATAGCAGTTAAATCTAGTAAAATAGATGTTGATTGATGGAGTTTATTCATCATGCCAAGCAAATGAGGCATCATAAATATATTTTTGAATGTGTAAAATCCATTGGGGGTAATTGCTACAGTTGGATAAAAGATACAGTGTCTTCTTGATTCACTTGTCTTGGAGTCAGGAACTAGCTGAGCGAGTCACTGTTGATTCAGGCTTTTTTCAACCTGCAATGGTGCAAATAGATTATTTTTCAAAACTCTCCAGAGAAGAAATGTGACAAAGCAAGCCTTTTTGGTTTTTTAGTTTATCCCCAGAGATGCAATAAAGTAGCAGAATCAAATCCAGAATTTCAAGAAGTAAAATAAATTAACGTTTCCGTTTCTCTTCTGCTGACATACTTTGTTTACAGGATCTTGGCTGAGAGTACTTTTGTAGCTCATCAATATCCTTGTTTCATTTACCAATGTTTGCCACAGAACTGGCTTCTGTTCTAAAGAAAAAGAAAGGGTTAACTATCTATTATACTGTATGTTGGTAATAAAACAGTGATCTTAATCTATGCATAATATGCAAGTCTGCAGTTAGTGGTTAGAAAATGTCTGCCAGCATTTAGAAATGTTTGTCATAATACAGGGAATTACAAAGGCAATTGGTAGGCTGGAATTCCTTTCAGATGGGCTGCTCGTTTGCATCTTAACTGGATACTTCCTCATTAGTTCGAGAAATACAGGTCAAAGAACCTGGTCAAAATCTGGTCATTTTGCTTCTGTTTGTTTACTGCTGTTCATCTCCAGGAAATTTGGGCGGAATGAGTGAATATGGACACTCTATTAATTATCAGTATTATTAGTGCAGGGAGAAGCAAATTAACCTTTGCTTGCAAAAATACCTCACTGCAGTGCATATGTATCAAATCAGTAAAAGGTTTGTTATTTGTGTTGATATCTTACAGTGTTTTCCAAAGTTCAAGAGAATACTACTTTAACATCATATTCCTCTGGGTATGATGATCATGCTAGTTAAAATTTCCTGCAAATTGAAATGTTACTTTTAAGGTCATTGTTCTTTATGCATAAGAATGGAAAGAACAGGATGCATTTGTAATAGAAAAGAGCATTGCTATGGAAAATGTCAGCCTGAATTGTGCCTTGGAATTTCTTCAGCTATAGTAAATGTTCTCAGACTCAGCTATTCTCTTCTGAGTAGCAGCTTGTCTGATTTCGTACTTGGTTACGAGAACCTGATACTAACATTTATCATGAGCAGGAGAGCCAGGAGCAAATCCAGTGCAAGTGGCAACATCTTGATTTGCAAGAGAAAATTTTCTTGCTGTCCTTCTTCCTCCATTCAGGTTTTAAATTACCATTCTGTCTGGGGAGAAGTGTGCAGGTGTCCTTCTAACCCAGGGATAGTATGAACAATTCAGAACAATAAATTAAAACAGAAGGTGAAGGCTCTTAAACTGGATTGCAAGGTAGGTCCGTTGATCACCTTCCATTAGCAAAAACTTGAAATACATTTAAGTGTTTCGAACCTAGTTTTCCTGGGATGGGGTGGGATATAACTATGAAACTGACATTTACTCTGTGACTGTGCTGAGTTATTGGTAGATTGCTACAGCATCTCACTTAGGTGTCATGACTCAGGTTCATGAGAGCTGCAGTCTGAACACATTGAATTGGAGTTAAAGCTGACAGCACAGGAATGGAGGCCCTGTTCCACTGCAGCTCTGCTCTGTGTTGAGTCCAACCACAGCCCACACCATATGAATGATTACCTTAGATGAAACACAGATTAAACCAGCATTCATATGAAGGGATGAGTACAGAGGAAGGAAACTACATCTCAGGGCTTGTGTTTTAAGAGTGCAGGAGTATGGTTAAGAAAATCGTTTGCAAAGTCTGTGTTTCCCTTATGCCTGCTATCTTGCCTCCAAAGTAGATAAAACACAGATTTCTGGGGTTTTTTTTGTAGCCTGGAAGAAGGTTAGGTGAAAGTGCAAAGGAGTGTATGTAAATTACCACAGGCTTTTTTTTTCCTGCTTGTTTTGAAAACACTAAACAAGAAGTGTATTTTTATGATCTGTTAAGGTCTGAAAATGTTCTCGGGACTTACACAAATGTCTATCAGTAGTTCAAGTTTAAAGATTAGCTCCTGGACGCTAAACCTTGTTTCTGCAAAATTCCCATTAGCATTTTTTGAGCCACTTAACACTTGTTTCTTTATTTTCTGAAGTACAAAATAGGCATAATTTTGGCAGCCTCAGAGATTATGTAGGTGTTATTTAATGTACATCAGTTGTTGTGTGTTACAGGATCTTAAGAACATGAACTTGAAAACATAACACTACTTGTTGGGAGAACTGCAAACTAATTTAGAAATTGTCCAAAATATCTACACATATGTAGCACTGTTCATTATTGTCTTAAAAATATGTAGGGAGAAGGATGTTGCCTAGTAAAATGTTTTTGGGGAAAGGCTGAATTTTGGATTTGCCTTGTGAAGGTGTGCAAGAGCATACAGCATATCCACTAGATTGCTGTTCTTTCACAAGTGTGTTCAAGTGACTTTTTTTAAACAATACAAACTCTTAATTGTTCCTCAAAGAGCAGCTGTTCCATCCCTTTGATCATTTTTTGTTGCCCTTTTCTGTACTTCTTCTTGTTCGTCTGCGCATGTATGCGTTGGGAGGGGGAAGGTGTAAGGAGAGAAACCTGGACCAAGATCCAAATCAGAGATAGTATTCAAGTTGCGCACTCAGGGTTTATAAAGTAGTATAACAACATTCCTGTTTCGAATAATTAGTACCATTCTATTTGCTTTATTTTCCTTTAGTGAAGAGTAAGCTGGCTTTTTAATACACCTGTTTATTATAACTTACAAGATGTTTCTCTGAAGTGGTAACAGTCTGTTAAGAGCCCACTCTTTTGTACCTGAACTTAGGATGGACGTTTTTTCCCTGTATGCATCCCTTTACATTCATCTAGAGCATAATTTTGCCTGCCACTTGCCACTGTCACCCAATAGCATGACACTGTTGCAAGTAACATTATTCTATCCTGAATAAATATTATATTAAGATATGTCATTTAAGAGAAGGTATGTATAGCACTGTTTAACTTAAATGCTTAACAGATCAAAATAATGAAAATAAATTGCTCCTGTGTTAAGTATAGGAGAATGCCTGTGAATTTTAAACAACTGGCCTCAATTATCCTTCCTGCTGTGGTGCTTTCATTCAGATGAGCCTGCAGCAAAGCACTTGGCCTAAAGATGTTCATATGCTGTGGTCTCTCCATGGAAACAGTCTCAAACCATAGAAAACAGTTCAGTTTTAAAAAGGCTGAATCCCCTTTCCAGTTGGCTCCTAAAATAACTTTTAGTTCAACCTCACACGTGCTAATTGCAAGTTAACTAGGCAAAGGCTGAAGGATATTGTTAGGACCGTTTTAAGGAGAAAGTTAGGGACATTGTTATGACTACCATTTCACTTATACTTCAGCTGCTAGTGTTGTCTTGGAAGAATGGTCTGTTCCTTCACTGCTGAATTTTGATATTGCAGCCCTTTTGGAAAGCTGAGGATTAGGAGCATTACTAAACTCGCATCGTGGCATCCTGCCGTTAGTTCACCGTTTGCATTTTTTTTCAGATGCAGAAATTGCAGTTAAGGTTCCTTTTTCAAGCTCCTTTGGCAGCTGCTAGTCTGAACAACCTTGCTGATATTTCCCTGTTCTCTCCAGACAAAACAAATTTTTCTGAAATGCATAGGAAATAGGAAGAATCACCATTTTGGTTTAGTCATAATTAGCCTGAATATTAAGCCCAGCAGACAGTTTCAATATCTATTAAAATTAAACTTGTATTATAAGTTCCCTTGGAACTGAACACTGGTTCATGTTGCATCCTTTTTTCCTCCATAGCTCTCACATAGTAAATTTTCCTTGAAAGAAGATTGTATATAAGAAAACAAACCAAATTATTCTGACCATATGTCAGGGATACCCAGCAAAGTATATTTTGCAAACATGACAGCTTGATCCAAAAGACATAAAAAAGTCTTTCCTGCTTTCGTGACTTTAGGTAGTGAGTACTATTGTGAACCAATTAGATATTTTACTGATATGCTGATGACATACAAACCCCCCCACTATTCAGAGGACTGGGAACTGGGACAAAAAGATAAGTCAAGACTTTCCTCAGTGTATGCCAAATTCTTTGTGAACTGTCTGAAATGCCACTAGTGAAATGACTAGATTATGTTGATTCCTTGTCACTAAGAGAAACAGCAAATGCTGTACAATTGCTCCAGTCATGTTGCCATGACATGACTTCCTTTGGGTAAATTATGATCTCCTTTTGGAATCAAAATTATTTTAATCTTAATTTTCAAGATTCCACCTTGTTTTAGCCGATTTGTTTTCTCCTTGTTTATGGTCTGTGCTCTACCAGCTTCTCACAGTGTGATGTTCCCTTGTGCAGCAGGAATCAGTCTATTCACCTTTCAGACACTATGTGCCCATTATATTTTCTCTGATCTTGAATGATATTCTGTTTTCCTCTCATCCTTTAGCTCTTTCTTCAAGATTAATATTTCCATCAGCCGTCTACTGCTGACTCATTCCTGATCTCTTAACTGACTTGCGCCCATGAACTGTAATATGTCAACCTATGAAAATAATTGATAGAGAGAATGACAAAGAAAATATATGGATAATTAAATAACATCTTGTAATTTCCCTTACTGTTCCGTGTCTGTCAGGTGTCCTCCCCATGAAGCTTAAAGATGTAGCCTGTTTTTGTCTGTGTTACTGCATGTATCCAGCCATGGGCCTATAGAACTGAGGCAGACACTGAATTTGCTCTTCTTTTAGAGATGATTGTCCTTTGTACAGAAGCTGCACAGCTACTTTCCTTCCTGACAATTCTGTACGTTTTTCTAGTGTTTTTCATCCATGAGTTTTCAAACTCATCATTTATCATAGAACCATTGAATGGCTTGGGTCGGATGGGACCATCAAAGGTCATCTAGTCCAGTCCCCCTGCAGTGAGCAGGGACACCTTCAACTAGGTGTCATTTATGTCCCTGACTATCCCTACTCATGTGTATTAAATTTTGTCTTGAGTTATTTCTTAGCATGGGGAAAAATGGGATTCTGTAATCAATTGATTTACCAAAGAAAGCCTGTAATAAAGCTAGGCACAAGCCTGGGCCTTCTTGATTTCCTGTCCTTGCCGCTATCCTTTCTCCCTTTGCCAAGCTAAGCCATAGCAAATAAAATTCCAAAGGGTTTTGTGGTTTTGGTTACACAGATTTTAGCATCATTTTTGTAGTGTAGGAATATTGTGTCTCTAGTTACTCTGAGATACCTAAAATCTCTCAGGAAAATTAAATCATGTTGCTTCCTGGTTTTCTTCCTCAACTGCTTTTGTGTTTCTATAACTTCGGTTAGATACTTGAGAGAGCTAAATAAATCTGGACACTGTTGATGTCAGTCTAAAGTACATGTTGGATCTGGAATAAAAGTGATGGATGAGAGGTTTGTGAATAAGAGTGAGTACTTTATGCTTTGGTTCTATTGTACAGGTGTCCTGGTTACAAAACTAGGATGCAGGGTTGCCCCTGATGCCGTATGGTTGCCTACCTGCTTTCAGAGTGGTGGTCTGTCCACAGAGGTTGCATGGTGGCAGAAGGGACTGCAGGATGAGAAAAATCATTTATCTTCACTTAGTAGGTTTTCTCAGTGGTTAGCAACCGAAACCTTCCTCCTGACGAGTACTGTAATAACAGAAGATAGAAGCCAGTATGTTCGATTTCTGATAGTTACTGTAGCTGCTGCTACAGCCATCTGGAAAGAGAGATCTCAAGTCTGCAGCAGAAGAATGAGCAGGAGATGGCTGTAGCTGTGAGGAGCCAGAAAGACAGTGTCTGAATTCAGGCACCAAAATGTCTTGCAGTATATCTGCTCCTAAGATGCACTGTCCTGTGAATAGACCACTGAGGAGGTAAAAGGAAATCTGTACAGCTGGAGCTGCCCTTTGAATTAGTATTTCATTTTCCGGGACTGTCAGACCAGTGCTTTTCACATGCCCTAAAATTTAAAACAAATTGGAAATATTTCAGAACTGCGAGTATACACAGTCTAATCTGTTTAATTGCTGCCTGACAATATGAAATCAGTTCTGAATGTATATCATTCAGTAAAATAATAATTACCATAGCAACACACACTACATCTGAAACATAGCTTGTCCCTACAAAAGCCCAGAAACAGAAAGACTGAACTCTTCACACAGCTCTAAGAGCAATTAGTGAGGTTTCTTCCCTCTTTTCAAATCACAGTATTTGAAAGAGGCCAACAGATGTCGAAAGGTAAACAACAATCAAATGTTGTTTCTGTACTTCATCCTTAATTAGGGATAAATCAGTGTATTGTATCTTTTATGGCAGAGATTGTAACTGATTTTGTGCACCGAAGATAAAACTGCAGTAGAGATAGGATATCAGCAGGGATATCACGTTGATGCTTCTTAAGTCCTGCTCACACTTGACCCAAAGGAAAATACATGTTCTGTGACCGTTTCCCCCAGGGGTCTTTGTGCAGTTATCCTTCCCCTGGCTAAGAACCAGCACCAAAGCTCCTGAGCAGGCAGCCACCAGGATGTTCAACAGGGTGTTCCACGGCAGGTTAGAATTTTCAGCTGTATTTCTTGAAATACAGTGGGTCAAATAGAGATGTGACAGCATTTTATTGTGTCACTTTCGTGTTCATAAATAGAGACAGACATGGTTTTGTGTGTGTGTTGCTATAGAATATCGGAAAAGGACAGGGTGGCTCACAAAATGAGGTAAAATGCTTAATTGTGAAAAATCACACAAATTTTCCTTTACCTGGATTTTTTTCCCCAAAAAAGTCCTATTAGATCCTGATAAGATCCGTGTTTCTGTTTCTAAGTTTTATTTCTCTGTGAAGAACATTAGTGAGTTTGACAGATATTTGGAGCTAAAGGTGTGTGCAAGTGCATGGAATTAGCAAGCCAAAATTAATCTTAGTAATTTAGTGCAGTTCAGTCACTTTATATAATTACAATGCTAACATCTATGTGAATATTGCTTGATTTTGTTTATGCATGTACATGTGTACAGGCACGAAGCGTTTAGTGTTTTTTCTTAACGGATACCGTTACTGTCAGCACTGTTCAGATGCTCGAGTTCAGAGCTGTCAGTCACAAAAAGATTTAGAAATTTAGTCTAAGAAAGAATAAAAAAACAGCAGTGGTCTTAGGTGCATAATTTGTTCCCTTCTGTAGTTTAAAATGACGGAAGCAAGGATGAAGAGACTTCGCCCAGCAGGGAGTAAAAAGCTACTGAGCTGGGTGAATGATAGATGGCTACACTAAAAATGGTTTTCTTTCTAGAATGAATTTGGAATTCATTGGGCCCATAATGTAAACTCTGTGATCTCTTGCCCTTGGGGTTTTTTGGTGTTTTCTTTTGGTAAGGAAGAGACACTATTTTCAAAGATTAGCTTATTTACAAAAGTCCAGCTGATTTCCTGCCGGTTATTCCATCAGCAGGAGTAATTAATTGTTCAATAGGTGCAGTCAGGATATTTGACCTAAAACCACTGAGGATTCACTTACAATCTTCCTCTCAAATATTTAGGAGTGATGACAAACCCTCTATCATAGTCTCTCATTGTTAATTTACATAAGCATGTGATCATTGCTACAAGTAATAAATATGTTTTCTTCTTTCTGACATGGTGGAAAGGCGTTTTCAGTTAGATCCAAGGATACATGCACTTGCTGTCCTTCTGCAGAGGAAGTGCCAATTTTCTGTGCTCTTCAGTATAGGATCTGTCATGAACCCTTGCCCCATTTTCGTTGAGAAGTTCCATGATACCTGACCAATGTAGATTATCCAGGTACATAAGAACATTATATCATTAGCACGACTGATTTGTACCACTTCATTAAGCATTACCTAAAGAGAGAATGAGAGTTTTAAAGCCAAATTTTGCTAATCAGTTATATGCGTACAATTATTTACTATTATTTCTTGATGTAAATTAGGACTGTGTCAGGAAATATTTTAAATTAATTTTTTTATGTGCAGAGGACTATAGACTAACAGATTATTAATTTTTACATTCTATTCTGCATGTTCAGAGTAGCTTCATATAAAACAACTTAAACAATTTTTAATAAGTAATTTATGTTCAGAGAATGGACTTATTTCTTTGGCTACATGTATGAAATACAGATACAAATTTGGGGAAGGACCAAGGAACTGTTTTTCTCCACATAAATGCAGAATCATGTCCTTTTTCACCACTCTGTTAATTACTTAAAACAGCAAGTTACAGCATTTTCAGCAAACTAGTTCTTTGTGTGTGTGAAAATACCAGTTTGATAGCTCTGCCTGTTTTTTTATTCCTTGTCCTGTTTATTGTTTTGTTACAGTGGATTTCAAATTTTTATCGTGTTTCCGAGGGGAAGAATTTGTAGTTTTCAGTTGCTTAGATCCACAGCAGCAACAAAATACTTTGGAAGGACTTTTTCCCGGAAGCAAGAACATGTTTATATTTGCAGTTTAAATTGCTTCTTTATTCGCTGTTCTTTTTCCTACCCTTTGCTTTCTGTGTTTCTGTAACAACAGAGAAACTCTTTCTGTAGTGCCTTAGTATTTTTTCAGCAAAATACTCGTTTTGTTTCCCCTCTTTTCTCTCTTTTTTTGGATTGATATCGAAATGAGTACAAATGGGAACTGATAGCGGGAAGAACAGTTCTCTTTTCTCTAGTAAGGTATTCGTAGGTCAAGATTGCTTCTGACTTGCTGTAATCAAATACGTTTTTTCTGGGGAACGTGCCCGCAATCTTCACATTTTCCACAGGTTTTTGTCTTATTATTCTGTAGACATATATCACAGCAACTGAGTCTCCAGCCAAAGAGCACTGAGAAGAGCTTGCCAGCACCTCTCTGAGCTTTGACAGGAGGTGATGGCTTGGGAAAGACATGGAAGGCATAAGAACACTCTCTGCTTGTTAAGTCATGTTCTTAACAGTCAGATTGGTCAGGCTTTGGTATCAGTGGCAGGCTTCAGCGGATGCACCTTTTGGCAATGCTTTCTGATTAAAAGGGCTTAATTTTATTATTTTTAACCATGCTTGTCAGTTTGAAAGCATTAATTTAATTTTGTGCGTGTGTGTATATCTCTAGAGAGATTATTTGTGACATGAAGGATAGAACACAGAGAAATTTCATGGCTTTTCATTGATTATTCCCCACCTGCCCCAAGATATCCTCTATTGCTGTTTCTGCTTTAAATTTATTTAAGCCTTAGATTTGTTAAATATCATTAAATTTATGCAGCAACTTTTGATTTCAGCTTAAGAATCATATGGTATATTGTGAACAACAATCAATACCATCTTGAAGTCATTAGGTTATAATTTTTTCTGTTTTTTTATATTAAATAATTCATCTAGAAAAACAATAATAAAGAGAATTAGTAATGTTTTAGCATTACTTTGATCATAAAGAACTGATCCTGTTTATTAAAGGTAACTTTTTAGAATTTCAGCACATAGGGGAGCAGTGTCACTCAAGTATTTTGAATGCTGGTAGTCTTTAAATGAGCAGGCTACCTGCTGAAAATTCAAGAGTGTTTTCTATCATGTTGAGGCCTAATTTAAGGTCAGTCACTGTTGACAGAAATACTCTCTTTGCAATTCCCTCACTTTTGATATCAAACATTAGAAACAGAGTACTTCATGGTGTATAATTCTGAGTTAATGTTTTTATAGTGTTCAAATCAGCATTAATGTTTATCTTCTATCCCGTAGTGTCTGTTTTGTACCATATCTTTAACAAGGAAAAAAATAAGCAGTTAATAAGCATAAACTTACCAGTCAGAAAGCCAATTGGGAAGATGTATTGTTATGCACGTGTTTTTTCTGATGTTTGTGCATAGCTCTTGCTTTTTATTTTTTAAATATTCCTCATAAAATTACCAGAGTGTTAAACCAAAGGTATTTATAGTAGCTGAAAGAGTTTTGTACCAATGGATTTTTGTGGGTACAGAATCTAATACATGAGCAGTTGGTAGCACCTGCAAATTTACAGATGTATGTATCCCTTTGTGCAAAAGCCAAGTCCTATTGTGTTTCTAAAGACTGATTGCTGAGAGTTTACTTCCAAAAAACATTGTAATAGCCACAGTAAATATAAATGGTAGACAGAAAAGGCTAGTCATTTTGAAAGGTTACTTGGGAAGATGCATGCTGCGTATGAAGGTTACTACAAAGAAAGGACAGTTCGTCTTCTGTCTGCTTTATTCTTACTTTGTGTGTCAAAGCTGTAAACCACACTGTTAAACTGCGAGTATATTGAAGTCTTTTGGTTTAACAAGATGCGTTGAAAGGTTTCACTGGATGCAGATCTTATTTCATGTGGTGTTAAAATGTTTCGTTTCTTTCAGTTCCACAAAATTTAGCATAGTTGGTATTGAAGACTTTTCCACTGGACTTTGGCACTGATCATTATTCCTTACTCCTTTTTATTTTCCACTTTCACTAGCTTCATTAAGTGTCTCTAGGTGAGGATTAAAAAGACGGGTTGGAGGTCACATCATCCTCGCCAACTTGTAATTATGTCCCTATTATCTCTAAAATCAAGACTGATCTTATTAAGTAAGGAGATTTCCCTCCCACTCCCTTGGGCACGCTAACCTGATTAACACAAGGTCATTCTCAAATTCTTTAAGTTGCTTGAACTACTTGTTTTTCGCCATATCTTAACAAATATGTTGCTTGCCATCCTGTGCAAGTAGGTTGCCCATTATGTCACACTTCTAAGTTCTGTATACCTTGCTGTGTATGTTGGCCTCATATCTTGAAGATCAACTGCAATCTCCAGTTTTATGAGTGGCCCTTCAGATTAGCCTTCACATGGATCATGAATCCTGGAGCAGAAGTGCTCTGCTTTGTCCTGGCTGCATTCCAAGAGAGTTTTATTCTCCATGTTATTTTTCTTTATTTCCTTACTAACAGCAGCAAAGCTTCTAGATATATTGATCAGTCTTGCAGAGTTCAGAGAGACTTAGCTACCAGGACATCCTGGCAGACATCTCGGTATAATTTCAAGACATTGGATTTCAGTTGTTTCAGATCTCTGCTTTTAATCTTCTTTTGTTTTGTTTTGTTCTTTTAGAGCATTGTGGAGAAACTACTGCCTTGGGCCATTTGGTCTATACTTTCTGTGCTGCTTCATGCATTGTCTATTAAGCAGCATGGAAATCACTCTTAAGGTCAATACTGTGTCCAGTTCTCCAGCATACAATTTAAATATAGACTCCAGTAGGTGTGCATGAAAGGTCACACTTCAAAGTATGGAATTTCTGTCCAAGGGAAGAAAGCAACACCAAGCATGTTCTTTGTCATATTTATCAGGTAGTTGAATGCTTCTCCTCTCTTCAGGAAGCTCTCCAATAAATTCAGCTTAGAAAGTGTCAACAAAACTATTGTCTGCCACTGGGCTGTAAATCTTCTTGACGTCCAAATCATACTCAGTAAGCTTTTTCAGTATGTAGTAGTACATATTTAATGTGTTGGGCAATCAGCTAGAAGCAAATTATTAAGAAAAAATTAAGACTGGTTTTGCCTTTTGTATTGCTAACTGTTGCATTAAACCGTAGGCGTCTGTGTGAACATGAAATGTCCTAGGCTAAAGCACTGGTAATTTACCTGTCTCTGCATGAATTTAGTAATTATTGATCAACAGAGGCAATATGAACAATTCTGTGCTGTTTTAGAAACGATGTAGGTGTTGGATGCATTTACAGTAATTACGTATTTACAGCTAAAATCAGAACTGAAAGAAAAAAGATATAGGATCCTGTTCACAAAATGTCATGCCCTCCTCTTTTGTGTTTGAAAAATAAAGCAAATATTCTTCTAATCCATGTGCACCAGGCATATATGCAGTTATTGCCTTTGTATAATGTATGCGTTGCATATTTCCAGCATCCCAGTGGAGTGTGTTTGCTATTTTTGTTTGTGATTTCAGTTCAAAGTAACAGGTCTTTTTGGAAACAGCAGGAGAGAATTTTTCAAGAATCCACATAGCCTTTTGTGACTCTATACTCTGAAAGACTTTGCACTAGTGGAGCTTGTCCCTGCCTGACGTAGGTGGGGATATGGGTTTGACCAGGCTCTGCAAAGCTGTGCTGTTTATGGGAGAAGTGGTTTCTAGTAAGCATTAGGATATAATCCATCCTTTCCTAATCCTCACGGGGAATGAACAATTCACTTAAGGAATTCCTTACAATGATATTATATTCTAAACTATGGTGCAATAATATTAAATACATTGCTGCATAGTATAAAGGGGAGTTTTGAAATAAAATTGACTTCTCTAGATGTCAATTTTTGTGTTGCCTAGCTGTCTGAGCTCCTAATTTCTATTTCCGGTCTGACAGATATCTATGATTTGCAGGCAAAATTACACATGGCCTAATTCTGCAAGGTCCTGGGATAGCTCAGCTATTTATGTTGTTTTGGAGAAATCTGCACATTCATTACTGGTTTTATTTGTTGTTTTTATTGTATGAGGAATTTTTGTAGAGAAAGATGAGAACAGTTAGCTGTTTATGTTTTTACATGTTCCTGGGCATCACAGCTGAATGCTGGTTGTTTCCAGCTGCCTGATATGCTTTCTTCTACAGGAAATTGCAAGTCAGCTTCTTGGTGCTGTCCTGCATTGGTAAATTTTAGAGGAATTTAGAGTACAAAGGTGGTATGTCCTGAGATCAAAGATCTCATTTATAAAGAGTTGTGCCCTTGTTGTTCCAGTGCCAAATTTGGGAGGAGGGGTGTGTGCAGGGGGGGAATGTGAGACTCTCACTGCTTTTAATCAAATTGTTGCTCGTTTTACAGTTTTGCTGTGCAGTGTGTGTTTTATACCAGAGATTATTCAGCTGTTGAGACTGCTGGACTCTGACATTTGTCATTAGATTAAGAGTTTACTCAAAGACAGCAAATAAAACAGTTTTTCTTATAAGTGAAATTCAGACAGACAAATCCAGCTGTTGCATGTAAAAATAGCTACAGGTGTCTGCAACAGGAAAAAGGTTTTCACATGTTGTTATAGCAACAGAAATTCAGTAGAACTTTTAGATTAGATGTTGTCTATTTTTTTTCAAAATTTCTATTAAAAAAAGCATCCCAAATAATTTGCTTTTTTAAAGAAGCACTGACAGACTTAGTAGGAAGAAATTATGCAGTATATCATTAATTCCAACTTACAGGTTATATCTACCACTTTTGCATGATACAAAACACAATCTAACTTTTTTTAATAAGTGGTCTAGTGTCAGCTTGAAATGTGCTTCATGTTACCTGTATGGCATTTTGTAGACCTCTTGATGTGGGACATCTGTTATGTTATAGTCTCACTAATCGTTAACATACAGACATGAAATTGTATAATCACATTTTTCACAGAAATAGTTGTGTTGTGGCTGAAAGTCTGGGAATATGATGAGGAATTTATGCAGATATTTTGTTTCTCGGGACTAGTATTCCGACTTGAAAACATAAATATTTCTCCTATGATTAATGGATTTTTTTAGCAAGTGTCAAATCAGCTCTTTCTTTGTTTCGCAGCTGCTTTTGCATTAAGTGCAATTTGTATTCCGGGTATTGCCCCGTGGTTTCTTTCCCTGAATTTAGGGGATTGACATATGTGGCAGCAAGACTAATATTTCATTAGAAAAGCTTATCATTCTGAGTGCTTCTTATTTTTTGCATAATTTTGATATGTTTTAGGCCTTTGTGTTTGTTAGTTGCTCTGTCTCCCTTTTTTGCCCCACATTTCTTTGTGTTATCTGTCCTAATTTCATGATAATATAAACAATATTTAAATAGAAATCTACCTCTCAAACTGTGGAACTAACCTGAGTGGCAAATTATTATTCTTTTCATGCAACTAATCCTTAACTTCTCTTGCCCTTCTTTCCTCTCCCTTTGACTGACAATTTAAATATTTAAATTGTAGGTTCTTTGGGTCAGGGAGCATTTTCTGCTGTGCTCAGTAGCCATCACTTGAAATTCCACTTGAATACAAGAAATGACAGCCCAGATACTGAGACTTCTAATACGTATCAGTACATTTCTGTATATTCATAGGGAACTAGAGTAAAAGGATTGCCATTGAGGGTTGTGTGTTGAGTAAGTCCTTCGTTTCCAGTCGCCACCACACTGCTGTTACCGCCACCCCTTATTTGTGCTTTGCTTTTGCTGCTTCTTTATCCTGCTCAGCCTTCGTATTGCGCCTCCAAGCTGGTTTACTTTGTATGCTCGCTCATTAGCATGTAGGTGACAGGAATACTGTCCTCGGAAGTGCGGAGTGACAAAGATGACATGATTAGGATTCTAGTCACTGTCACCTGGCAAACTAATACGTGGGGTTGCAGAAGGAACAGTGCATGAACGGAAGAGTTGCATGGGAGCAGATGCAGAAGTAGAGACCAGTGTGCAAGGAGAGTGCGGAGGTAGCATAAGAATCACGTAGTGTTCTGTTTTGTTCATATACAGTGTAACTTCTTTGTGATGACCTTATTTATGAAGCTACCTCAGGGATCTGTAAAAATGGTAACAAAAAAAGGCGACAAATTCATATAGAGAATTCCGGTTAAATATCCAAGTGCTGTGCCGCTGTAACTGAGACAAGGAACGGAGAAACGGATAGGTATCAAAATGTTCCTTAGATGTTCTGTTTGCAAGAATGGTCAAAACCTGTGGATACCAAAGTGTAATATTATCTTGCAGAACTTTCAAAGGAACCTTGATTTGCTTGAAAGCAATTTTGCCGCTAACAATGTGGTTCTAAAATTATTCAGAGATAAATCTAAGGTATCCACTGATTGAGGTAAAGGTAATTTCTTATATGCTGCTAGGTTTGCAGATTCATTCTCACTGATTAAATAATTCCAGTCTTTCAATTTCGGGGAAGTATAAGGAGACTTATTTTTTTTACTTCTAAGTTATAATTTGAAATATCCTTACTATTGTGTCCAAACATACAATGAACAAGTATCTAATACCTGGAAAACTAACGTAAGCAGTATGAGACATAATTGGAGACTACTAAGCATATTTTAGTGCCACTTCAGTGTAACTTATATTGCAGAAGCAAGTTTGTATATTTTTAATTTTTTTTTTTTAGTGGACTTCAAGTTTGTTTCCATATGAAACTTGGTGTTGGAAATTTTTATGAGTAATAAAAGTAATATTATTCCTTAGGTCATAACTGAAAAGAACTTAGGTCAGCCTTGTACACTGTAGGAACATGTTAAGTTGAATCATCTGAGCAAAAATAGATCACCAGAGAGCAGTACATGAACCTATTACAAGGAAATTTGCTGCTCTTTCCAGTCTGGACAGGACAGGAACCATATCAGCTGAAGGGGAATGTTATACAGCTGTGAGAGGAGACATCTGAGGACATGAGATAGTAGTTGCAAAGGAAGTAACATCAGCAGCTGATTTGAGAAGGACATCTGTGTGATTGGATATATCCTTGTTTGAATAAACTTTTGTATTTATAGAAAGAGTATGTTGCATCAGTTTCCTCTGCTAAAATCCAGACACCTATGAACCTCTGAAATCAGCTACCACTTGGATGATAAGCAACAATTTATGTCAAACAAAATCCACATGGTCCTGGTTTTGCATAAGTGTCTGTAGTTCTGACAATTTTGTAACGCTGTAAGATGTTTACTTTTATGTAGAAAAGGAAACTGAAAATGAAACGTGATAATTCAGGGTCATGGTAAAGCCAAGTTGTCTTTCTGGATTCTAAGAGCTACTACTCTGTTATATCTGGATACCTTAATGAATCAGGAAAATGCAACTTTTTTCCAGGAACAGAAATTGCTTCTAGTTTTTCCATTTTTAGATATCTGTGTGTTTGTGGTTATCTGTTGTCAGTATCGTAAAGTAATCCTGGATGAATTATAAAAGTGGTCCATATGGTCTTCAAGTACAGAGAACTGGCTTTGCGGTCAGGCTCCTTTACGGTAGTTCTTTGTAATAGCTTTTTATCACTGCAGTTTGATTTCCTTTCTGTGCCATGAGGACATAAAGATGAAAGTAAACAATTTTTGTAGTTGAAATCAGTAAAACCTTTAACTTCTTGCATGGCATCATTGTGTAATTACCTTTTTAAGACTTTAGCTTAAAATAACTGAATTAATGCTTTTTCATACATACAACAAGTGGTTAAAAATAACAGCTAGTTTTCAAATTAGTGTTGACCAAACAGTTAAGTAAATAAATAAGTTCTAGGCCTTTTGAACCATTAGAAAACAAAAAGTTAATGAAAATGGGGAGCATAAAGGAAAGGGATGTATAAAACACACAGTATGTAATAATTACTTGACTACTTAGACTTATAAATAGCATACAGAAATCATGTTATGCATAGTTGCATATAGAATAGAGCAAAAATATGCTAAAGGATTGCCTTGAAAAGACCTAAGCTAAGTACTGAGGTATAATAGTTAAGCATAAAAATAGCTTTCTGGGAGACCTGTTCTGTTCTCTGCTACCCAAAATCTTATTTCTCCAAAGTTTTTACTGTCTTCTACCTTGCATATCAAGCCTTTCATGAACAGCATGGATTTTCCTTTTTAGATCTAGTTCACATGAGGATAGCCCGTCAGAGACATCCTCCCTGGCATGTAGTTAAAACAGTGTCCTATCTGAAAAAGAATCCTATTGTATCTGAAGAATGGACCCGATTGTATGAAATAATTCTGTAACTTGGGAAGGATTTTGCCAGATTCAGTTCAGGAATACACAGTCATATTCTCAGTCAATGACCTTTTGTGTTGGTTTTCTCATTCCCTGCTTTTATTAGCAGATAATAATCCAGTTTACAAATACTGGTAAATATTCCCATGAAAACAGTCAATAAGTCAGCATTAAAATCCACTTATAATTAAATATTAGATGTAGTTTCAGTTAATGCTGTCACGTTCATTCAATGGGACCTTGCCCAGTGCTTAGTAAACAAATCTAAACAAATGGATGTGAGAGCTTTCAGAGTGAAACTCTTTCTGGATTGCCTGCCAGGCTTTCCATTATTCATAATCAAGTTTTTTTTTTTTTTTTTATTTTAATAAGTTGACCTGTTTAATGCCTGTGAGTATAATTAAATTGAATTCTGTGCTTAAAGTGACCCTCTGATTCATGGGCATTTGCAGTAGAAAGAACAAAAATAAAATTAAAGCCTTATTGAAAGGTACAGTAATTAAGTCTCTCAGTTCTGATTATTACCAGCTGGGATGAGAACAGTGGATAAGCAAAGAGCTTTGCTGAAGCAAGAGGCTGCCAGTATAACGTACCTAAAGATCTGTCTACGCAGGAGATGCTTCCCTAGGAAAAAGATTTTTTTTTTTAAATTTATTTTTTATTTTTTTTTCCCCAATAGGGCAGAGAAGGCTTAGAAGAACTGAAATCATTACAGAATCATTTTTTACAAACAGATGTAAAAGGGCTAGTTCTTCAGTCTTGCGTCTTTTTACAGCCATAAATGAGCAACCCTGATTGAGGAACAACTGTAGAATATTAGTGCCAGTGTAGATACCTGGTAGATTTTGCTTTAATAGTTTGCTTTTCTTTCCTTAGGTGTTAAATGGAAATATGAGACAGAGCAGGCTCTGGACCTGAGAAAAAGATGCCTCTGTCACAGACATTCAATGTATTATTTGGTGCCTGTCTTGAATGATTAAGTAACTAATCTGATTTTAAAAGCAGGCTTTTCTATTGCTTTGGACTAAGGGCCTGATTACTATTCTTAATTAGTTACCTCAATTCCCATTGATTTCAGAGTTAGGACACACCAACATCTTTGTGATCAGGCTCTAAATTCTGTAGCCAGAAGACACTCTTATGTAGGACAGGCAGTGGAGGGGGTACACAACATTGCACAATGTTACTGCAGGTTACGTTATGAGGTTAATTAATAAGGGCTATGCTCTGGAGATACTGTGTCTCTTGAATTACCCTCCTTCCTTTTAAGGAAAAGAGCTAAGGGAAATTTCACATGTTTTTAATAGAATAGAAAAACCATAGAAAATAGGGCTGAAAAGCAGCTCAGGAGGTCATTTAGTCCATCTTTCTACCTCAAGGTAGAACTAGCTGAATCTAAACCATATCCTGAGAGGTACTTTTCTGACCTCGTCTCTAAATTTCTGGCAGCGGAGATCCCGCAACTTCCTTATGCAGGCTATTCCGGTTCTTGGTAATTTTAGTTACAGTGGAAAGTTTTTTCTTACTGCTTAATCTGAATCTCTCCCATTAATGTTTTCAGCAATGTTTGTCCCTTCCTCATTAACACAGAAAATAATATAACATCTTCATCTGCCTCATTGTTTCATATGTGAACTATTGTGTTTCCTTATGCATCATCATTTATTCATAGTTAACATTTTCTAAACTTTTGATCATTCTTATTGCTCTCTGGTTGCTTCCCTCTACCACTTGCATTTTGAAAACTAAGATCTTTGTTGCAGCTGAAGTAGTTTGGCTATTATCTGGTTGGAGGAAAAAAGATAATGAGAAAACAGATGTTATCCTTGAATCCAGTAGACATTACAGGATGTATGCGTGTATGTACAGAAAGGCTGCAGCTTGAGTATTCCTTTGGTGTGTAACCACTGCCTGTGCAAGACATCTCATCTTCAGCACATGTAGGATAATATGTGACCCTTGAGTGTTCGCAGGGCTGTAATTCATGGGAGGGGCTCAGCTGATGTCACCGGCTTACGAATGGTACCAAGGGCCCAGAAGTGAACTGGGGCGTGCATTCACTCTTGAGCCATCTGTTGTTTTTTATTACAGCCTCCAAATTCTTCATACTTTGATCTTACATATTTCTCTTAAAATCTGAATGTCTTCCCTGCCTCCCCCGCAAAGGGAAGTTAAACTGTAACCAGTAAAAATGTAGGAATGGCTGCGAGAATACACCTTGCGAAGGAGTCATCTCAATGTGAAAATTGTGGTGCACGTTTGAATTTTGTTCTGCCAGTTTCTATCTGTCCTTTTAGTAAACTTTTTTCAACAAGCATTGTCAGGCATGCTCCTTGCTATTTCTATCCTAGACCTCTTATGCACAAAACTTTTTTGTGGAGCATTGGGGGTTTTGTGCCAAAAAAGCAAATGGATGATTTTTTTAAATCTCGTCTGCATTTGCCGCGCTGAGAATCCTGGTATCTTCTGATGATTGGCTTAGGCTTCACCTAGGTCTTTAGCAGATGAAGTGTCTTATAGAAAAGTTACTAAAATTTGAATTTACTGGCCATAATGGGAAAAAATCATAAGTATTTGTTACCCGTTCCACTGTATGATGATGCACTATATCAAGTTGAGTCTAGCAGAACTTTTAAATAAATTACACTATCCATTTTTTAAATTTTGTGTAGTTTTGTACTGAATTATATTAACTGCTGAGTATTGCTATGATATGTGTACTGTTCTCTTTAAAAGGGGTAAAAATCAGGTTACAGGAAATGGCGTGTAGTCATATTTAAAATTTATGTGACAATGATAGAATGGACTTATGTATGTTTTATTTGTTTAAAAGCAAGGTAAAATCATAACTTAGAGTTTACATATTATGCATGAACAACCTTGAAATATTGTGCTAATGGTATAAAGGAGAGGGCAGTAGACTGGCTTTAAGAACATATTCTGAAGCTAAATTATGAATTTTGCCTGAGACTGAGCACCATGTCTGTCTGAAGGCTGATGTAACTTCCACTGGAAGACTCAATCCCAAACATGCCGTGCAATGGACTTAGTCTAACAGCATTTTTCTGTCTCAAATTTATGTAAATCTGTCTCCCTGAGTACTCCCACTTACTAAGGGTTTCATCAGGAAACAACATAATATTAAATACATGTAGTGAGAAATCTGCTTGCTTTTTTTTTTCTTTTTTCTTTTTTTTTAATGGGTTGCTGCTTTAGATTTTTTAAAATATGCTACTTCAACAGGCATTTTATTTCCAATAGTGAAACTCTGAAGGAAATATATATAGACTGATTATTGGAATAATATCCTGTAGTATAGCCAGAACTTTTTTTTTCTCTAATTTCCTCTATTTCCTGATCATTCCACATTTCTTGTCTTTTTCTGCACCTTCACATCACAATAATCCCTTCTGGAGGAAACGGTTTGTCCTGGAAGGATGTCCAAAGAAAATATTGGGAGGTCTTCTCTGTTAATCATCAGCTCATCAGACATGGGCAACACAAAGCAGAGGTGTTGACCTGAGGAGTCAGTTTGCATTGCGTGTGCCTGGGCTGTGGGGTGGGATGTGGGAGAGTGAAAAGATAATCAATGAAGAGGATAGAGAGGAGCAAATTTTTGATTATTTCTGCTGTCTTGGTCCCATATCGAAGGCTGTGGTGGATATAGGATGCAGAAGTATTGGCAGTCCTGATTTAATGTTACTCACTGGTTCTTTCTCTTATCAGTCTTTCTCACTATTTTCTTTTAATAAATTTCAGAGTAGCTGCAATGAAAGAGAAATACTTTCTAACTTGGAAGTAAAATGTATCAGCATGTCAGTCTCCCTTATGAATGAAATGCCTGAGACATCCACATTGTAAGAAAGATGTCTTTAATTATTGTAGTAGCAAGTTTGCAAATTAATCTCAATCATTCTATTAATTTTTTGGTAAGATTTTGCAGATATCTAACTCTGAAGAGTTACTCAGACATGTCTTATTGTACATTATTGTTCTTTTCCTTGCAAACCTTTTGCAACTGCTGCTGAACGTCAGAGAAAAGCTTTGATCACTGAGGTGCTAAAATCAGTCAGATTTACTATTGTTTTCAATTGGGATCACATGAATTTCAACACATGTACTAAAAAGGGCACATATGCTCCTCCTTTTCCAGCCTAAATGAAGTTTGCTATCAAAACAGACATTTTCTTTCTAACAAGAGTAGATCTGTATTTAAGAAATGGCTATAAATGCTAATACTTGTTTGAAGTTTTTCCCTCCTTCTTGCTAGGCAGATTGGGGCAATACATTTTGCAGGAGGAAGAATACTGAAGGAACACTCCTTTGTTCCTTGAAGTCATTCCTGCGGGAGAGGGAGCACAGCAGAGATATAAGGTCCTCCATCAAATGCAGAAAACCCTTTCCCTCATGTCCAGGACCACGATTGTTTCATGTGATGCTGCCTACTGAAGATTAATGAAATTTTTGTAGTTTTATATTCAAAAGAAAGGGAAGGTGAGAGAAATGAGACATTAAATAAATAAAATGTAGCCCCCTGGATCAGAGACCTTAAGAAAATATGTAATTTACCCTTCTGTGTTGTCTAAATTAAGCTCACTTTTTCCTAATATAATGGTGACTCATAGCTAAAAGGCAGAAGAGACTCATGAAGAATTGTGCAGTACTGCATTATTCTTGACAAGCTATGCTAAATATCAAGAATTAATATGTAGCTATAAACAGGGGACCCAGGCAGTTTTCCTTATTGGATTTTTCAGACCTCCTGCCACAGGCTGTCCTTGTCAGTAAGAGAGCGTGATCTGTCTTGGCTTTGAACGGCAGGGTGAGGTGGATTTGCATTTTTGTGTGCATTGTTTTCCCTTTCTTTGTTTTGTGGTTACTTGAGCTCATGTCGCTATTTTATTGTCATAAGCATTTTCTTTTACTGCCATCTAGCCCATATGAGAGTGTACCAGTGCTAAGGCTCAAACCTTGCTGTACTTTATTTGGGAATGAATTGATTTTCTTGCTGTCTTTGGTACTAATAAAAATCTATAAATCAAATACATGATTTCAGCAAAAATGTGGCATGGCTGATGATTATATAACCAGCCCTGATCAAAAAGAACAGGCTGAATATTAGAAAACACAGAGTTTTGATAAAAGGGTGAGATTTTTGTCACCAGTCCATTATTGTTTTATAACAAAGCTATAACTTATTATACTTCTTTAATTTCCCAGATCCCTGAGGAATTCATGTTGCTGCCTTTGCATTCCTCCATGTTTGATTTTGCTACAGTTTGTTAATCTAATTTGAATTAGGTTTATAGTTTTGAAATAGGAAAACAAAGCTAATGAATATATGTCCAACCATTAAAGATAGCGTAGGACTGAACATGCCTTTTTTCTGCATATGTAAAAATCTACAATGTTTTACACTTGTGAAGGTTTTTTTGGGTGGGATCTTTTTGCTCATACTAAAGGGAGTTTACTTATGCAAGGTGCTTAATTTGCATTTCTGGTAGTTTTGAGCTTCTTCAGCTCATGCCAAGTCAAGCCTTTAACTTTTCATTCTTGGTGACTTTAGGAAAGATTTGGACCTAGATTATTCTTTCATACCCCCTGTAGTTTTTCCATCTGCTTTTTACAGTGCTTTTTAGAATAAGATTCAGAATAATATTTGTGACTACATGGATGAAGTAGGATTCTTCCTATATTCTCTGTATATTACGGGAGCAACTGCTAATTGTCTGTCCCACCTGCGCCACTAATGTTCCTGGATTGTGACCACAGCTCTCATCCTACTAACCTGCGACAAAGAAATGAGAAAGTCATGAAGCACGGTGGAACCCAGGAACTGAAACAGGAGAGAGACAGATGAGGAGTTCACGAAAGTAAATACAATAATATTTTATTAGGTAGTCATTTTTTTTAATATAGTGTCCTTTCTCAGCACCTTCTATCCAAGGATTAAAACATAGTTTCAAGGTATTAATGAATTAGATTTCACAGTACTCTTCTAAAGTTTTAATGCAATAAACCTATTTGACACCTGGACAGATGGATGTGTAGAGATCAAAAAGTGTCATTTGTCAGATGCAGAACTGGGAGCAGTGCTCAGTCTCCTATCATGTTACATCTTCCAATTTACTACCACTGTGTTATTATAACTTAAACCTTGCTTTAACAATAACTTTTCCTGTGTTATCTCTGTGCTCAGCTGGTGTTCATAATCTTTTCTTTTTTTCTTGGCATATTATTTTCAGACTAACCAATTGCAGTTGTGTCTGTTATGTTGACTCCATGCATCATTAAAAAGCTCACTCATGCAGGTACACCACCTGTATTTTTATTTGAAAACTATCTGCCCTTGAGGCAATCTTTGTGCTGCCTGACTGTACTTCTGATAGATCCAGTTGTATGCTATTAGCAGTCTTTTACAGCTAAATCCAACAAAAATAATTTATTGCCATTTTTCAGTGTGGATTTAGAACGCAGGTTTTGTTGGTGGGGTTTTTTGTGGGTTTTTTTTTTGTTGTTGTTTGGGGTTTTTTTTTTTACATTTGGTGCTTTGTTGACTGTTAAAAATTCTTGCATTTTTATGGCTCTTCTCATGGTCTATTTAAACTCTGTCACAGAATTCTCTGTTCCAACTAAGAAAACATACTTGGATTTCATCTTTACTTGATTGCCTCCTCCAGAATTTGTTCTTCTGTGATTACATAATTACTCTTCCAGTTTACTGCTACCCTTTCAGAGTCTTCTTTGTTTCTTTAGTTTTTCAAGGCCATTATCACTGGTAGAGTTGGTACTGGCTGTGTGTTTTGGGGGCATAATTGTTTGAATTTTGTATTTTCAAAATATTACTTGGCACAGTGCTTTAATGATGTCTTTTCTGGGTTAGCTATATGCTTTTGTGTGACCTTCGATCTTCTACCTGTTTTAGTAATCTTCCTTCTTCCTTTTCCCAAGGAGTCTGTGGTGATTGTTCATATTTAAACACACACACACACATATATATATATTTCAGCTACAGATGTTGAGTATTTTCCTTCAAGTCAGTGTCTCAGTGTGATGCTAAAGAATGGTGAGAGAAGGATGACGTAGATTGGGGAATAAGTCAGCAAGGTAGACAGATGATTCTAACAATTCTCATTTTTACTGAAAATCCCGTCATAGGTGTAGAAAATCAAGATGACATTCACATTATTCTGCTTAAATTTTAACTCAGATAACTTCAATTCCTGTATAGATTCTGCCTGTTCTTTCTAGTGTGGTCCATTTTTTGCTGTTTGTTCGAAACAGTTGTGTAATGTTTCTATCCATGGTTAGCAATTTGCTGGTTTTCATCCAAGGTAGCTTTTATGTCAGTGCTGGTAGAAGTAATCATTTATTTTTAGATTCTAAATCATTTGGGGATGTATAAAGCACTGTAGATATAGAAGATAATAATTTGTCTCAAAGGCTCCTTATTTTTTATTAATGTTTTGATTTCATATTCTCTCTGTCTGCATATCGCTTACTCCCTGAATATGTATTACCATTGTAATTGATAGTGTGACTCCTAAGTAACTCTCTTAACTGCTGATTATAACTGCAACAGCGCTCCATTTGAAGAAGCTTTGAGCCAACTCATCACCATAGGTGAGTCAGTCCTCACTAGTGTATTATTTACAATCCTGGTTCATGGAGCTTCAGACAAGTTCTGTTGTGTTTGAGGAAGACGCCTTCTGATCTAAGTTTTTGCCAGGTCCTGAATTAACTTCCAGATAATGTTGCTTGTTTGCATTTGTTTGTCTTCCATAGAAATAAACCCCTAAGTTTTACACACATATTACATGAGTCCCTATTCTACTGTATGTTTAATGCACAGGATGGACCTAAGTCCAGGCACTGGGCAAAGGCAAGACAATAACACAGATTTTCATCCCCTTTCCACTTCTATTTTACTCAGGCTTATGTTGTCTACAGGCTATTGTGTGCTGCCTCCTATTATGTAACAGATTCTTTCTTATATAGAGAGCTTGTCTGTCTTCTGAAGAGGTCACAGGTTTAATAATAAACTTACAGAAAAAGATGACAAACTTCCTTGAGGGGGGTAGAGAGAAAGAAGAGGTTGTTGGGTTATTCTTACATGAGCTGCATGAGATTGGGGCAGTGTTATTGCCTGTGAGGTAGGTGAATGGATTGTGTTAATCCAACATGGCTCATACAAAAGAAAATGGAACAAATGAGGTTGTAAGGAAAGGCTGATTCTTTTGCATAAACAAAGCCCCAATTTTTGGTGAGTAGGCAGGTAGAATTTGTGTTGTATTGAGAAGTCCATGGTAGAGGAACAATGTCTTTAATCTTGCAAGATTTGCTTTGTAAAGTCATAGCTATAAAAGGTGACAGCTCTTATTTTCAGTTGACCTTATAATTGATTGGAATGTGTTCACAGATTTGTTTTTAAATGGTGCTGGAAATAATTTTAGGATATGTTTTCCAACTTGTAAATAATTCACTGCACCTTTCAGGATGGGAGAGAGGCTACAGCACTGCAGACTTGTTTGAAATCCTCAGCTTGTTCAGAATCAATTCATATAGCCTTTGTGCGCAAAAAGAGCTATATATAGATGCATACTGCAGGCAAGCCGCATGTTACGCAGGCTCAGGACCTGCTTTACCCAAAGCAAAAGCCATATTCTTCATCTTTTGAGCATGATCATTCCTGTGACATATGGCATCTTCAATACAACTGTCTCAGTGAAATCGGAGTGCAGATTTTAAACAAGGCTCTGTACTGGGAGAGGTGGGGAAGCTAAGCCAAGGAAGGGGGAGTGGGGAAGCACAGAGATCCACGTCACTGGAGCCTACTTGACAGTTTGGATAGTAGGGCTCGTTCCTACAATCTAACACGTGATGGAGCCAGTTTCAGATGCCTTAATAATGTGACATGACCTGAAAGTGCCATTTCCTCCCCTATTTCTTTAGTATTTGGTAGGAGGGGGTTTGTTTAGTTTTTCTACCTCTCCAGGTTTTAATTTTTTTTCTTCTTTTCACTTCTTAGAGATGCTACAATTTGCAGCATTTCCTGCTGTAAATAGATCCGTATAGAAAGCGGAAGGTGAACTATAAAAGGAAAACTGTTTGGCTTAAGCTTATGTTGCTACAACTACTCCCCCAGTTCTTTCTGCAGCATTTAAGTGTAAGTCTCCTTGTCATTTGTGGGCAAGGTTTTCCTTGCGAATCGATTGTGTATAGTGAATTTCATACTGGTGCAGTCCCCTGTGATGTCAGTACAAGGTGGGAAAGCGAGATGTTCCCTGAAATTTCTACCCAGACATAGCTCAGCAGGGACACATTATCGCATCCATCAATCAAGACAGATATTTGAATTCATCTTTTAAGCCACAAAGAGCATAAACTCAACTACTCTGTTTATCTCGACAATACTTGACAAATTATTTTAATTTCTGTCCCTATTTTTTGTCTGATGTTTCATGATGTGGCCTCTTAAAAAAGAGGCATAGAGGAGAGACAGGACTTAGGATTTCCATCTTCCACCCTTGAATGTGAAGTTAGATTTGCCATTGTAAAATGAAGATAATACCTATGCTTTTTTCCAGCTGAAGGGAGGAGGGATTATAGGCAAAGGAGAAGAGAAACACTGAGTTCAACACTATGAGGTGCTTTTAGATCATTAACTAGAAGGTATAGAGCCATGCTAAATAACATCTAAATAAATAAGTTTTGGTTAATAATATTAAATAGCAGTTTGAATGTGACCTGTTCAATCAAATCAAAGTCTGTGCCTTTTTTTTTTTTTTTTTTTTTTTAAATAATGTACTGTATTTGGAAGACTCTCTCTTACCTGCCCTTCATGAACGTGACTACTGAAGATGGATAGCAGTAGGTTTTGCTGTCATCTCTTTAGGAAATCTTATAAA
The DNA here is from genome assembly GCA_034782735.1 of Sagittarius serpentarius. Lineage (NCBI taxonomy): Eukaryota > Metazoa > Chordata > Aves > Accipitriformes > Sagittariidae > Sagittarius > Sagittarius serpentarius. The sequence goes on along the minus strand of JAVKLA010000084.1, from coordinate 4,074,128 downwards.
ACAGGATTGGAAGCAGAATATTTTACAGCCTGTGGAAAAACATCTAAAGGCTGCCATTGTGTCATTCAGACAAGAACAACTGAAAGCCCTAATGCATTTTATCTGCTGTTCTGTTCCTCAACACTATAAATAATTCAGATCTGTTGGCTTAACTACTACTGGCAACTGTTACGTATTAAGAATGACTGAAATAACTATGTGGCTCAGTAGAACAGAATGCGTTAGGGACTTTAATGTGAAGTAGAATTGTTAAAACATTTTGATTATCCTTTAAAGAAAAAAAAAACCTAAAACCCTAAACCTGCCAATATTCTTTGCAATTCTGCAAATGACGAGCAACAGTGGAAATTAGGATGTGATCTTTCCGGAGTAAGTAAAGGTTTATTCCTTTAAAAGAGCACACACCCTGATATTAGAGCCCCATTTAGCCCTCTAGTGTCTTGTTCTCTGTGCATCAATGTCAGTAATTTTGAAATTGAGGTTCCAATAAAATCTTTAATTTGCTCCACTGTGTAATATTTGAATCTACTTGTTGGTACATGTTTATCTGTAAAATTATTTATAAAGGTACTGTATAGTCTTTTCATGTTTGCTTTTAATTTGATCGTCTTGCATGTCATGCTCAGGAGAAAGTAGGTAAAAGAACAGCAGTATTTTCTGGTGATCACTGCAAGTGAATTGCAGTTCTCTTGTTCCATTCCCAGTTTAGGGTTAATTAATAATGCTCAGCCTTTCTTGGTACTGTTCATCATTAGCGTTGAAATTGCTTTCCAAAGGTCAGTGTCATTATCCCTATTTTGCAGACAAAAAATTAAGTCATTGAAAGGGCTAAGATCAGGCAGGGTATTGCTACATCAGAAACAGTTACTATGGCGTGGCAGATCTTTAGCTGTACATCCTAAGATGTATTACTATGTAACACCAGAATGCTTTTGCAAGTCAGCTGATTATAAATGGTGCGTTTGGAATAAATTTTGTATCACAAAAGAGTTGACATCCAGGACTCAGATGACTAATTATCTAATCTTACATCTGGCATAAACACCCAAGCCATTTGTATGATGAACTGCGTTTCACGAGAGTGAGAAGGGAGCAAGAGAACATTCTCTTCTGACTCCGTGGTCATAAATCTTCTGGGGTGTGTTTTGCCTTATATTTGATATTTGTTCAATGGGTTGAAAGAAGTTAAGTGATCAAATGTCATTTGAAAATCCTGGCCTGCAGCTTTTATTTTTTCTCATTTACACAAAGACAAATATCGCAATACAAGCACAGTTATTTGGGCTCTAGCTCTGTGTGGTGTAACAGAAAGCTGTTCATTTGAATGAGCAATGTAGATTCATTGTCTTCAGCCTCTTTTAAAGAAGTCATTTTACATTTGTTCACCTTAACGGTGATCTGTAATAGCAATATAAATGAAGAGAGGGGTATGTGCTGCTGTGCAGCATTTTGTTTCATTTGCTTGAAATTAAGTCATTAACTATAACCGCACAGTACATTTTTCTTTTTGACTAGTAATCAGAGGACTTTGGCATGTTAATCTGATCTGAAATAAAATAGACGCTCTGCATTGGGTGATTCTTATTTAACTTTTATTTCCGAACACATCAAATTTGTATGGTATATCTCCTCAGGTTAAGGGAAGTATCAATGAAAGTTTATTTTTAACAGAGAGGAAAAAATAGAAGATGAATCAGTGGTAAGTAAATGATATGCCTGAACTTTTAGGGGCAAAGTGTGCCTGCTGTAACAAAGTTTTCTGCAACATGATCTTTTCTAGATAGTGTGTCATTAATATTTTATAGTAAGGAGAGAAATTATCAAAAACTCCAACTAGAACATCAAATACCTAAAATAAAAAGAATATATGTAAGTATCTTCAGAGCAAGTTTGGACACTCATTGATTTTAGATAGCATCTCATTCTGGCTTGACAGAATACAGAATTTATAAATTAAATTTTATATATACTGTGTACAGTTTTATGCTGATGTTGGCACACTTTCAGATGTAAAATTAAATTACCGTTTCCAATAAGGCAGCATAGATTGAAGCATGGATTCCTTTCTTTGCTAATGGAACTAGTAGAAAGATATTGAATTATGCTGACTTTCAAATTGACTGAGAGCCAAAGAGAGGAAAATCAATGACAATTTTAACGTCCTGTAGAGCTTTTAAACAGGCCTCAGTCTAGCAGAGAAACTCGCTATGGGATAACTGTTGTTGACATTGGTTTTCCAGTTAAAAAAGTACTTCTTCAGGTAAGCATGCATCTTGCGTAGATGTAAGCTTTTGTTACCATTCCAGACACGGAGATGCTAAGTAGGCAGTGACTGGTTTTTGGAATGGCAGTCATAAGACTCTGGTTACAAGGTATGCATGTCACTCAAATGCTAGGCGTTTCTGTAGGAACAGAGAATGCACCGTGTAAATAAGCAAGCTAATCCCTGTAAAACAGTAACAGCAAAAACCAGAAGGATCTTTTGTCTCAGTATAAATTCCTGAAAGTCACATGTATGGGTAATTCCAATAAATTATCTTTGTTTTGATTAATTAATGTCAGGGAAAATACAGATTTATTTTTTTTTAAACTATATGTTTGCATTTACAAAGCTGAATCCTAAAGATCTTAGCTTTTGTTATAAATGTCCATTAAATACATGGCTTGCTGTTATTTTTTTAAATTTTATAATAATATTTTTATAATTTTGTAAACTGCATTTTATAGCAGTAATTAAAATTTTATAAAAGACTATCCAATTCCTGAGAATCTTTCTGCTCAGATAGAAAAGGTTCTGATTTAGATAGGGAGTGACTGCTATAGAGATACATCCTCGACATCTCAGTATTGTAACTGAGGTTCATGGATTCTGGTCCATTTCTGTAATAAAATGATTTCTCTTTGCGTTCTTTCAAAGTCTAGGTTTACCTTTCTTTTAATAAAAGATGGATATGATATGGCTGTTAAGGACTCGAGTCCTGGAATATGATTTTTCAACAGCAAACTTTGTATCTTCAGTTCTTTGATGTAATGAAGAAAACTATCATACAGTCACTTCTGGGAATTCAATTTCTTGCAGTAATTTGGCTTTCAGCTCCTGGAAGATTCATCTTGGGTTTTTAAGGGTTGTTCATGTTATAGTAGATGACTTCTGTCATTTTAAAAGCAGCCTTTAATGCAGGTAGCATCAGCTCTACAGAGACTGAAATATAACTAACCTCAAAACTGCCATATTGTGAGAATGAGTTAGAGAAATCACAGAATTAGGTTTCAAAGATAATATACAGACCATCTATTCAGCAGAGTAGCTCTGCAGAAGCTGTTTTATGTAGTCTGGATTCTTCACAGTTCACCCCTTCAGCGTCAATCGCATTTTAGTGACAGTCATTAAATCACAAATGCTTATGAGTGGTTTGTGGTCAGCAACCATTTATTTTTTTAAATATGCGCTAGTCTTCCTGATATTGTACCTCATGAAAGAGACAAAGGTGACCTTTTTATTTTGTCTTGCTTACATTGCGTTAGCTTTATGTACTGCCGTGTGCACTTACCCCTGCGGAGAAAGGAAGCAGTGACTTGCTATGCAGCAGAAAATGGATTAGAGGTCTCAGTTTAATTCATGTGTTGAAAATAGTACATTAAAAGTCAAGGGTTTCCCTTAATGACCTGTATTGTCAGATGAAATTCTAGTAGCATCATTTCAAGAAGTTGATTTCAGAAGTCTGATTTGTAAGGGAACAAGGCTTTTGTGCTTGCTCAGTCTGTCTGCCCGTTGGGTTCCTCCCAACGATAAGCTTAACCTTGCAGGCCAATTTCAATCAAATTCAAAAGACGGGTTGAAGTCTGAAAGAGAAGTGAATACCTGCCAATTTTCTGAAAACTGGCAGCAGGATGGGTGAGAATGGCCCCTCCAAGGTAAGGGTAGGGAGGGCTGAGCCCTGATGGATCCGTCTGGCGGCATCAGAGGGCCAGCCCCTGCCCGGTTCCCAGCGTGTGCAGTGCGTCCTGTAAAACAGATGGTGACTTGGGGGGCTGCGGGCAAAACCGGCCCCGCTGGAGAGGGGAGTCAAGGGGCAGAGCGTGCACGTCTGCAGGGCGCCTGGGCTGGCTCTTCCTGCTGCTGGTGGCCTTGCGTCTCTTTCTTGGCCTTCGTTTAGCTTCTAGTGAGAAAGATGTTCACAGTAGTGTGCTAGAGCCTGTGTTAGATGTGTTCTGAAACATGGTGCAAGAGAGCTTGAGCAAGTGTGCGAACGTAGCTGGAAAGGGGCCTGATCTTAGATTTGGCATCCATTGACAAATCCAGTGCCAGCTGCCTCTGGATCTCGGAGGCCTGGGAATCTGAGCTGCACTCGCCTGCAGTGCTCCGACTGGAGAAAAGAAGTAGGATATCCCTTTGCAGCCAGGTCTCCCAGTTAGTCAGAGAAAAGAGTATATGAACCATGCTCTTGCAATCATGCTTTCATGAGCAATTTTTTTTCTTCATCTATTTTTTTTCAGCATCATGCCAGTATTTTAATTTTGCTCTCTGCCTTGATTTTTTTAAATTAATTTGATATGCTATGCAGAACAGCACTTTCTTTACTTCCTTATGTATAATATCCTATCAAAAACCCTTGACAGATGAGTGCAGCACCTGAGCCCTTTTATGGGATCAGTGCCAATGCACTCATAATTGACTTCTGTGGTTTTGCAGATGTTTCCCATCTGATCACCAAACACGATTTCCTAGAGGTTTCTATTCATACCTGTCTCACATATCCTTTACTAGAGAGAGCATTTTATTGACTCTTACTATCTTATTAAAAAAGAAGGAAAGAATTTGAGTATTTTTTTATCTCAGATTAGATCTTAATTTGTGAACAAGTCAAAACCAATGTATTTTGACTTGTGGTTAACAAGTGATAGTTAACAGGTTATTTCTAAAAGCTTTTTAAAATTGTTGTTCTTTTGGTGGTTTTTTTTAAGATGGTTATTTTAAAATTGGGACTAGAAAGTATTTTTACATAAGTCATAGCTGTCAAATATGAACTTCATATAAAGATTTGTTCTGTTTAATGAGAGATTTTCAGTGATGGCAACTAAGCTGAGAACTTGTATTATTCACCATCAGCAAAATCTTCCAGCCCAATAAGAACTTGCAAAGGGAAATTACTGTTCCTACAAAAGCAATTTTATTCTTATTCACCATATTTGTCTGTGGAATCTTTAGGACATTTCTGAGAGCATAGCCTCTATAAATGCTTTGTCAAGTAAGATACAGCTTTTACTAAATAAATACAGAGATAAATACTGAAAGTCTGATTGGTATGTTGAAAGCATCTTAATCCAGCTGTGGAAGATGTTATCTAATGAGCAGTGCACCCCTGTATTTTTTTTTTTAATGTCCATTTAAGATAGATTTAACTGCAGGAAAATATCTATATAAACTTGATCATATTCTCTAGAATATGGCGGTAAGCACCATGCAAAAGGTGAAATATTTGGTAAAAAAGAGGTACCACTGTAGTGTTTGTATAGAATATGGGCACGGTAAACACATCAGAAAGAGTGTATTTTTGTATTGGTTGTGTATTATATTTCTGCTGCTTACAACTGTCACCACAAGGACAGAATCATTTTGAATGTGACCAGGCAGCTGTCTCTGTGAAGCCTATAGATAGCAGCTTCCTTGTGTAGCACATTTTCAGCTCCTTCAAACAGATTTATCAAGCATCTTTACTGTCTCAACACTGCCAGCTCAAATGACTTCTCAAGGAGCTTTGGTTACGCAACCTTTTAAAAGGTGCATTGTTTTTTCAGTTGTGGTTTGTTTGGGTTTTTTTTTTTTTAGCAACTCACTGCAGCAGCTAAAACCTAGTGCAGGGTTTCACCATGTGTTAGGAAAAAAACATACTCCATTTGTCCCAGGCTTTAAATAAGCATCAAAACTTTCACCAGCTGTGCAAAGCAGCAGAACAGCACAGGTCAGAGCAGAGCAGTGAGCTTGCAAGAGAGCGTGATGCTTTGTGAGTAAGGAGAGGAGAACCTGCGGAGAGAGGAGCTGGAAATAGCATTTGCTTGGCATAATTAGAAGATACATCCGTAATCATTTTGGGGTCTAAGGGCTGCTTAACAGAATATTCCTTTCCGAGTCCTTCTCTGAGTCCTGTCTGACTTACAGGAGTTAGGAGACAGACAGAAGCCCCTCAGCTGGTACCCCGTCTTTGTGGATGGCTGGTGAAATGGGAGGCAGCTGAAGGGAGGGCTGGGTAAACAGCCAAGGATCTTTCCAAAGAATTTCTCTGCTCATTACTGCTGCAGTTCAGAGCATGGGAACTTTCAATAATAAAGACTTTAAAGGCTTCTTCAAAGAGCTTCCAGGCTGTATCAGAAGCTCCATCTGGAAGAAGTCTCATGAGACTTTGGAGTGTGTTGTAAATAGAGACTGGGGACGAATGAGGTTTTTCTTAAATTGAATCTTGCAAAACTTGCTTTCTAACAAGAACTTGCAACAGGCCACATTAACACAGGAGTGTTTACCAAACTGCATCCCTAGTGTAATGTCTTCTGGAAAGGGTGCAGTTAGCTTGTCATCCCTACAAAGTCTTTTACTAACACAGTAAATTACAGGCCTTATGGGAATGTGCTGTACTTGGTTCTTTTCAGGTCATGTTCTTGGTCTTGGATTGCTGTGTGAAACTATATATGATGCTTTATACTGTTTGCCTGTGGATTTGGTTTGTATTTCAGCAGATTGAATAGTATTTCTATTTAAGTCATGTTTCATTCTAACTAAAACAATTGCTGTTCTGTAGTGTCAGGGGATTCTTCAGGTAACAGGAACACTGAATGTTTAGTGATTTACTGACAATTTTGGGCTTTGAAAGGCACCAGTACGTTTCGGTCCATTTTTCTTGCTTTGTTTGGGTTAGGGATGCCTCATCAGTTACACTAGACCATGACAGTGTCAAGTGTTTTCAGCACTGGTGGCACTTGATTGTGTATTTTGGTCAGGGGCAGTAATGTGCCTGTAGCATCATTTTCCCATCAGCAGTGCTAATGCTCCACAGCAACACCAGCATTACTGAGTTTTAAGAACTTGATGTCTGTCTTTTGCCTTTTGAGATGCATCAACTTTTCTAAAAATGTGTTTATGTGGTGCAGTTGTTTATGACCGTGATTTAGCTGCTTGCATCAGACTAAACCTGCCTGTCTAGAGCTCTTGCTTTCCTGTGTATTGCACTAGCACTTCTGGCAGCGTATGAGAACAGAGAATATGGAACGAGAAAAAAGTATGAAGGCTCCATAAATCTTGCATAGATTGAAAATATCTCCCACTACCATTTTTTTTACTTTACAAACACTGAATTAAGCCTTCTACAGCCTTCCTCCTCCTCCTCCTCTGCCCCAGGAAATTATATTATCATCCCTTGTTCGTAGATGAGGAATCGAAGGTCTGAGTGGTGAAGTGACTCGTCCAAGGTCAGTTGCTGAATTAGTGGCATGGCTATGAATCGACACAGGCATTCTAGCTCTCAGCTCTCTGCTAAACAAGATCATGCCCTCCCAGTTTCAATTTGTCATAATTTAATGAGCACCTAAAATGTAGCAGAAGAATTTATTTTCAGCAGCCAACAGGTAATCCTTAGTTACGCCAGCAGCTGGATGCGATGCACCTCCCATGTCCCCATGGATCCTGTCAGCTGCTACTTGTTTTGCGTAAAAGATGTGAGGACTACCAGCGTGGCAAAGTCTGATCATTCGAGTGTGGGTCTTTGCTGTTTTGTGGGATGCTGTAGGTGCTCACCTGAATGTTCACTTTTGTGATAAAAACAAAGATCCTAGACCTGATTCTTAATTTGTCTTGGTGTAACAATAATGAAGTGCCCTGATAGCCATTTGATTTCGACATCTAATCTGTTTTAAAAGAAGTAAAAAAACTCCAGTGCAGTCTGCTATTCCTTGAAGGGGAGAAGTAATTCAACTAGAGTCCTCTCAGGAGCCAAGAGAAGTAAATTTTGAGTTGTGCTAATCAGGAAGAGGAAGTCATCTGTCTGCATCTGTTCACTTCCCTGCTTACATGACATAGTCCTGTAACGGCTACATAAGAAGCTTTGTGATGAACAAATGTCAAGGGCAATTAATTCTTTGGCAGGCAGCTGTTATTATTAGGACAAAGAGTGGCCAGACATAGAAGGAAAGCCTTCAGCTGATTTATTTTCTCTGCCTTTTCCATCAAATTGATAAGCCACTAAACCCCAATGGTGAACTTTTGTGCAAGAAGAATTTTAAATTTGCCATCTCTTTTTTTAGTAGGAGACCTTATATTAGATTTAGAGCACAGAGGAATAGCTCAGAGAAAATGTGTGGAAAGTCGTCTCCACTTTAATGCTATCAGGAAGGAGCAGAGTTGTGTGTTAAGCTGGTAACATAATAATATGTGGGCTGAGTTAAGCCCACTTCAGACTGTTTTTCTCAAACTTAATTGATGGAAACGGCCCACTTTTAGGCTTGATTTATTACCTTAGCAGAGTTATTCCAGAATTGCTGCAATGCAACTGTGGGTGTTCTAAACACATCCATGCTGCCAGAGAATCAGGAAGGATGTACTTAAAATCCTCTAATTTATCTAATAACATCTTTAGCAGCTTTTTGTGTAGGTTTAGTATTGTAATGGAAATGCACTCTTTGGCTGGATAAAGAGCTCCTGTGTGAAACTGCTAGCATTGGCTGCAGGGACATGTAAATAGCATTTGGAGTTGATTAGGGAAATACTCTGACGGACTACATATGCTGTAAATATACCTTTCAATTTTGTAATCCATCACTATGGTTAAAATAATACCTAAAATTTCAGATATGAATGTTCGTGACTCTGGGTCTTCATAGCCATGGCCTTTCCACCTTCCAAACGCAGGCAGAGCAGAGGTTCCTCCTGTCAGGGGGTATTTTTTTCTTTGCTGTTTAGATCCCGAGTCTCTATTTTAGCAACTGTTGTTGCCTCAGTTCTTAACCAGATTCCCTCTTTGCCCATCAGTGGATGTTCCTGAGGGTTTGTTTATAAGTGACACAAACCAAGTCTGGTTTTCCTAAAAAGTTTCAGCACTGAGCTGGTGAGGATGAGCCTTGGACTGGGAAACAAGCTCAGATTCCTGCAGGTGCTTGCACAGCCGTTTACATTTGTGCCCAAAACGAGCTCTGTCTGGCTTGTGTTTGTAAATGCCTTCAGCATGGATTCTTCTGCTGTGCATTATTTAGGCTGAATCTTAACCTTTCTCTGCTGTCCTCACAGTGTTGCTAACTGCTGGCATAATATTCTATCCCAGGCATCGCAATCTCTTGCTTTTGTTGTAACACGGAAATTGCACGTAACGTGAATAGTAACCAGTATCACCACTCTGGAGTATTGCAGCTAATAATAGAAATTAAAAACCTGCTCTTTGTGAGCTAAATAAAGGTGGACAAGACGAAACAGAAAATCAGCTTCTACGTGCACCAGAAGTAAAGGAGGTCCCAGTGTGTTTTCCTCTTGCTGATTACTCTTACCACCGGGTATTGCTGTATGTAAATAGCATCAGAGTTCCTGCATTGTGCTGGGGAGAGCCAGTCCTAAGATTTCCTCCAGCAGTCGTGCTTCATTAGCAAGCATGTCGCTGAGGCTTGGAGGTGCTGCGTGAGCAGAATACTCAGCCGCTAGTTGTCGGAAATACTCTTACCGAGTGCAGTAACGTGGTATGAGTGGCTTTCTGCGTAACTTCAAGGGTCACAGCTCGTCTCATGACAATGCATCACTTGGACAAAGCTATTTGTCACCGATCTTATATTTAAATAATTTATAGATATGTTGAATAGTAAATAATGAGGGTGGGAGGACTTATTTTGTGTACATTTTAAAAGTCTGTTACGTAGCAGCAGAATCTGGAAAACTTTACGGTAAAATGGCTTTTCAAAAAAACCCAAGTGTAGTGAATCTGATTTTTTTTTTTTTTTTTTTTTTTTCTTTTTTGGAATTCAGACTTCACTGCCGAAGCTACGGCATGTGGGCCAGTTTAGGATGGCAGTTGGCTTTCCTGGGCAGTGAACCAAATGTGAATGCAAGTGACGGTCGCCAAGTGCTTCTCAGGCTCCAGAATGAAGTCTGATGAGGCCAGTTTCCTATATAGAAGTTTTTTTTGCTCTGGATCTGGTCGGACTGATGCTTCTAAGCTAACGCCCCCTCTCCAACCGTGCTAAAAGCATGTGAACAGACTTACTGGGCCTAAGCAGAGGAAATAGGTTAAGGAAGTATATGTACTCATTGCCTGTTCCCTGGACTAGCTGAGACAGAATTCTGTTGTGAATGGACGGTTTCTGAGACTGAAATTAGCTCGTACGTCTCTGTGTACTCCCGCAATGGTAGACACGTCTTACGGAGGACATTGTTACCCCTGGTGATAATTATGGAAACTGAAAGTTTCAGGCTGTGCCAGCAAGAAACACCTGGAGAAGTTAAGGCAGACCAATGGGAGGTACAAGGTCATGCATAAATTAAGAGGCATTAAACTCCTCTTGAATGAGAGAATGTACATTAAAGTAGCCTTGGTTTGCTATAGATTAATTAACCTTGAGACATATCAGGCTTAATTAAGTTACAGTGAGTTAAAGCCACTTTACTCTTGATAGAGATCATTCACGAGGGAGTTTTTTAACCTTATGCACATCAACTTCATACCTCCTATGGGTTTGCCTTAACTTTTGGTGTCCATCAGTGAGGTTTTGGACACTTTGAAATCTGAGGACTTCTCTTATCTTTTGGAATCCTGACTCCCACTCTTAGGAGAAACTGGGCAGAATGGGCTTAAGATAAAAGTGTATAATGCACATGTAGAAAATGTACGCTAAGCAAGGGTTGCGTGGCAGACTCTGCAGAAGGGTTCAAGTCTAGATTTGAAAAGCATTTAATTAGAGGTTACAAAATGGAACATAAAACTTAAGAAACAGGGAACATAAGAGTGAAATAGGGTTACTAAAATCCATATGGTGAGTTTGAGGTCTTGCTGCAGGGTTGTGGTACTGTCTAGCAAAGAAGGATCAGAAGTTTTACAAACCTTGATTCAAATTCCTGTTTGTTCATAGAAAAGTATTGTTATGTATTTCCCTGACTTCAAGTTACCTTGCTAAATCAGATGAAAATATCTTTTTGTGGGTTTCTTTTTGTGTGTTTTTTTTTTTTCTTTTCCAGTAATTGCCCTTCATTTTTGGCTGCTGCTTTAGCTAGAGCAACTTCAGATGAAGTCCTTCAGAGTGACCTTTCGGCACACTACTTACCGAAGCATGTGGACAACGCAGATGGGATCATCCGTAAGTACATTTGCACGTGATAATGTACAGTTTTACATGGTGTGGATCTTTCATTTACACTGTATACTGGAACACTTTGCAGATAATTCACAGATTTTTAGTCAGCCTTGACTTCAGTGATCCATCTAGTCTGACCACTTGAATGGTACTAGATTTTCCTCAAATTAGTTCCTTCTAGCAGCTAGCCAAATGAAACTGGACTAGATTTCCTGTAAATGAATATCCCATATTGATGTAAAAAGATTAATGGAGAATTCACCACCACTCCTGATAGAGCTAGTGGCTAATTTCTTAGTCAAAGCTTTCTCATCTTTGAATCTTGTCTGGTTTCAACTTTACTATAGAATTATTTCTCTATATTTAAATGTCTTTCTCTGGTTATATTTGTACCTGTACTTTATCAAATTTTTGCTCCTTAAGACCAGGTGGAAATCACTCCTTTCTTTTAAGTGCACTTTCATAAGACTGTATCTGGTGGCCCTGAATTTCTTTATAAGCACTTTAGACTATGCAGTTTTGCTGCTTGCTGGCAGGTGCCAGTTGTCCTCCTTCATCCTTCGAGCAAAGTCAAATGTATGTGGGAAGAGAGAATTTAATTCTGAATTCTTTCAGTCAGTATAGTTTTCTATGGTTTTTAATTTTTTAATGTAGTTTTAGCAAGTATAACAATATAAACAAATATAAAGATATTTCATGCTTAAAAGGAAAATTTCCTTTTCTCCATTTATCTGTGTTGGCTAACAAGATTTTTGCAGCATCCAGCTCAAAGCCATGCACCCTAAATCATTTCAGGATTCTGCTGACCTAAATAACCTTGAAGAACTTTCTGGGGTGCTCATTACAATGAAGAACAATGTTTCTCACATGTACTGAGAGGAATTCTGTCATTTGATCTTGAAAATACAATCATCAAACCACTTTGTCCATTCCCTCCTTTTTTGATAAAAAAATAAGTAAATGATTCTGGGGATAAGTAGGATCTATAAATCTGGCCCTTCAAAAAGGGAAGATTCTGCTCTATTTCTCAGAGGCCTTTGGAAACCTGAGAAACAGAAAAACATGCTGTGAGTTCCCTTTTGGTAGGTATTGCTGCCTCCTCCTGCTGAGCAGGTAAATGGAATAGATTTGTCATTGTTCTGGCTGAGCAGCCTTCATTAATTTCACATTGAGATCTCAGAGACTTGCATAAATATTTGACAGTCTCCAAGGAAATGTTGACTAAGCCTCCACACAGAATATCTAAAGAGTTCAACAAAAGAAAAAAGAAAAAGAAAGAAAAAAAAAAAAAAAGCCACCACACAACCCTCATACCTACAGAAATTGCCATTTAAATATATCTAAATCTGTAATACACAGGTGCCAACATAGATTGATATGTGTACAGGCTATAGCAGGTACTAAAAATATGACTCCAGATGCAGTATGTGGAGGTGAATTGTTATAATAAAGGTACTTGAAAATAAAATATACCTTTACAGAGGCAATGTAAAATGTTAAAATATGAAGATAACCAGGGAGAGGAAGAGAGAGAACATCTTCTGGACCGTAGTAAAGCAACGGTTTCATATGAATACTGCAATTTCAAATAATATACCATAAATGATCATTTTCGAAACAGAGCATTCGTTCAAGTGATGCAAGGTTTCGCTAAGACAACCGTAACAAAACTAGGGGGATCCATGCAGGACTGAAGGAGATATCATTGCAAAAGGTCAGCAACTGCATTCTAGCTAACTTTCTTAGTAGGAGTCCTTTGAGAAACCTGGGCTAGCTACTTAGAAGAGAGCTGCAATTGATGAATGCCCTAAGTGGTACCGTATAGGGAGACTTTCATGCTTTGAAAGAAAACAAAGGGAACTGTAGCAGGTGGTGAAAATGGGATTTCTACATCTTGAAGTTTTGTGGTTAGAGTTCACTGTTTATCCTAATGATGTTTGGACTGCTGCAGAATGTGAAACCAAGCTGAATTGAGCTGGCTGATTTTGATACTCAGTTCTGTGTCAGTTTTTCTTATGAACCCAGAAAGATTTTGACTCTATAATACAAGGAGACATTTACCTGATTTGCCTCAAGTCTGAATTTGCTAGAAGAAAAAAAATCATTCCACATTTCCTTAGTGACACATTTCACTCTGAGAATTGCAATGTGACAAATCATATTGCATACTTAGGAGTGGTAAAAGCAGTTATTGGTGTGCTGGTGGAAAGGAAATTAGAAGCTTCATGAAAGGAGAATGCTAATCTTAAAAGAAGGAAAACTGTTTTGAGTCTACAAATGTAGGAATGCAAGAATACAGGCCTATTATGTTTGGGGTGACCATGTGTCTTTGGATATCAAGAACAGAATATAAGAGTCATAGGCCATGACTGATTCTTCTCTTCCACTTGCACTGGAGAGGAGCAAGAGAGCTTCCATGAGAACTGAAAGACGTTTGATTTCCTTTTTGAAAGGTCAGGTTGAGAACATTTAGTTTTCTTTTTTTGTGGAGGAAGATATTCACGTGGGGGTTTGGCATTGTTAAAGAACTACCAAAAGAGGCTGGATAGTAGGACTGCGTTACATGGTGGAGGTATCTGAAATATCCAGCAGACTTCACAAAGCAAATCACAAAGTCCCATTATCCGGTCTTTCCAGGGACTAAGAGATGGGATTACTATAGCCAAGACACAAAGTTGTCATTGACTAGTCAGAGACTGGAGTTCTTAGATTACGGAAGACCTCGGTCACTGGCTTGATGACATGTCTACAAGCCTGGGTACTGATCCCTGTTACCACACTGTCTGCATTTTCAAGACAGGTCTTAAAATTTAGGCACTAAAAAGCAGGATCTGATTACTGGTATTCTTTCTACCCTGATTTTGCCCTAAAAGAAGTCAGTTGTCTTTGGGAACAATAATGCCTGAGCTGGATTTCCCACTAGCTGTGGTACAATTAAGTGCTACTTCCAACGCTGGGGATTTTGGAGCAGCAGGAGGGAAATGAAATTCTCCATGACACAACCGCAATGACAGCTGAGTCAGCTCTGGCTCAGTGCTGCAGCATTAACAATTGATGAGTAATTTACAGCTGTGAGGGGGTGGTTTAACTGTTGTGGGCCTTTCTCCTGGTTTAACCTCAAGAGCAATTATTGATGATGCTGACACTATGCATACTCCCTGCTGGGGAAGGGTGTTCAGTATCTCAGCACAGCCAATGGGTTTACTCCCTTCCTCCTTCAGGGTGACGCTCTGAAGTGTAACAGCCACATGACATTGAAAGGTACACCATTCCCCTTCATATATGCCCAGTGGAAAGAAATGGAAGAGCAAGTCTGTGGCATTCACTTCTGGAAAATATAATTTGGACATGTCAGGCTGTACATGTTCCCTCTTTAAATATATTACCCAGCAAAGAGATTTCTGGTGCCACTGGTGAGACCAGTATGGGTGTTGTGGGGGAACTGGTACCCATTACTGTGGCAGTGGTGGGATGACCCAGTCATTTGATTTCTACCACTTGTTTTTAAAGCTATGTGATCAAGAAGCTAAGACTCCTTCTTTTGATTATGTATATAGCTTATTTCCAGCTTAATGGCTGCTCTTGCAGATCAAGCTTGAACCAACTCATAATCAGCAGAGCTCCTAAGGTCCTTGGCCCCCTGATCACTATAGCCCACATCTTGTGTAGACCTAGTACAGAAATTAGTAAATGCTGCTTTTAGGTTCTTCATAGAATTTCTGTGCTCTGAGAGATCCCCTCTATTCCCTGTATTTGAGCCATTCCTCCTCCAGGAGTGACTGGCACTCATGCATTGCTGCTGTTTAGCTTTGAAGATCTCTGGCTTTGGTGAATGACCATGAACAAAGAGAGCTGGATGTGTTCGGCTCTGCCTACTTCCTGTTTTCCTGCCCTGAATTTCAGAACAATTGTCAAGTGCCCGAGTTTTCACATTTCAAAATTACTATTTCTCAGGAGTAACAGTTCAGCATTTTCTTAAATTTAAGACCTTTGTGGTTTTCTCATTTGCTCATGCAGATTTCTTTGACGCACTGCCTCGTCAGGAATCTGGAAATAATGTTATGAAACCAAGAAGGTACCTGAATGTGTACACTACTGAATGTGTACACTGCCAAAACACCTTAAAGTAACGCTATTAATTTCTATAGATTATTTACCACTGTATTGCCTCGGTTCTGCAGTGAGGTGGTGTTTCAAATAGATAGGTTGGTCTAAAACCAATATGTCGTTGTAATGGATTGTGGTTTTCGTATGTGATGTTGTATGCCTGACAGAGTCCCTGTCAGAGCTGCCATGGCACAGCTGCACCACCCTGTGCAGAGAGACACAGGGGATCAAATGCTGAGGGAAACGTACTTGCTTTTCATTTTTTCTGATGCTGCACATGAGTTCCCCAAAGTTGCAAGGGAATGTTTGACTTAGAGACAAACAATGAGCTGCTTACTGATGAATGCTGATTATGGTGACTTTGGTTTCCTCTTTTTATGTATCAGAGCCCAGAATTTCCCTGCTGACATCCATTTCAACTGCTTGGCTAAAATGGCTTTGTTTCATCTTTGTAATATATGCAAGAAAAAAATTTCTCACTTAATAACACTCTTAGCCTTTCATTTGTGGTTTTTGCCTTCCCCAGAGATTGAGACAGTGAAGCTAGCCCGCTTAGTTTTTAGCAAACTGCATGAGATCTGTAGCAACTGGGTGAAAGACTTTCCACTCCAGCCGAAGCCCCACCGCTACTACGAGACATCCATCCATGCCATCAAGAATATGCGCAGGAAGATGGAAGACAAGCACGTCTGCATCCCAGACTTCAACATGCTCTTCAACCTTGAGGTAAAAACAGATCATGTGGAAGACAAATGCATATGCTACATACAGTTGCCATTCTTGGGGAAACTAGGTAGTCTTCTACTGTGAAAATGAAAGGTGTACTTGTGATGGACCTGAGAAGGATTGACAGTCAAGAGACAAACCTGGTCATAAATTATCTCAGCTGATACTCTGCAACCATAGCAGCAGTATGACATGCAGTTTCTACATAGGGTATATAGAACAAAAGAGCAATTTTCAGACTTCTGGTAAAATGTCGTCTAACTAAACAAAGTTTGTGTCTGGCCCGTCCTGATGTAGCCACTCACGCAGTGGCTGAAGGACTGACCTGCCGTCGTGCAGAAAGCGGCAATACTTTTGTGAGTGGCAACTGATGCATTGTAGTGCCATGTGATAAATCAAGGTAGGAGCCTCTCTTTGGCTGAAGACGACCGGGCGTAGAAGATTATTGCCAATGGAAACGAGGAAATGGTTCACCTTACAGTTCATCATTGAAGCCTATTGTCTACAGGGGTGGGTCCGTACTGCTTTTCAACCCTTCCTCTTGGGAGGAAGAAACCAAAAGCAAGAATAAGGAAAGCAAGTAAAAACAAAACATAAAACTTACAGGAGAATGGGCTGCAGTTCACACGAGAATCTAGCAACATGAGTAGTTTGGTGGAACTGGGGCCAGACTTCCCTCCATTAATTTCTTTATGTGCCCATTGGTCAAACACTCATGCTCGCTCTTCCTTCAGATATAAAACTGGACACTGAAGAATGGCAAATAGAATAAAGTGGCAAGAATTTTACCTTTAGGATCAGATTGCTGCACAATTGATTCTTTATTATATCACTTCAATAACTGCCTTCTGCCCCATCCATATTCTTGCCTTTAAGTGATATTAATGCAAACAGAGGCAAATGTTTCCTTTGCCTTCAGTTGTCAGTTTTCTTATTCCAATTTGTGTTGGAGCCCATTACTTAAAAATTACAATGTACAAATATTCTAGTCATTGAGTTGGCTGTCAAGGTTGAATTGGCACTCTCAGTGGGTTGGTGTGCTGTATGTATGAATAGGCACAGGAGTTGCTGTCTCTTGGTACAGCATTGTTTCTCTGTTTGAACAGATAAGGGGAAGCTGAGAAAACTGACTTGAAGATGAGTGATTTTACTGTATTTGATTTGTGAATGTAATCACAATTATCTGATGAGAGAGTACGTGCAGGTTTTTTTAAAAAAACAGGCATCTAAGGTGATATGGATTAGATTTAAACAAAAAAAAAAGAATGAAAGCAGAGGCTGGCTGGCTTCACATTTTCACTGTGCTGGCATTTTATCCCTGGTGGATTCCAGTCTTGATGTAGACTTCATGCAAACTGTATTGGATGTTCTTCTCTCTCTGTGGTTTTTGCAGTCACAAAAAATCCTGCACAATTTGATGAGAATGGCACTTTCTATTTGAGCTGAGTGAGTGAATTGCAACAAATGGAACACAAGGAGCACTGAGAGAGCTACACGGGTGATCCTTGCAGGGCATCTCTTGTGGTTTGCAGGTAGAATTCATCAGCAATAAGGTGAAAATTTCCCATTGATGCAAGTGAAGATGGTCCGAGTAGTTTGTTTTTCCAGAGGAGACTCTGCCTCTAAGTGCAATTTAACAAGGACACCGCAAATCTCAAGTTCAAAAGTTTTAAGACAATCCAATTAGCTGTTTGCATTGCTTTCTCCTGAGTTGTTTTCTCAATCTGTTTCCGTTGACAGGACCAAGAAGAGCAAGCTTATTTTGCAGTGTTTGATGGTCATGGGGGAGTGGATGCTGCCATCTACGCCTCCATCCATCTCCACGTGAACATGGTCCATCAGGAGATGTTTCAGCATGACCCCGCAGAGGCGCTGTGCCGAGCTTTCCGGGTCACCGATGAGCGCTTTGTCCAGAAGGCAGCCAGAGAGGTGATTTGAGTTACCTGGGCTTGACTCTGAAAGTTTTTATCTATAAATTCTGTCTTTGTCAGCAGAGGTGCTCCAAGTGCTGTGCTGAGCACAGGCCAGGGGGTCAGCACAGAGCTGTCCGTGCACGGTCCATAGAGTCGGTGCTCGCTGGTGGGCTTCTTCATGTTCCATAAAGATGTCAGCCTCCACTTCTCACAACATCCCATTCATTTAGAAGGATGCTGCTGCCATTCATATGTTCACATGCTAACTAGGTTTAGTCCTTGGGGTGTTGCTTTTTTTCCCCTCATCTCTACAGCGTATGTTTTTCTTAGCTCCGGAAAGCAAAAATAAATGGATAACTGACTCCTGGGCCTCCTAAACTTATGCAAGGGCTGAGTTAAGTGCAGGGAACTCGAGATGCTTACAAACAAACCTCCCTCCAGGTTCATTAACACGCATGCATTTCTGGCAACGGACAGGAAACAGGCATAGGAAGCCGGCTAAAACTGTAGCACAGCAGATCACTAGCAAAGCCCAGCTTCCGAAACGCTATTCCAAGGCGAGGGAAGTCACAGGGCAATATCCATCACTTGCATTCAGCCAGGTTGGCTCTGAAGGGCTGTTACTGAACAGTTGTAGCCCTAAGGAAAGCACTGCCTGTTCCTCCCCAGGAACAGGCTGTCTGTTGGAATATCAATATGTTCTGTCCTCGAGTTAAGCGAGAAAATGCTTTGAAATGGTTCTCACTTATGTCAAACTGCGGGCATTTTTTGTCACCCTATCCAGAGTCTGCGCTGTGGAACCACCGGGGTGGTGACTTTCATCCGAGGAAATATGCTGCATGTGGCTTGGCTTGGGGACTCCCAGGTTATGCTCGTGAGGAGAGGTCAAGCTGTGGAACTGATGAAACCCCACAAACCAGATCGAGAGGTGAGAACGGCCTGTTTTAAATTCACCCGGGCAGTGTTTATCAGTGAAGCTGACAAGTACCAGCTTTATGCGGGATGCTGGGACACCTTGCCAGTGTCTCCTGGAGCAGCAGCCTATGTTCCAGTTATCCTGGTTTGTTTGGAAGCTGGTATGGATTTGTGTGCAAATCCTTTGTTCCCGCCTGTTGGGGCCTGCAGCCTCCACCATGCTGTGTTTGTGAAAACAGCAAATATTTATTGAAGCGTTCAGAGTGCGATGGCAGCCCTAAACGCTCTGTCCAAACAACTCTTGTGTTGCCTTGCTGTTTAGGATGAGAAGAAGCGCATTGAGGCCCTCGGTGGCTGTGTGGTCTGGTTTGGAGCTTGGAGGGTGAATGGGAGCCTGTCAGTCTCCAGAGCTATTGGTAAGAGTGGGCTTAATTCCTTTTTCAGACTTGCTTTTCTTCTTAATTAAAACTTTAATTTTCTAGTGATCAAAATTTGAAATAGAGCTGAAGGTAGACCTGTGAGCGATAACCTCTGGTTTTTTTCCTCTACAGTTTGAGGGAATAATTTCCAAATAATTGCTTTAACTTGGGGTAAGAGTTGTTGGCTCCGTGCTGTGTTAATAAAAGGGCTTCCAGCTGCTGTGGCTGCAAACCCACGGTCTTGTGTATCTGTGTGTTCTTTTTCCACAGGGGATGCTGAGCACAAGCCATATATCTGTGGGGATGCAGACTCTGCCTCCACGGTACTAGATGGCTCTGAAGACTACCTCATTTTAGCCTGCGATGGCTTCTATGATACAGTCAATCCTGATGAGGCAGTCAAAGTGGTGGCTGACCATCTAAAGGAGAATAATGGTGACAGCAGCATGGTAGCACATAAATTAGTGGCATCTGCTCGGGATGCCGGTTCCAGCGACAACATTACTGTCATTGTGGTATTTCTCAGGGACATGAACGCAGCAGTCAATGTTAGCGAGGAGTCGGACTGGACAGAGAACTCTTTTCAAGGTGGGCAAGAAGACAGCGGGGAAGATAAGGAAAACCATGGAGACTGCAAACGACCGTGGCCCCAGCACCAGTGCTCAGCACCTGCAGACCTAGGGTATGATGGACGAGTGGATTCCTTCACCGACAGAACTAGCTTAAGCATAGGGTCCAGCATTAACCTGTTTGACGATCAAGGCTATTTAGACCTGACAAAAACAGAAACTAGTACACCTCAGAGTGCCAAATGTCTGCCCCCAATTCAAGTGTTTGGTCCTGGCATACCAAAGAGTGTCAATTTGATCCATGGCTTAACAGTGAAGAACGAATCACCAGAGCGTACCACGTCACCGATCTGTGGACAGAGCGATCCCAGGGAGTACCACGCTCCTCGTAGTTTGGGTGCTGCAGGGCAGAGCATCTACAGGGTGAAGGGTTTTCCCCCCATCTTCTTTGGGCTGGAAGATGAACTGTTCAAATCCTTGGGAAAACGAGCTGCTTTCTTTCACTTCCGGCTCTGTAACGGGAAGAGGCGACGAGGAGCCAGGCTCAAACCAAAGTTTCACACGCCGCTCTTGGCTCGTGAGCCTTCCCATATAGAAGGATCGAGTCTGTCCTTACCCCTCCGGGGCCGCGGTAGCAGGAGGTTGTCGGTAAGACACTCCCCATCGTGGAGGCTGGCTAGTCATAGCGCTTACAGCGAGAGCGTGTTTTTGATGCGAAGACAAAGTAATTGTATACCAGATTCATACCTTCATCAATGCTGTAAAATGTAACCATCTCCCTCGTGTTTCCCCGTCAGACTCCCAAAGTAGACATTCCCAAAATAAAACTGGCATCATCAGAAAGCGAAAAAAGGTGGGCATTTCCGAACTGTACTCCAGTCCCCTGCAAAGCTCAAACCATGTGTAAATAGATCTAGGAATGAACAAATGTAGTTGTTTCAATCTCAAAGTTTGCTGGTGGTGCCACCCTGAGCAATGCCACAGCCACCTGGCCACCCGCACACACAAGTATCTAGCCACATTCACTAGTGAAAGCCAAACAGCTGGTTCTTGTGAATAGTCACGGTTAGGGAACAGCCTTTGAGAACACAGAAAGTTAAACCTGCCTGAGGTACGTCTGTGGAGCAATATGTAAAGAAAGATTCTGGTTTAGAACTGCCAAATTGTTTTAGAGTTGGGGGGGAAGTTTCCATAGAAGTCAAGGTGTGTGGGTTTGTTGGGTTTTTTTTTTGTGTTGTGCTTTCTGTTTTTTTCAGGCGACCATTAAGATGAACTAGAAAGTTACATCCACTTTTGCAGGTAGACGACTAAAAGCCATACAGGGTTTTACCAGGTAACTTAGGAATGGACAAACTAAGCTCCTGCTACTCTGTTCTCAGACTCTGATTGAGGTACAGACTCATAATTTACCTATTCTTTTCATGTAACATAAAATGTGGAATATGAAGAAAACTGTTTTTTGTAGTTTTTAAAAAAATTATTTCCTATGGCTAGAGGTGCAGTGTAGGGAATTTCGTATCTTTCTGGTGCTTTTAGTGGCATTTTTCTCATTTGTCAGTTTAGGAAACTGTTCTCAATTCATTTTAATTGAACGTGATTGTGCTTAATGCTTTGAGCCAACCTCTTCCCACCGTAACTTCATCTCAGGTCTTAAAAGAAACCAATCTGTGGAGATGTTCGGTACAATACTACTGTCACTCAACCAGTCAAACCAGAGAACTGCTTGCGAGAGATAATGAGCAATTTGATGAGCTGTTTGGTTTCGGTAATGATTTCTAGATGGCAAAGGCATAGGTTAATATGAAGTTGCAGCATGAAGGATGGTGGGACGCTGTGCCTACAGGGAGCGTTACTGCTGCAGTTTGGTGTTTTCCAACGTGTGTAGGAACGGATATGCCGGGCCGCCGGAGCAATCCAGAGCGGACGGAAATGCCGTGGGCGCGGATGAGCAGGGGCTGCGCTTGGGGTTTGGTAGAGAGGGTAAAATTCACTGACAAGCCAGAGTTCTGCTGCGGTTAAACCTTGGGTTCAGAAAGGAAAGTGGGGAATGTCAGTCGCCCTTATTTTCACAAGCAGAGCGTTATTTATCAAATTGGGAATCAAACAGTACCCACCAGCTCTTCCCTGCGCTCGAGGTGATGTTAAACCCTTAGGGGAGCGGTTAATTTGGGACATAAGTAAGCGGACGATTCCCGTCAGCTCCATTAAATACACATCCTGTTACTATTCTTTGTTACAGTAAGACATTTGGAAGAGTATGAATAAAGTAAGTCTTCGTAGGCATTTATTGTACAATTCATATCACTTTAGCAGTAACGATTTAATAACAGTATTAGTATTTAGCTAGAATTTGCAAAGTATTTTAATATTAAGTAGTCAGGAGATCATTCAACACGACGAGATGGCAAGGTTTGAATTCTGCCAATTTCCGCTGCTTCTATCTTTGATGCACTATTTTAAAAGCAATCTGATGAATAGCAAAAAGCTTTGCGAGTAACCAGGAGTTGGAGTGTGGCTTTAGATTCCTTTGATCTTTTTCAGACTTTTGTTTAATCTTACGGGATCATTGGCTCTTACCTGTCATCTTATTAAGCCTTAGCTGTTGTCAACATTCTCTTTAGCTGCAGCATATGTTCCAAGTCAGATTTACTGAGGAAATTTGAGAAACCATGAAATGGTAAAATATGCAACTCTGGGGCATCTCAGCGGTGCCTTTGTTTTAAATTATTCACAGTAATAATGAGGCATTGAAAGTCCATCTTGTAGCCGACTGTCGTGCTTCAGAGAGAAAGGTGGTGTAAGTGCAATTCTTTGTGTGAGTAAACTAGAACGAAAAACCGTTATGGATGACAAAACTTCTTCCCAGTCTGCAGGAGCAGCTGACGAGCACTGGACTGCTTTGGGAAGGATCTAGCTTTTTAGGTGTGGATTCATAACTGATAATTCTGCGACTCATACCATTTATCTTGCTAGGAGAAAAAAAATCTACCATCGTAGTTCCAGTGTGGTCAGGTAAAAACATTGTATAGGTAGCAAGTGTTCATTTCTTCACTAAATGCATATTTATAGAGTAGATAGGAACCATTTGTAAGGTAAGTCCTTTAAAGTTCTATAATATTAAAAGTAGTGGTTATTGGTCTGATATATGCTGCTCTTGATTCTACACACTAGACAAAAAAGCAGTGCTTTGTGAAATGCAGTGTTTTCTCTTAATGCCACTGGTGATAGGAAGTAGTTCTCTTCAGTTCAAAATCCTGTGCCCTTATTTGCTGCTTGCTAACGTAAGCAATAATCCCTCTCTAATGGTATCTAAGTGTTCTGTATCTCGTACTTTGATTGTCTATCTGGTGACAGTGTAAAAATATTAGGCTAATATAAAAGTATCTAATTGTATTTATTCACTGTTGATACTGAGAATTCCGTCTGTGACCTGTGTTTTGTATTTTTATTGTGTATCTTAGTGGTGGTGAAATTTGTATAACGAATCTTTCCAATAAAGAGCTGAAGTATCCCTTTTCCGCGTTAACACAACCCGCATCAGTTTCAGTTTACGTGTTAACGGTGTTTGCAGAACTAGGAGGTAGGTAGTGAAAACATTTTCTTTTTTTTTTCCTTTATTTTCTTTTTTAAATTGTGTTAGTTTTGAGAAACCAGGCTGTTTTTCTGAAGCTGCTCAAAACTTGCTCGTAAGCTCTTCACTGTGAGTACTAGCGGGATTCGCTCAGTCCCCACTCTGGTAGTTTCCTGTGTACACTTTTTAAATAAATGTGCAACTCTGAGGAATGTCTGCGTTGCAGAGAGCAGTATAGCACCAGACCAGGGAGCTGTCACCCCATTTCAATTTGCACTAAAGGTGGGTGGAAACGCATGTATATAACTTCTCTTTACCTAGAAGTGCCATCAATTGTCCTTGCAAGTTCAAACCATTCAGTATTTGATTTAGATTGCATTGTAACACTGAAGGACAATGTCAAAGCAGACTTTATCTTAACGCCACATTTATAGTGGTACATCGTCATAGAAACTCCGCTCTGTTTTTGGAACACTGTGTGTCAGTGAGAAACACGTTGTCCTATGGGCAGATAAGATGAGGCGTAACGAGTTCTGTGTTTATGGACGTGGCTGCTGTAGTTCAGGTCCACTATCTCCTCCCTAAATCCTCCCGACCCTGGCAATGTTCTGCGGGAAAAAAAATGAGAAAGATTGGTCTAAATTAGGGGCTGTTTTAGCACAATTTCTTCACTCGGCACTAGTCACACAAACAAAGCAAGCCATCGGAGGGGATACTGCAGCTTTGTTCATGCCCGTAATTTAGGGCAATCTTTCTGTAATTCATATCCCCTTTGCAACAGGAACAAAACTTTCTACCCTTGTACCATGTGCAATAAGTAACAATGAAGCATTAACACAACCTCTGACTTAAATGTTCATATCCGTTTGCAGTCCTCGCTCATCAGGCGATCGCGCTGTACTTGCCAGCACTAAATCAAAAATAAACCCCACCTCTGAGGGTCTAGTACAACTCGTGTATGTCGCAATCGCATTTTGTCAGGTTTTTTTTCCTCTCCTTCACCCTAGAAGACCCCTTGGAACAAGAGCAGGGGAAGCTGGCTGAGGTCACCCCCAGTACTTCTGCTCCTGCACCAGGACTTGCGGAGATAGCCAGGCGTGGTGTCAGTTGCTGCACTGGGTGCTCCTGTTGACCTGTCTGTATTACCTTGTTCATGAAACTAACGTGTTCCTTATGAAGTGAATAAATTAAAGCTAACCATTTAACAGCACTGCAACTTGCCATTTGCAATCTTGTTCTACAGTTCAGATCTGAGTTTAGTTATAACCATGTATTAGTCATCCATATTTTATTTATGAAAGCTGTTTATACAGGAAAAACTGTTGAAGAAGTTTTACCAATATCTTAATAAAACAGTAATTTAAACCACACTTCAGATAGTCTGTTTATTTAAAAGTGAACAGAGATAGCAACCAACAGCCAAATTCAATGTCTTTGCTGTGGTGAAAGCAGATTTCCTTTGTGTGAGGTGTAACGGAGACCGACACTGCTCAGCACTGGCCCCATCGGTTTGACAGCCAGAAAGGGAAGGGGCTGTTTACGGCACGGTGTAAGTTAATCAGCTAAGCAAGTCCTCCAAGCCTCTTTCCTGACCTCCAGTTCACTATAATGTGAGCAAAGCACGATGGTACCGGCTCCTTTCTTGTCCCTGCAAAGGCTGGACACTAACTCCAGAACAGATCACACGGCTCATCAAAACCATTCCCTTCAGCTTCGGCCTCTTATTAAGAGTAAAGCATCTGAGAGTGATGAAGAGGCCAGAGCTCCATCATTACCGCTGAGCTCTGCATAATAATCAACATGCAGCCCTGTACAACGGTAAACACTCACAACGCGCTACCATCATGTGCAGCTTGTCACGGGCCCCCCTCAGCGCTCAGCAGGGGGAAGGAGCTGTGCCCAGGCAGAGCCCAGAAATACAAAACCAAGTTTGGGTTAAAAACTGTAGCTCCTCTTCAATTCCTATTTGAATATGAGATTTAAGCGTTTGGTCTGGCTTCCACAAACGTAGCTTTAAAAATCCCAGCTGGAGTTAAGGAGTTTTCAATGAGTAGTTCTAGGAAAAAGTGACAGGTGTACAATGGGAAAGAGTTCTTCTAGAAGCAGTCAGGTGTTACAGCAACTCGGTACTACAGCGCAAGCCAAGCGTGGCAGCAGCGTACTACTTGCCCCAACAGACAGCCTCTAACCTTTGACTTATTTACACACAAACATCTAAAACTTCACACCAGGCTTCAACATTCATTTTATTAACAAAGTGCAAACAGTTTCAAACTAGGAGTTGTACAGCACTGACAGTGTGGAACATTCATAGAGAAATGAACGTCAGTACAGCCGGCTGAGACAAGGACAACTATCGGTTACGGTTATTCATGCTTTGTCGCTAACCAGGGATTCAGCTTTCATCGGAGCTTCACAAGTAGTTTAGCAGCTCAAAACGCAACGCACAGTGGCAAAGAGTTTGGCAATGTGTTCAGTTGGTCCACAGCACAGACTGAGGAAAACGGCTTCTGTGGCAGCTGTTTTACCCCAACTCCTGCTCCATCGCATCTGCGGGATCCAGCAGCCTTACACGAGCAGTTCATACCGTTTAAAATGAGGACATTCACACATTTGCAGTTACTCTGATGACACAATAGGGGATACACCCTAAAACAGGGCTCCGGCACCTTGTGGACATTTTTTTCAGAGCATCTGAAGCTGGCAGAGCCAGCAACCTTTACTGTAAGGCCCACAAAGGTCATTTAGCCCCAGTGACAGGTTTAAGACGACCGCAGAAGAACCACACGAGGGTATCTGACAGAATGGAGTGCACGCACACAGCCATCGGCAGCAGCCTTGGACTAAGCTCCAGTGAACGAACGCACCTCTTCCCAGGGGTGCGAGCCGGCAGGTCTTTTATCTGCTCCGAAGAAAGTCAGCTTTCACTGAAAACCCTCATACAGGGACAGCGTTAAGGCTTCATGCAAACACAATCTTAACGAGTCAAAATTTTATGCCAGGTACTTAAATCCAAACAGTTTTCTATTGACGATTACATCAGCATGCAAAACTCAGCCAGCTCTCCCTCAGCACCGTCTAATTTTTAAAGACGGCCTTAAAACCGCAGGTAGCCACAGGGCAGCAGACCCGGGCCTCGCCTCTCTGCTCTTGGTCAGGCGGCAGCAGGTCAGACTGCGCCAACACCCGCCTGTCTACTCAGGAGAAGATGACCGCTGCCTCTCATCTCTGCAGCTCGAGGAGCAGCACGGCAACGCTGCATCCCCGGGGCTACAGCCCCCTCGCAGGCTAGCTGAGGTGAACAGTTAACAACTACCTGGTGCCGTCTTCTCCGGTAACAAAGCTGAGATCATCAGGACCGACTTGATCACCCTCTGGGAACACGGAGCACCGCTCTGAGGCTGAAAACAAACCAAACAAAAACCCAGGAACCTTTACCAGATGAGTGATCAGAACACAGCAAGTTAACTAAAAGTTAACTAAAGTTCCACCGCCTGCAAGGCCCGCTCGGTGGTACTTCATCCCCAGTATACAGGTACATGATGCGCTTGACACAGAGTTAAGGCTGCCACAGGGTTTTACATTTAAGATACCTCTAAGTCCAGCGCAGATAGGAGCCATGTTTTGCTGCTTCTGACGAGTTGTGAGGTTTTAGTGCCTGCTGCAGACACACAGCAAAGCAGCAAACTCCAATTACTGAGCCGAGGAGTTACGCCATGCTGCTAACGCGGTGTGGGATGCTTATTCAGGCCAAAAGTCAACTTGACCTAGCGTCAGCTGTCACCTTACAGCTTTTCATTTGATCAGAAGGTTAAAGCTTTTCAGAGACGTAAGAGATGAGTTTTTGAAACTACACTGAAGTGCTCAAAGCACATTCCTGCCAATTAAGATGCAAATCCATGTCTAAGGCAGTGGTTACCTCCCTGAAATTAGCCTACTTACAGGGCCGATCCTGGTACGCAGGGAGTCCCAATTCAGAAGCACTAGAGCAATGGGTTTTCCAACACCTCCCCGGGAGACTCACCTAAACTGACTTCTCAAGGCTAGAAAGAGTTCCCCTCTCCTGCTTTGATCTGTTTTTAATTAGGATCCCAAGAGAGGAGTTCCAAATCTTACTGGCGCTTGCTGGGGCTTTAATACCTCTACAGGACCATCAGCAATGTCGGCTTTTGCAGCGTTCTGTGTCAGAGGGGCTCTGAGGGAGGCGGGCGCGAGTGTTTGGGAAGGGGGGGCTCACGCAGGCAATTCTACCTTCGCTTGAGGACTGGACAGAGAAGGCATGGTTAAACCCCTCCGAGGCAGAGGTGGCATCCTCCTGCTCTTCGTTTTCTGTGTCACATTCAATGTCACTGTCACTGCTCATTCCTGGTAGGAGATGAAGGACATGCTTCTGACATACCCCAGCTGCAAAAAAACCCAAAGAACCAAAAACCACAAGGCAAAAGTGATAGCAGCATGATCTACGTGGCTGGAGCATTCAACTTTTTCACACTAAGAGCTACCCATACCAAATACCAAGAGCTGGCGGAGAACAAGAGAGAAGGAGCACGTTCAGAGCTAAACGTATTCACCAAAGCACTAAGGGATTTGACAGAACAGTGGGTACCAGCTTTGACAACAGCCTCATTCTGCTGCGCAGCTTAGCTCAAGAGGAGCCGATCCAACACGTCACCAGCTGAGCGCAGACTCAGGGGTCCGCAGCTCCTTCCTGCCTGAGCTGCACTCCCCTGCCAGCAGCTCCGTCTGCATCCACAATTAGGACAGAAAATAAAGGTTGCTTTTTTAACAGCTAAGATGTAGTGTGACCCGTGGAGCAGATGTACCTACCCGACCCTTCAAGCAGCAATACTCTATTCAAGTCTCACACGCAAACCTCATGCTCTTCCTACAAAAAAGATCCATAGCTGTTGATAATCAAGATGGCTTCTTTTGTTTTGCCAGACCTTGAGTGTGCATCGACAGCAGTCGAAACTCTCCCTTTTGTACGGTTTTGTAGGTGACAAAAGGGGTTTGCTCTGTTCCTTTACTTCTTAAGAGCTGATACTCATCGCTAAGAAAAAGCAAGTAGTTAAGTGAGGTGCCAAGTCTACTGTAGTTTTTCCTCTGAAGGGAAAAAAATTGTAACATTTGTTTCCTGGGGTTTTTAACAATGAAGTATTTCAGTTTTTAAAACATTTTCCTATTAGGCTCTCTGCTATAATAGGAGAGCTGCGGGAGCACATCACGATCACGCTGCAGTGACTAAGAGCAGAAACTCAGTTTTGTCACTGAGAGACCTTCTGTAAATGCCAACTCCTACACAATATTGCACACTGCAGATAGAGATGGATGCTGGCACCTTAATATAGGCTTTGCGCTACAATTCAGTCATTGAAATTCAAATTAGTGCAGGGGTGGAAGGCAGGAGAGTTTTAGCAAGATAAGAAACACTCTTCTTCTACGTGGACTTTCAAAAAAAAAAGGCAATAATATTTTTTTCCAGCATGGAAAGGATGCAGGAAGGGAGGGGGAAAGTTTCCTCCAAGTCTCTAAGGAAACTGGCTTACGTACCACAACACCCGACACGAATGAAGTGTTGGAGAGATTCTAGTGCAGACGTGGAGGTAGTTACCAATGTGGTTTGTCCCTGAAGGCAGAAGACTTAAAAGCCAAGGTCACTGGCTACTATTTTAATTAGATAAGAAATTATTTTCAAGGCCATGCAACTGAACACCAAAGCGAAGACCTGGAGGCATATCAAGAGGTGCAAAAAGCAACTAGTAGTCCAAAGAAATAGACGGCACCATGTAACATTATCTGCCGGGTCTTCACACTCCTGCTGCACCGTAACATCACTATTTCTCCACAGGCAGCAGCGACACAGAGATGTTCTCTCCTCATTCAGATTTATACTACGGCTGCCAAATGTTACAGCAAAGTTAAACAGCCATGAAAACAGGTTTTGGGTTTTGTTCTGTTTGGGTTTTTTTCTCCCCCCTTTCCTTTCCCCTTCAAGCTATTTCCATTACAGAAATGGATCATCATAGACTGGAGTGCTGTCACACTGCATTTGCCCTCTACAACATCCAATTTACCTTCTTCTGGCCCTGCAGAAGCACCTTCCGAAAGCATACCCTGCAGTTCGCCAGTTTCAGAGTTGTTTTCCAGACCACCTGACTGTGCTCCTTCTGTACGACATCCTTTAGAATTTGATCTTAAGAAAGGATTTAGGAGAAATACAAAAACCTATGTTAGAAATTCAGCTTTAATCCAGCTATGGAAACAAATCCTTTTACTGCCACATCTAGTTTTACTCATTGTTTAAGCCTCTTGCGTACCTGCTTAAACTTTCAGTTTTGATGACTGAGAAATATTTAAAATCTTAAAAAAATAAACCTGGAAAAGTTTGAGTATTTTCCAAAAATGGTGACTCTTGCTATTTAACAAACAAACAAACAAACAAACAAACGAGTACTCCATTGCACTTAGCTGAGTTAGGAGTCGTTATGAAATTGCTGAAGAGTTAAGAGTCACAGTGAAAGGTATTGTCTTACATGAGGAAATCAAAAGTGGTAACTTCAACTTGGAGGATATTTTGCAAGGAATAATGGGAAAACAGACTGGGTCTGCCTTTCAAATCCAAGTTTCAGACTACATCCACAGCTGATCAAAATAAAAGAAAAAAAAAAAGAAGAAAAGATGACTTGTAACCTAGATATAAAACCAAAAATTGATATCCAGAGGGAAGAGCAGCAACCAAATAAACTTCAAAGTAATCTCTCTTCCACGCTACAAGCACCTGGTTTCAGTAGACTGGTATTTTTTCTTTCCAGATCAAGGGAAGGTGGGGGAGGAGATAACAAGTGGAAAAAAGAATAAAACCCTTACCCTAGAGCACCAACTTTTCTGGTCTTCTCTACAGCAGCTAAGCCATTTAGGCCAGAAACGCCCACATCAGAATCTGAACCTTCACAAGGTCTTTCCTCTGGCTTAGGCAGTGCCTCGGACACATTGCTGTTAGCCAGGGGCCTGGGAGCGTGATGGCGACTGCTCAACTTGGAACTCCCTACGCCACCTGAGAAAAGAGAGAAACTCAAAGCACATCGAGCCTTATTTCAAAAGGCTAAGCATCCAGTTGTTTTACATCATCAGTTTGGTTACAAACATGTGTAGGCACAAGCGCACCTTCCCCACCCTCACTCTTACAACCTTACATTTTCAAGTCAACATATGGGCAACACATACCATTTGATATCTGCTCTCTAAACACACAGAGCTTTTGTTTCAGCTGCCATTTCTGATGGGAGACTTAGGTAAGTACAGATTAATCCTTCTCCATCTCGTGTAGTTAAAACTTATCTTCTAGTAACACAGACACCCTCTTCACTGTCATTTTCCCCACCTATAGACGCTAAGTGGTTTGGCTGCAGTAAGGCAGCCTTTCTAGTCCTCGACAAGGGTGAAACTGGGCACAAAGGTTACAGTTACACTGAGTAACTTCTTTATGGTATTTTCCAGTTTCTCACCCAAGCCTTCTCTACTAAGCATTGTAAGAAAACACTTGCAATACTCCATTCCTTCTCTGAACACTTGAGAGGGGCAAAATACCAATTCCTGTGTTAGGTATTTCACTTCATTACCACTTAAGGAAGGGCATCATAAAACTCGGGAGCAGCAATATCATACAACTCTTTCATCACATATCCAGAGTCGTCTTGAATTCCCTCTAAGTCAAATCACAATCTAAGCCTGGGTCAATACATCTATGATTTTCACTATAAAGTTAGCTCCTGAAACAGAGAGACGAGAAGTAACACGGAACACATCTATTTACGTACCGACAAGCCAACTGTGCGGCACTGTTTCACAGCAGATCAGCTATCAAAGGTACAATAACGTTAACTAGATTTGAGAAAGGATCCAGTCAAGTTTCAGGGAAATTTCAGTTGCCAAGTAAAAGACTTCTTGAGAAGTTTTTGTACAACAGGTGCTAAGATGCATCCCATCACCCAAGTGAAGATGACCTTGTTTACCTTCAGAAGTTTGACTGTCTCCCTTTAAACGAAGACTGCTATCCCCACAGTCCATAGCTCTTCGTAACGACAGACTACCTGCTGCTCCACAGCGAATAGGTTTGGGTGAATTACTTTTCTTACTTGCAGCTGCAAAAATATTTTAAGATGTGACACGTGTTCAGTCAAACTGCTGCAGTATTCTGTCTTTATGCTTGTTTTAAGTGAAGTTAAGCTCCACATCAGTCTCATTGCTCATTAACTCCCAACCCTGCATGAAACTCCTTCCACACCCTTCCTGTCAAGGATGTCGGCTAGAGGGAAGCTCAGCTAACTATGGATGCGGCCAAGACTCCACAAGTACGCTCACCTACCTTGCCTTACGCTAAGAGACCCTTCAGAAAGCCATCATCCAGATTCCTTCAGCCATCATCACAGCGTAAAAGGGTAAGGATAGCCAAACCCATCCCTTCAGCTCTTAAATTCCAAGTCCACTGTAAGAAAGGACCTCGAAAGCAAGAGTGAAAGGCAGGCTATGGGACTCACACTGTTTACCACTTCCCAAATTAACCACTCTCTGAGCATGTTTCGGTGTGGATCCTGCTGCAGAAACTCCTCTAGGTAGAGGAATGGAGGAATGGTAACCGGAACAGCAAAACACCAAGTTCTGCTGCCACCACACCCAATAAAGGTGGGGGATCTAGGCTTCAATGCAAGTCAGAAGATTGCTCCTGTTTTACAGAGCGCTGTATGCCTGTTCCTCTTGTTCCGATGCAGAATGAAGTGACTGCCCAGTGCCTGAGTAACCTTTGAGGGATAAGGCATTTGCTAAGGAAAGAGGTGGTATTAAAAACCACACAACACACAAAAGCTAGCACTTCCAACAAAGCAGCTTGATCCTTCCATGCCTTATTGGTGGCACAATCCAGGGCTCCAAACTTTAACACAACCCTTTCTCTTAACGTGCACCATCAGAGAAGAAATTCTCTGCTCTGTGGGAGTGATGCAATGCAAACCAGAGCTTTGCTGGAGTTGCAAAAGCCCTGTTTTGGAGGTCAGTATTGAAAGGGATGGAGACGAATGGAACTATTCTACCCGTTCTTTAGTCCACCCATGTTTAGAATACATTTCTTACTCATCTTGGCTCCAAAACGCAAGCAATAACTTGAATCTAAACCCAGAAGGCTGGAAAATCATCTCTCCCAGGCAACAGGGAAGTGAGAGAGGATTAGCAATTGGTGCTTTTATTCAGGATCATAAGCAACCAAGCACTTGCGCAGCCTTCATGCTGGTACTGGCTTACCAGTGCTGCCACTAGAACTCAGTGACAGTGCCCGAACAGACTGATACACAGGCACCTTTTTGAAAGAACTCACCTTTCAAAAGGCAAAGTCCCTCCAGAGAGAACCTCGGCTTACTTGAATTTTAGCAAGATTTCAAGTTAGTAGAGTATAGCAAGTCTGAAATTTTTTCATTTTGTTCGCTGGCAAGCACCGTGAAACACACTCAAGTTCACAGGTGTGCCAGACGCAGAGCAGCCGTCAACAAGACATGACCTTCAGCCAGGATCAGTTCAATACTGGATTAAACTTCAGAACATTCTCACTGCATTAGCTGTGCTACTGGTTGTGGAGCAAAACTTTTAGTGCCTTTACTGAGAAGAGCTGAAATCAGTTTCAGTAACTCAAAGGCAGTGCGGGTTTTATGTTTCCAGATTCTTACAGCTGAACTTGAGTATAAGTAACTACAAAAGGTCTATTTCCAGATGTCTGGATATATAAACCACCTATACAACTGACATCTGAAGGGTGACATTTAAATCCCCCCTTTTCTATGCACTTACAATTCCTTATGTAACAACTGGTAACTGAAGACTTTGTCAGCAGTTCCATTCCTATTTCCTGCAGCTTGCTGCAGCTTTCCGTTCCACAGGCAGCTAAAGCACCTTGCTCAATGGAGAAGAAGCTGGGCTGTCCGTCACATGAGCCAGCATTGCTGCTTCTCACTTCTGATAGTTGGTTTTTTACATCAGACATTTTGCTTCGAACTTCAGCCATCTGAGTTTTAAGTCTTTTCAGCATCTTCAAGTCAGGTGGCACGCGCCACATTGCCTGGTGCCTCCGCTGATCTCGATCTTTTAGAGAATAGGATGATGCTTTACCAAAGGAAAAGTTAAAGAACACAACAGGTAAATAAAACTGTTCTCAGATAAAAACCGACATCTATTTTTAACAGCTATAAGAACTCTACCTTTTGCCCTGCTATAAAAATGAGGGGCAGAGAGACATTCTTCTGTACTGGTGTGGCACCGTCATACTTAGGTTGCAAGCACTGCACAGCTACCGGGAGAGCAGATTTTCATTCCCTGCCTGCCAGGGAAGAAGGCCCCCAAACCTGCTCACTGGAAGAAGCAAGGCGCCCAATACTACTGCATGAATTCTGATGACAACTGAGCTACTACTCTATATTGCCAGACAAGCCTGAGTTCAGCAGCCTGGTCGCCAGCTTACGTCAAATTTGTTACATGTTTTTATAAAATTTGTTGTGTGTGTGTAAAAGATTCTCATACCATCAATATATCATGTTAACATAAGGAACTCAAAGAAAGCTGAAACTAGGAAAGGAATTCCCTTAAGTACCTAACACCAGAAGATCAGGTCAAGCAGCTAATACCCGAGTAGAGCCTACATGCTGCTCAGCCAGAATTAGATCAAGTTTGATGTCTATTTGAAGCGTTATAAATTCTGTAAGTGTTTCACTGCAAATATAGCTGTTCAAAACCGTAAAGCCAAGTGGCTCTTAGAAACCTTCACCTTTGGAGGTGAAGTCTGACAAACTCCAAATATAACGGCAGCTTTCTCTTAGTTGACCGACTTGAATAAGCTCTGGGAACAGTCAAACCTTAAGGGAACCTCAGCCAAGCAGGCAATTTCAGTTGTGCAGCCAGTAGCTGAAGATGACCAGGAAGCCATTCAACACAACAGGAGAGCTTAATCTTGCTTGAGTAGTACAGTACAAAGTGCAACACCCTCTCTTAAGGTCCTTTTGTCTAGGCCTTTTCCCAGGCAAAACAGAGCTGAGACTTAGTCGTGCGCTGCCTCCTCTTTTTGTACTTATGGAAGTGACTTCCATTTTTGGAAGTATGGATTACATTCAGCAGCAAATTCATCTGACTGTTTATGTGACTACATTTAAAAAGCTAATCACAAAGGAACAAATAGTTTGAGCTAGCTTTTAGATTCAATATCACCAATGTCACTGTTGCAGCAAAAGCTAGCATTTATTTGTAGCAAATGGACCGTTATTTCTCTTCTGTTCTAGTAAGTCACCAAATGGTTGTTTCAGAATGACCTGAAATAAATGTTGTGGTAGTGGGCCAGCTAGCTCCTAATAAGTGTTAATCATGACAAATGTATTACTGAGGTTTGATTTAATTTCAATTCTTCACTAACAAAACAAGAGAAACGAGCAACCTTCAGTAACAGCCATGGGTGCCAGAACTGCCAGCTACCTTGCTTTTGCTGCACGTGAAGTTAATTGCTGGTTTTGGCTGAAGGGCCCTAACTGAACCACCAATACTCTTCAAAGTCTTAAATTGTTTAGATACCATCACTAGTTTGGCTCCTGACATTTTGATCCATTTTTCTTCCACAAGTGCTTACATGTGCTTTCCCAGCCTTACTGCTACACACACGTTTCAAGTTCTGTTTTAAATGCCTTTTTCATACAAAAGTAAATTCCAGGACTGATTTTCTAGTTAGTATACACTGTGTTCCTAGTAGTCTCAGCCACTAAGTGTACAAACTGTGTGAAGTCAGAGGCGTAACTGCTTCCTCAGCAGATAGCTGTTTTGTGTTGTTTTGTCTTTCAATGCTAACCCCTTCTAGAAACGGGCCTTTCATTCGTCTCCCACAGTTGTAGTCAAAGAAACGACATGAACTGTATCTCTCCAATGCTGCTACACAAAACAGCCAGCCAGTTCAGTCACATCCCCCAGGAAAAGAGGAGAAGACCCTCCTTGATACACACTTCTGTTTTCAGTTGAATCATCTGGCGTTCTCAAGCTGAGGTCAACCATTAAGACAAAGAATGTGTTAGAGTGGGCAGTAAGGTGCAGCATACTGATGAGCACAGATGAGGATATGGAAGCTTAGCTACCAATGAAAAGCACTGCCTGTCACCCTCTTTCTCCGCTCCCCTCCTCAAAACTGCTTCTAACTCCAGGACTGTATTCTCAGAGACATTTCCATGTTGGAATTAAATAATCCGGTATATGATGTACAGTTACCTCTGTTCTGCAGAAGAGAGGCAGGGGGACGCGGCTGAAGGCCCCAAAGGTTTTCCATACCATTTCTGTCTTTTAGATCCAACAAGTGGATTAAAATTAAGGGATCTATATCTAGCAAACTGCTACTGGCTGTTGAGCCTAGGGCACTTCCTCCCCGCCTTGAAGGTCTTCCACTTGCACTGGTGTAGCCATGGCTAGTACCTAAGGCAGAGTTACAGAGAAACAGTGTGCATATACATGAGACAGGTGATGCATTATTCCCTGTACAAATAAAAGGAAAAAGAGTTCTACAAATAGATTAAGAACGAAAACATTCCAAGAAACTTAACATCAGTATTATTTAATGGGTTTATGGATTCTGAAAGCAATCAAATATGCTTCTAACTAAAAGTTTAAGTTAAAAAGCACCGGGGGGGGGGGGGGGGGGG
>JAVKLA010000084.1:4002441-4037785 GCA_034782735.1 Sagittarius serpentarius | reverse complement strand
CCCCCCCCCCCCCCCCCCCCCCCCCCCCCCCCCAGCACTCCACTTCACACCTTTTACGTAAATCTCTTCATAAATAGATTGGTAAACAAATCAATACAGAAAGCATTTATTCTGAAGACATGCACATAAACTTTCTATATGTCCCTATCCCTCCCTCCCAGCTAGATTAAGGGGGTGAAAGGGGTGGGGATCTTCAGTTAAGTTCTGCTCTGTGTTACGATGTTCCCATTACACAGTGGCCAAGGCACTTGAAAGATAAAGAGAGCCTTCAGAGAAAATAGTTAGATCTGTGAGATTAAAATTGTACAGTTTAGTAGAACTCCCAACACAGACAGGAGACACTACCAGCATTCAGACTGGAAAATAGCACAAGGAGGTAAATGCAAGAAGCTCAAGTGAAGAGACTGTGTCAGCCTTTACAAATGCCGTTAAAAATCACTTTCTAAAAGCTCCTAAATAAGTGCTGTTTCTACAGCCACTGTGCTCCTGCTCTAAAGTCCATCCTTTCAGAAGGAAACAGACGTGTCCTTCAACTTCCTAGCTCACGAGAAATTTTCAAGTAGTTCCAAAACAGCAGCTAAAAGCAGGACAGTTAAGGAATTCTGTCTTTCAAGCACTAGCAGACTTCCACAGCAGCGTAAGTATCACTTCCAGTGAATGCCACTTATGGTACCTTTTCCATAAATAAATACATTGATATTCCATAGATGTATATTTCTTTTGAACTCTTATTAACCTATAGCTAATTTGGGCTACAATCATCCCTAGGCTGCAAGAAATCTTAGAGTACCCTTTCATTATTGCATATAAGATGTATTTCTGCTTGACTTGTAAGGATTCTTTACTTCATTCCCTCCACGTACTTCAGGTTTTACAGTGCACTAATACCTAAGTGGTTGTGTCACACATTCAGAGGCCACACAGACATCAGTAAAAATTCCTGTCAGTCTACTTCTGATCAGCAAGGAAGGGGTTTCAAAAAGGCGGAAAAGCCTCCCTCCAAACTTACACATCATTTTTAAACAAGCACATTCAGAAAATTCCACTCCCCCCTTTTTTTATTGCACCAATGAAATGTTTCTGCTACACTGCAATAATCAGTACAAAGCACATGATGCAGCATTTCCAAAAATAGAAATGCCTGCAGAACACACAGCTTGGTGTTGCTTCCAAGAAGCACAGAGGAAGGAATCCAGCAGCGTTTCGCATACATGGGAATTCTGAAGGCTGTTTTTCATACCTGATGCTCCAGGAGTAGGAGCAGCTGCTGCATCCTCCATGAGATCTCCTTCTTCCAACTCCATATTACTGCTATATTCCACATCATTTTCTCCAGACCTTAGGAGATGATTGAGGTGGAAAAAGGAGAATACAATTATTAGCTTTTTTCAGCTCTTGTTAAACGTTATGGCACATACCTTGAAAACAACAGGAAGCACTGTAAATAGTATTTTCTGCATTCCAAGCTACACAAACTGAACAAATCAAAGCGTGTTAGTTAAATGACTGACTTGCTAACCAAGAGTCCAAAAGTGCCATACGTATCTAGACTGTAAAATCTGATCCTGCAGACTTCTATATTTGTATGTTACAACACATTCTCATGTTTTAATGAAGATTCTAGGATTTGACACTGTCTCAGCTAAGAATCTTAAATTCTCTAGTTTAAGTAACTGTCCTTATTATCACTTTCCTACTACAACACTTCCTAATACCAAACCTCTCTTTCGTTAGCATAGAAACAGATTTCTTAATAGTGTTTTGGGAAAGAACCTTCACAGACTATCACTTGTCAAAGACAGAATACAACACTAAAAGAAATTATGAGATTGGAAAGATAGTAACTAGCTGACTGAAAATTCAATGTTTAGTGTTAACTATATCAGTTCATGTTGTTTCCAGTACAGGAAACACCCCTCACATTGCACCAGAATCCCCCCCACACCTAATTGTAATATAGCAAATGAATCAGTTTCCACTGGAATTAGGATGATTACTCGGGGACACAAATCGATGATCTGAAAGGCATTTTAAGTTACTTACATAGTTTCTTCATCAATATCATTTTCTTCAGTGTTACTAGTTGCTGTCGAACTAGCTGAAGAGCTGCTACCATCAAGGTGGTTCACCTCATCTTCTCCAGCAAGATCTATATCCAAGTCACCATCAGAGAGCTCGTGCTACAGGAAAAACAGAACAAGTCTCTATAAAGAGAGACAATTCAGCTGCACTTTGAGGCATTCACCAAAAGCTAAGAACAGAAACTGTCTCTCCCCAGAGTGTGACATTATCATACAGGAGGTAGGAGAGTCTCAAAGCACAATAAAGGCGGGTAACAAACAGAAAAGTTGGATTTTTTAGCTGCAACTTGGAAACTTTTTTGTGGTGAGATCTATTAGCTCTGTTCTGGAACATCTCTCTAGAGTCATCTCTTGCTATCTCCTATTTCCATATCGAGGATAATAAATCTAATTTACAATTCAGAAGTTCATCTATGTTTCTACTGCTATCCTATCATAAAGAGCTACACATAAAAAAAGAGGCAGGAAAAAGATAATTCCTACATTAAAGTCTTCATGCTGGATCTTCTCTTCCTCCTCTTCCTTGCTATCTCGCACTAATCCTGGAGCAGCAACATTCTCAAGTAGTATTTCGGTGCTTTGTCCAGATTTCTTTGATCTTGTTTCTGGACCATCGTCATTCTGGGGACTAAGATGAGTGTCTGGAGGTGAAATGCCTCGTGATTTCTGAGTCCGGGAAAGTTCAATTGCAAGCCTCTTAAATATCAGAAGGATACACAAAAGTATACATAGAAGACGACAACGGAGCATCATCAAAGCAAGTACATCTGTTAACTTACATATATACTGTTTTAATAATGCCAATATCAAATTACCAATAGCAACCCAAATAAACACAATTGTCAAACATGAACATTGTAACCTAAACCAGGTAATTACTGGTCAGTAAAAGGTGGTTTTACATTAATATAGTAATTACTGGTCAGTAAAAGGTGGTTTTACATTAATATACATCCTACTTACTTCTTTAAGGTTATTTATTTGTTGGATATAACTCGTCTGAGCTGCTTCCAACTGAGCAATGTACCAGTGTTGATCTCGGCACTTTTGGAAGAAGGTCGGCGAGCGCACTTGGAACCTTCAACGGAACATATGAAAAGGTTTTTTGGTTGTTTGGGGTTTTTTGTTTTAGTTTGGGTTTTGTTTGTCCCCCCTGCCCCAAAATCCAAAAGGCCCTGCATAAGAACATCATACAACCTGAAATCTAGTGAGGAAATAAACTTAGCAGACAACATATACTTCTACAGTCAGTATCCTGAATGCACTGAATGGTAACAGTAAGTATTTTGTAGGAGAGGCAGTTACGTGAGAGGTGGTTATCTTCACAAACCAACACTAACAAAATTAACACACTACAATGCATTTTACAGGAGCAAGAGTAGGACTGTACAGAGAATATCTGAAGTAGATGGATAAAGCTTCTATATTTTGTCATAACATTGCAATTCCCATTGACAGCATTAGTTCTCTGAAATTACAGACGTCCTTTATTCCCAAAGTTCTCCTATGCTCACTACAACTGTTTCTAAAGAGGAGGAAAAAACACCCTTTTCCTTTTAGTTAGCTACAGATTTCTAATCCAGGCTTATTAGTGTCAAGCATAGCTACTTCTCAAAGAGATACACTTAAAGTTTCCACAACTCCCTTCAGCACATTTTCTTCTTTAAAGCTTAAGACAGTGAAATCCATTTATGACAAAACATGTCACAATTAAATTCAACTACTTAATTATTTCCTATTTCAGTAGTAGGTGTGACATTTTGTGAAATGATAGCAGAAAAGAGCCCCACTAAGTCATCTTCCTTACCTTAGAATCACAGTGTCATTTTGCCTGTTTAAATAGCCTTCATTGGCCAGCAAGTCTAAACGAAAGAATCTGTTGTAACCCCAGCATTCTCCAACTTCGAAATCGGAGGCAAACTCTCGAATTATGTTTTTGGTGGGATCGTTGGTGGACTGGTGAACCATTTCTACACGGTACTCATACCTACACAGGGGAAGATCACAGGTATTAATACCAAAACAAAGATGTCAGAATTGCTGAATGCATCAAGTTTAACAGAAGTGCACTTCCTGGGAGGCTTGTGTGCCCAGCTGAGGAGCTGATTCAGTCTTAAGATTTTACTGAACACTTACATAAACAGTACAAGGGGGAAGAAAGTAGTAATAGGGAGAAGAGTGGTAAACCAACTCTAGGATTGAATACTAGGAGACAGATACTCTTATCGGTTGTTTTGCCAGCTTGCTTTTCATCTCGAGAAAGTCAGTCCCTAGCAACACTACAGAACTTGAGGTCATTCTTCGCAAACCTCTCCAGATGCTTTGCCAACGGAAAAAAAAACCCAGCTGCTCTTACTACAGGTTTGCTTACTTGGATGTCTCTGGCAATCCAGCAGACAGCTCCAAGAACACAGACAGGTAGTAGCCCCGTACTACTCCATTTCCATCCTTGAAATAAATGAGAGACAAATTGATTAAAAAAAGAAAGCAAAAACCAGAAAAACAAAACACCTTGATATACCCTTGAAGTCTAGAAAACAGCTTCAATCAATACAGAATTTGCAGCAGTAGTCTACTTTCTATGCTACAGTTTTGATTTTTAGTCTTCTGTGACCTAGAACTCCTACTGTAACTTGAATCAACATGGAGTTTGCATCTGGAAGCAAATCTGCAGTCTAGTATTGGTATCTCAGATATAAATATCAAAACAGAGCTTTAATTACTCTAACGTTTTAGGGGTCCAATTAAGTGGAACACTGAATAGACAAACACTTGTCAACATATCAGAAAAACATTCATTTAACATACAGAAAAAGCAGTAAAAGAGCTCATAAAATCTACTTAGTTTATTACAGTCAAATTCTCAAATTTTCAACATGAAAACAGCTCAGGTTAAACATTAGTTCTAAAATATTTTATATACAGCTGCATTTCAAAGCTACTTAATTTTTGAGAGCAGAGCAATTTCTTTAGAAAAAACATGCAACATGAAAAAGTTAGGTCAGTTAACTGAGAAACAATATTAGAATCACCAGAAATCAAGAAAAAATATGGCAAAACCTCCATCACACTCACCTTAATCAAGAATGAAGTATGGCTCAACTTGAATCCTCTAGGTTGAAGAAACATTTCAACTCACCATTTAAAAAATAAATTTTAAT
Source organism: Sagittarius serpentarius (assembly GCA_034782735.1). NCBI lineage: Eukaryota > Metazoa > Chordata > Aves > Accipitriformes > Sagittariidae > Sagittarius > Sagittarius serpentarius. Next base: position 4,032,543 of record JAVKLA010000084.1, on the reverse strand, counting down.
GCCTTCTGACAGCACACCTTATGTAGTCAATCCTGAATTTACAATACTCTGAAAACCTACACAGGGGTCCGCCTCTGCATTGTGAGAATACAATTCTGTGCATACGTGGACTTAACAGATTAATCCAGTCCTCTGAGGATGCCATGTAAATCACTAACAAACAAAGCTTGTACTCCACCACTAAACACGTTATTTCTCCAAACACAGCTGTAGTAGCAGCCAGAGCTTCCTGGGAGCACTGACCAGACTAGTGGACTGCAGAAAGATCACACCTTGGGGGTTAACAGTCCAACACTGACAAAGATACTGCTTCAGAAATCTGAATATTCAGCCTACTGAAGGGACATTAGTTCAGCACACACGTTTTAATGTCAGCATTTGGGAACTGGATACACAGCAAAACAGATTCCCCTTCAACTAATACCTTGTCCTCCTCCCAACTTCCCAAATATTATTGATAAACATAAATATGTTAAGTTATTCTGTACCTCAGTTCTGTAAGAAACATCTGCAAAAACCACTTGGACAAAAAGGGTAAAAACATCTCTTAAATTATCTATTCCTATGGCATATTGGTAAGACCCATGTTTAATTGCTTTTAAATTTACCAGATTAACTATACCGAGAATGTTCACGCTGGATATCTGGAGGCAGAGAGGGAATACTCCAATGGTTGGTGATCAACTCTACAACCTTACTACATTCTTTTCATACAGTTTTTTGTATACAACATGAGAAGAGACCACCTGGTGTTTCCTTACAAGAGAAGCATATGAATGCTGATTAAGTGTTTTGGATGGGATAATAATTCTAGTTGAAAATGTAACTCACTGGGTAAACTTTTAATCTCCAGCAAAGTCCAGACACTTGAAGAGGTGGACTGTAAACAGGATCTGCTCGCTGACGCAAGGTACTATTGAGAAAGGAGAAAAAACATTTGCCGCTGGGACAAAGCAAAACCCTCCATGAAATCGTAGGCTGCATATACACTTGAGCTCTTACACTCTAGGACCATCCTTCCGGCTGCACAGAGCATGTAGCAGCATATGAGGCCCATGCAAAATGTTAAGCATCTGTACAAATACATGTATCCCTTGCAAAATTATCCAATCTTTTTTAAAAACAGAAAAATAAATAGTTTGCCTTTATCATGGAAAACCTTTCTAGCTAACAGTTTAGCTAGGGTTAATTGTTCACCTGGTAAACAAGAGATTTTTGATTGAATTCCCGTAGCTTAGTTCCTATCTAACAGTTTTCTGTAGAGGCTATTCTGTGTTTTAAAGAATACTACTCGTGTAGAGAAGAAAAAGAATAAGCTTCCCAATATTCACAGTAATTTAAGATATATTCTTACCTGAAGTTTTCCAAGACAAACGTAGTTGAGTCATAGGCTGGAACCAATTCACTGGGGAGCGGGGAGGGGAAATTAATATATTAGAGTTGAGTAACATGACATTAAAAATCCCAGCTTTTGGAATCTTCAGAAGCATTTAAGATGATTTAGGTCACCAGAGCCACTGAAATTCACTAGGACTACACTGGGTTATTTCAGTATTTCTGAAAATTCCATTTATAAGCCTTCTTCCCAGTACCTCTCCATGTGATATCACACAATAAAACAAGTATTTTATGTTATAAAGGGAAGAGCAACCAAAAGTATTTAAGAGTGCTTGCCCTTTTACCTGTGATGGCTAATAATCTCTTCATGTGGTGAAATTTTAATGTAAGACTCCTTGGGAGTTCTAGAAAGGACGAAACTTTTGCATGGCTGAAAGCACAAAGCTTAAATGGTTTGTGTTGCAGAGCAGGAGATATCTTACTGCCATTGGAAAACGAACATTCAGATTTAAACCCTCCTCAGAGAGGCATTTAATTATTCTTTTCAGAAAATACTTCAGGAAAATAGTTTTGAGATTGCATTTAAAAGCAAGCCAAACAAACTTTTGCTACAGAACATGAAATTATTTGAGGAATTCTTTTAAGACTTCTCCTACTTTCAATTTTTTGGAGATGCTTTTCAGCCAGCTAGCCTCAACTCTCAACAGATTTCCTCAGAACTCAGCACTAGCAGCACTCTCTTTGTGAAGAATTGTGCTATGAAGTGATCTTGGCTGTATATTCTGAATTAAGGTGACCTGCAGAGGCATCCCATGAGAGCCTTGCAATTACATACTGAATGACCCAATAATAAGAGAAAAAGGACAAATCAGTAAACTAAGTGTAAAAGAGAAAAAAACTGTCACCTGGAACCCACTGTCCTGACTCCCCAGTAGGGACTACAGACACAAAATAAGCCTTGCCGGAACAGAAAAGCCTACTTGTGGCTTAGATTACTAAGAGGAGCAAGTTAAGCAGTTTATCATTTTCAGTGTATAAGCCTGGACCCAAATTCAGTCACAGATGCCAAGTTTAACACAGAAATGGACCAAATCATGTTACCCCACAGATTACCATTGCCATAGCTCATATAGCTAAGAAGTATGACTCCCCTTCACTAGAGGCAGGTATCAGGCAAGCTCTCCAGCAACTTACCTATCAGCCACTCTTTCAAATCCACATGCTAAAATACAGTGGTACTCCCCTGTCCTAGTTTTACAAAAGGCTGACGTACATAAGAATACATCTACCTCCTAGACTCACTGGAACATCCTCCTTCATACAGTGGTACAGTAAAATGAGAAAGAGTTACTTTCCTCTAAGTTACTTTAAATATCATTTAACAAGCAAAACAAACCTTTGTAAGATGGCTTTCAAGTTCAAACTACAACAGAAACGAAATGCAATGCTTACCTTGTGAAGTCTGGCGGGACAGGAGTAGTGACAAATGAGGCCATAGGCTTCCGATGAACCTGCTGGAACATCATCAGGATCTCTGAACTTTTGGATATCAACTCACTCTTACTGCACGATCGTAACTATACAGGGAAAAAAACAAGAAGGAAAAAAAATTCCATATGTCATTAGTAGAAACCACAGGCTTTGACCACTTTTGTTTTTAAATAAATACATTGCATGTCTGTCACAGCTTCAGAAAGATAACACGCAATGCAATGTAAAATGAAGCTTGGAGGTGGGCTTGTTTGGATTTTTTGGTTTATTTGGGGTTTTTCCCCCCTCATTTGTTTGGGTTTTGTTTCCTTTGAAACTGCCAGCTCTTAAGACTAAGAATTTGCCTATGATAGCCAACGGTCCTGTGTTCTAAAATTTCTGTTAGGAATTCTAATTCTGTCTCAGTCCAAAGCCTGTGCAACCCATTTGGGAAGTCCTCAATATTTAAGACTGTGAAATTCTTCAGTGAAAATTACAACTACTATGTACCTCACTTAAGTTAAACTAGTTTATATATAAGATGTCTGATTAATACCAAGTCACATCTATTACCCTGTTTAGGCAACAATAACAAAGTAAATTAGACACTTAATTAGCCATCGGGATGACGTGCTCAAATACATCACAACACAGCAATACAAGCTCCTGTGACATTAGACAGTTCTTTTAAGTTTTTGTTATTCCTTTACTGCTGTATTGCCAAGTGCTGTACTTTTTTTTTATTCATCCAAATTTGAAAACAAAGCCTATATTATCTTAAATAGCAGGCCAAAACCCCCACTTCAACCCATTTCATTCGAGATATCTTATAAAACCACTGTAACAACAGAGGTCTTTTCCAAAATCTGGGAAAAAAAACCAAACCAAAAAAACCCACCACAACAACTAATCTTAGATGTTCCTTGAATAGCTAGTACTGTATTTTCTAAAGCTCTTTACTAAAGGAAACAAATCTACTTTGCTTCTTATTTACACTTTAAACACTTGAAAAACATCTTAGACTTACATTTCAAACTTTGTCAGGCTTAAGTGAGACTAATACGTACTTTTATTTAAAGTGACATTTTTGCTGCAAGTTCTTCAAATAATTCTATTACTTTCACAAAAAGAACATGACATTCAAAGCCTCTCTTAAAGACATACGTGATGACTTCAAATAAGCAGTAGAGACCTACACAGCTGCCAGATGTCTGTATCTTCTCACAGCTTTTTTAGTTAGCAAGCTTTTCCTCCTATTTTGGAGGGAGACGAGGTCATGTTTCACTAGCACCAATTTGTTCTTATTTTAATGGGGTTTTTTCTGCAAAAGAGAAGCTGATCTGCAGAGTTGCATACGCACTGCTATTCAGAAGGTCCTCATTTGGGCTGCATCATAAGTAATTTCTGAATAATCTATACAAAGAGAGCTCTCAACTAGCAGACAGAAAAACCACATGCTGACGCATGGTATGCAGGAGCACTCATCCTCCTAACGTCACTGATTCTTCAACTAAGACATTCCATCACAGGTATGAAATAATTAACTAAGTGCAAGAACAACATGATAATTGCTGATCAGGTGATAAAGCCAGCTTAGCATTCTTACTGACTCAAAAGCAGTACAGGGAATGAAAAAGGAATACAGGGCAAGAGGCATCACTCAAAGAAGCTTAGCCCCCATCCCCAACCTAAAATGTCAAAATCTGCTGAAAGGTAATTACTGGATACAGTAACACCTGAAGGAAGAAAACCCTTCCATTTCCTCAGAGCAAGCAGAAATTGTTCAGGGAAAGTACAATCAAGCTCTGTAGAACTTGAATATTTCATTTACAAAATCTGAACTTGTATAGCTAGAAGCAAGATGAAAAAAGCAATACCATGTCATCTTCTTGGAAAGACAGGCGGACAGGAGTAAAAGAACTAGAACCAGTTCAGTTTTCCTCAAAAGCACAAATTAAAACAGAACATTTTTGTTTATTCTCCATTTATAGCCACCACTATTCATATACAGTTGGCAGCAGCAGAACTAACAGAACCTACCCACACTGTCTAAATGCTAAGTTACCTTAAACAAACACGTAACTGCATAGTTTTATGTGATACTATTAATCCCTACACTAGTTTTTCAAGCAACAGAACACCTTTTGTTATTTCTAGAAGACATACTTGCTTTTAAGACATTGTGCAACCTAAAGCCACTTAAATGAAAACATACCCTCAAGAAATACCCATCAATTAACAGTTTAAAAATAAATGCAATAATAAGAAAGGCTGACTGAGGAGGAATCTATGTAACACACAATTTCAGCTCATTTCATAATCACCTGATGTTCTACTTCTTGAAGCAGGGATTCTAGAAGTTCAGTTTCTTGGGTAAGCGACGTCTTTTGACCTGTTTAACGAAAAGAAGACGTTTAAAGAAAAAAAGACATACTCAGTGGATTTTAAGAAATTGATTTTTTTTTTTTTTTTTTTAACCTGGAAGCTGCCCCAGAACCTACTGAGGTAAAGGATTTCTAAATATACCAAGGCTGATTGAGAAAGCATTTTGAAAAGCAAGCCTACGTTTTTAATTGGAGCTGTAGCGAAGAACTCACTTGAGGTTAGGACAGTAATGAAACATTCTGTGTCCCAGAAATGGCAGGTTTGTTGTTTTGGGGTGGTTTTTTTGGACAAAAAAAAGCAGGTTTGGCTTCACTGAATTCACTCTCATCCAGACAAGCCTCTTTTATATTAGCTGATACTTTTCTCCTAAAAGCCACCATTTCTCTTGACTTTGATGTTTAAGTGCTTTCTTTATAAAGAAGAACAATGTTTGAACGTGTTTGTGCATTTCAACTAGCATGAAGACCATGACGAGAAAGAATAAAAACCCTAAGTCACATTTGTCTGTTTTCTGTTATGGAGATTTACTTTGTCTCCATCATACCTTACGTACTTGAAGAGTGTTTGACAGTTGTTACAGAAAAAAAAACCAACAGGTGTTACATGGACAAAACATTAACCTGTACATACAAATAATTAAGACGTTCTATCACAGCTTTAAGACTTCTCTTTAATCAGTACACACCAAAAGAAATCTTTTGACTGATTACTGTATTCAATATAGGCACAAAATATGTATGAACGTACAAATCCCGGATTTAACTTAAAGCAAACATTTTAAAGTACTGACACGAATTTGAAGAGGAATTTGAAACATAGTTAATACACAATTATTATGTTGGTTTGGTTTTAATGGAAATGAATGAAGAGAATAAACGCAGGCATTATCAAAGCTAAGGGCATTTTCCAAGCATGAACTTTTCATGTTTTCTTTGGGTGGGTGGTGGGGAGAGAGGGTTGGTTTGTGTCTCTGTGTGAAGATTTCAAGCATCAGAAATATTTTCAGCACAGCTATTTTATGGCCTTACTTTTATTTCCGAGACAAGTAAATAGATACAAGGTCAAGGATCTATTTGTCTGTGTACTTTGACCTGCTGGTTGCATACCTTGCAAAACTAAGGTCATAAGTATGTTTCAAGAGTGTCTAAAGAAACTAATACCCCAAGAAGATGTGACGTTTAGTACGTGCTCCTATCAATGCATTACAGAAATGAAAGTGCACATGGAACAACCAAGGCACAGATGCAAAATTAGCTGAGCAAAGCATGCACAGTTATAGCCAACTGAGGAATATTCTCATTGAAAGCTACACTTAATTTTTAGTAGTGTTGCTTTCAAAGAGCTGAAGTGACCAGTTCCCAGTTAGCAAAAGTGTCAGGAACCAAACTAGCAGCTCTGATTCCAGACGCCACGTTCGTCATTTGCAGACAAGGCTGCCTGTATGCATGGACCTGAACTGTTGCTTACCAGACATCTCATATAGACTTCTCATTTTTTAAAATTACATTAAAATTACATTAAAAGGAGGAGTATTTATTACAAAGATGTCAAATTACAAAGGTGGACTTCTTGGCTAACACAAATGGTGGTGTAAAAATATTTAAGGTGAAAGGTACTAAATACCTTCCAATTAGATGGAAAAGTTCTCCAAGTTATTATACAGGAGTTCCTAACAAAACGTAACCAGGTTACGTCTAACAACTTAGAACTGTATCACAGTAACTACATAATAAACTAAAAGCTCTGCTGTAGGCAGAAATTTTCTGTCAGCAGTTAACTTGCTTAACACCATGAAGTGTGTAAGGAGTACTACTGCCAGGGCAAGAGAGTTTCTCAACATATTTACACATTGTTAATACCTTGTTCATACTCATAACAGATCAGGCAAATACCTACCCATTAATGTTATAAGCTTATTCTTCAGCTGAGTGTCTAACCGGGCAATCATCATCTCCACTGCATTCCTGATTTCCCGAACTCGTTCATCCTTCGCACTACGCACTGCCTCCACATTCCTCTCCTAAAACAGGGTTCAGGAAAAACATGCACAAGAACAAAGCCTTCACACTTTTGCACGCTTCACTCATTTACACGCTGACTCCACTCTTTCAGATCCCAGAAATGCCTAGGCCTCCCTAGAGTCCCCTGTTTTTCAATGAGGAAAAAAAAGTAATCCCTGTCTTACTGAAGCTTGCATGTTAGAGTAAGAAAATAGGAAATGTGTTTTCAGATGAGCTGCACTACAGGCTATTCCTGTTGCCAGTTGTAAATATCCTCTGACTTTTACCAAATACATAAGCGTGCCCCCTGGTGGGTGACCAAAGGTTAACAGTAAAGTTGAGCAACATTTTCTCATTACACAGAGATTTGTCATACAAGGATTCTTTAGTATCAAAATTTGCAAATACAACTGCCAGTTTCTCTTCTGTAACTTGAGCAGCACAGCAAAGTTACCTTCTTGGTAACAAGGATAATTTGGTAAAAATTGCGCCCTTCACCCTGGAAGGTAAAGGCCACAATCCTCTCAACATTTTACAAATACAGGTAGCCCACTTGGTGATGTAACAGTCACATCTGAGCTGAAGCAGAGCTAACCTACCACTGCATGTAATAGCACAGACAAAAACCATACGGAAACTTGTTTTAAAAAAACCTTACTTTATTTGCACAAAGACTACACAATAAACGTTAACAGCATTCAGCAGAACACAAAAATAATCCTTCCTAGAACACAAGAAACTGTATTGAACTGTTGGAATTCCCACTGAAACTGCCAAAGCTGAACACATCAATATTTGGATGTCTAACACATTTACCCTTATGGGGAAGAAAAAGGAGGTACACAAAATTCAGATCTCTAACTGATGAGCTGCTTTACAGCCCATCCTGTAGGCTCAAATATACTTAGTTTATTGTCCTAAAGAAAGGAAAATAAGCTCTATTAGAATAAAGCATTTTTATACTTGTTTAGCATGGCAGATTGCACTTTTGTAAGTGTTGGCAAAAATACATCTTTCAAGGAACTGCGCAACTCCAGCTTTTAAATAGCATGCACCCAAAGAAAAATTCCGTTAGCTAACTCACACCTTCTGTCTGGCAACTACAAAAACAGTACTGAGAATACGTTAATCTTTCCACATTGTATAAAAAGAGTATAACTAAGAAGCAAAAATATCTCTCTAGGGATAATCTGACTACCTTCACAGAAGCAACATCTTCTGAACAGGTACTGAAAAACATCAGAAGCATATGAAATGGTGTAGTAGTTCCATTTCCCACTTTACAGTCATCCTTTGACAATGATGTACTACAGGAAAACTTAAGGTTATCTTGGATCGATTTCTTACCACTTCTTGCACCAAACTGATCAATTCCATGAGTCTTCTCCTAAGCTTTGCCACTTCTTCATTTACTTTTGTGACATGTTGCTCATAGATTTCTGCTAGTGGCTTAAAAGTATGTCCTCCATGCTGTTAAAAAAGAAAAAGGGAGGGGAGAAGGTGGAGAATAATAGAGCATCTCATTTTAACTTTATACCAATCCTATTAAATTACTGAAAGACAGGGGAAGAAAGCCTTCTAGTGTATCACTCATTTTGGAAAAGTTCCAAAGCAGATTGTATGTAGGAAGTCTGTCTTTCACTTTCCTTCGTAAGAAGTCATGAATTTGGCTTTCATACCATCAAAGCTTCCTGTCCAGAGTTATCTGGAGTCTCAACAGTCTCCAAAAATAAACTGCTTCATTCACCGTGCAATTCTCTAACAAATCAAGTAACGATAGAAGGGTTATTTTATTTTTATTATTATTATTAAAACAGCCTTCCCAAAGCACACTGTTAACCACTTACATTCCAAACAACGACAGCAGTCTGTCCTCGAAATACTCAACTGAAAGCACAATAAACGGTGTGGTGAACTGTGCTAATACAGCTTTGAAGATATTCAAGATTATAGGTTATGACATTTAAATAACATAAGTGTTATCTATATTTTCTGAGAAAGCCTTCTTCCTCAGCCCATAAAATTCTCAGCACCATTTACAATTTGTCCAAGACATCATGAAGTTTATAACAAGGAAGGCAATTTTGACCTCCTTTTGGCAAAAATTCAATTTGGTTCTCTAATTATAAACAGAAGGTAATGCCTTCCACAACCAATGTCCACATTAAATTATAAATACACATACAACTACAGTATTTGCATGGCAATTCAATAGCCATAACAACACTTTCATAGCATTTCTATTTCTTCAAACTGCTGTCAAACGTAATGTTTGCAGTTTCTTATTGTAGCATACCATGTGCGTACAAGCAAGCAAGTCTCTTCTTACCATTCCTCCCCAAAGCGCACACTGGTGGCAGATACACTTCTTACAGGTCCAGCAGAAAACACTGAGCTTTTCATGATGATTTTCACACCTTAAACAAAACACACACACATCATCAACAGAAAATAGCTGTGAATTTTCTGCAAACTCAATTTAACATTTTCACTTGTTTTGCTACCCGATACAGAGAGTAAAGCACAAAAAAATCAGCATAACTTTGTAGGAAAAACTTAGATTCAATAAAAAGCTTTTTGAAATAAATGTTGCTTTTAGTGTTCTCTCAGGAAGTACTTCACAGAGATAGAGAGAAAGTACATTACTAAAATTGGATTTCTACCCAGCAGATAAAGGATATCATCCATAAATCGAGCTCAGAATTCTAGAAGTTAATATTTCAAATTATTAAAATCCTAATCGTACACTACCTAAAGTAACCACAGAGCAATGGCTCATAAGCTTTTTGGACAAACTGATCTTTGCCATTTCTTAAAATTTCAGGAACAACATCAATCAACAAACCGAGCACAGACGAGGCCAGACCCAAAATACATGCCTCTCCCTTCCCCCTCCATTAGGATACAGGAACTTGGGGAGGAGGCAGGCATAGAACACGTAATTACTCCCTGTCCATTTTAAAATGCATCTTCTCACGCTTTTCTCCTCCAAATCTCCTGCATATATCGTAAAACACACAATAGCACTGGTAATGGGATAAAACCAGGAGAAAAGCCTGCTGAGAAAGTACTGACAGCTGCTCCTAGGAAGAGAATATATCAGAAAACACAGGAGGCTCCAAAGACAAGGAAGGAGAACGAAGAGCACTAATGGGACAGATATAGCAATAGTAGTGCTTTCTGTGGGACTTTAAATATTTATTTTGATCTCAAACTGAGTTTATCAATTACATTTTCACAAGAGACTAGAAGACATCATCTCAGAACAGCTTATCTGCCTTTATGTGGTGAGATACCAAATCAGCACCCAAAGTCTTAATAGGACTGCCAAATGAGCTAGCCATTTAGAGAAGACTTTTATTTCAGATGTACTGTCACTAAGAAGGGCTAAGAGCGTTAAGAAGTATTACTACCCTTCACGTTTCCTATCTCTCTCATTTTAACTATATTGAGTCAAACTAGAAATAGTAGTAGTTCGCTAGGGAAAGACACTGAAGAGCTTTTCTCATTCCATTAAGTACGACAGAAATGAACTCCAACTTTTAGACAAGACAGCAAGCATGATTCAGCTTTTCAGTTACCAGTTTGTTCCCTGATTCTAATAATGAGCTGAAATTAAAAGCCTGCTCATATAAGGCAAACTGCAAAATGCTTTATGTGAAGAATGCTCCATTTACTTGTCTTTTTCATTTTCTTCGTGTTTTGTGAGATTGCACAGTTGAAGCGTGTCAAGCTGTTGTGTGACCTCTTCTGCCCAACGACAGTTTACGAGCTCTCGTAGCTGCAGCGGGGCTCTGCAAGAAGCAATGCTAGAGTTAGAGTTAGGGCAAGAACTCAGCTCCAGGACCTAAAAGAGAAACATTGAAGTAAATTCAGTTCATCAGTTCTACACTACTGGAAAAGTCACAGGCAAAAAGCTGAAGCTGTACTAGTTATTTCAGAAAAAAAAAAAAAATGTTTTAAGTTGATTTGCTCATTTGGGGGCTGGGGGGAGGCAGGGACCACAACAAACCACCCCACAATGACATACAGAATAGCTACACGGGGAACCCAAGAACTGTTTCCAGATTTCTTGATAGGCTCCTGGATAATGTTGGGCAAATAATTTAATTTCTCAGTGCTTCTTCAATTTCTCCCATTATTCAACTATCCCCATTGCAGTGCTTCAATTATTGCCTTTGTAAAATGTAGTTATATTTACCTCCTTACAAGCATATTAGAGCTATTGATCAAATACTTTAAAAGCTGAACATTAAAAAAGTTCTGCAGAAATGGTTGGTTAGTTCTTTTTAAATACCTCCCTTCCCTTAGGGGAAAAAATATGCTATCTTCCAGTTTTTGGTCCATCAAGAGCTAGAATTGCTAAGTACTCAAGAACTAGAAGTGCTAATGAGTGCCAGGGCCTGGGGGGACAGGGTGGGGCATTGCATTCAAAAAAGCAAAACAACACATTGTAGCTACCTCTCAGACAAATCTGCAACACATAAGGTAAGTCTCACAAATTACAGGAACAAAAAAAGTACACATTTCAGTCCGAAAGCTGAAGTTTCTGCTCTGGCTCTTGCAAGAAGAATATAAAGAATTCCAAGGGGAATACCATCTAGTTACTCTTATTACACCAACTATGTGCACTGAAAACAGCAGTAGGAGAAGAACAAAGATCTTGCTTAGCTTGTCCCAAAACCAGAACATATTTTAGAGTAAGTATTACACCAGGGTAAACTTTTATAGTAACAGCAGTCAGGTCTCAAAAATCAAGCTTACAAATTTAGTGCAACCTGCACTGAAAAAAGATCCATCATAACAGGACAGTACACCTAACTCCTGATAATTTATTTCTGATATTAAAAATACCTTACCTACAGTGAGGGCACTGAGCTCTTTGTTCAGTCAGCCAACGCTATGAAGGAAAAAGGAAAACCATTTTTAAAGAGACTGGTCAGAAAAGAACGGCAAGCAAGTACCTTCTATCGTTAATTAGGAGTTACTCCTTTTTATTATCATCTTCCTGTATTTTTTCCTTTTTTTCCAGATTTGTAATTTAACTGTTCAACCACTTAGTCACAGGAGAAGCTGCTATTTGTATCTTAGTAACAAAGCAACCACTTTTCTTTAAATGTCAGAGACATCAAGTTAAAATTATACAGAGAATTTTTGAGGTACCAAATATTCCATTAGAAACCACACACCTGGCACAGACTCCAATAGTCATAGACTAAAGAGCAAGTTTCAGCAAAAACAAGCAAAAGATACAACAAGCGTATTTTTCGGAGTCTAAATTATTAAGTCTTCAAGGTAACTTATTTCTTCCTCTCGAGCTACTTATACGCAAGTTAGATACCTGCAGTTCAGTGATCAAATCCACAAGGACCCTTCGAATGTTACTCTTCCAGAAAGCTCCAAAGATAAGTAGCTGAGGAAAGAACTTCACCTGCCCACTACAACTTACAAGTGTAAAAGCTCAGCAGCTGAAGGGCTTATATTTGTCAGCTCGCTACTATATTTAAAGATTCTCATGAATAATCTCTCACCACCCAGCAACAATATGTCATCTAACATTCTTAATATGTAGCACGAATCCTTCACCTATAGTTCTTCTCAGTGCTTTCAAAGCAAATGATGATTGTTCCGACTTCTGGAAATAGTACCCGAGGTCTGAAAACCTCAGCTGAACCCTGTCCCACTACTCTAGCACGTAACAGCATCTGGAGTTGGAACTGAAGCGTTATACACTGGTAACCACGACCTTAATAAATGAATTGAGGTACTTCCGATGCTGTTTCAGCCTGCTATACCAGACTCCCTTGAGAAAGATTTAGCCCGTATCTGATCATATCATACTGGTTTGCTGAGCATTTTAAAACACCTCCAATATGACAAGAGGTGATGTTATGACCTTTGCAGTTCTCCACACTGACAGATGCAAAGTCAGCATTTGATTCCTGTCCCAACTTTCATCTTCCATACAGGCATCACTGACTCTCAAAAGATGCTAAAGAAGGGATCATTATATGTCTGTTCCTTAAAAGCAATTATTCCAGATAGTCCCTATAATTAGCACTACTGAACGTAATGCACAGCCTGCCTAGTTTTTCCTCAGGGTGTCATAAAAGATTTTGAAAGTGAAACTAAAGAGCACAGAGCAGGAAAACTGAATCCTTGGAACTCCAGGAAAAGCAGCAAGAAAGAAGCAAAGATGTGCTCAGAAGATCACTAGTTTTTAAGTTCATACATTTGCAAGAATAAACTGTAATAAGCAAACTCACCCGAATACAACTGAAACAGCACAGCTTGGAGCAATGAGGACACAGACGCGCATCACGCAATTTCTCCATACAAATAAAACATCGGAATACTTCAGCAATGCTCTGCAAAGGGTAGATTATCGCTATTGTTAAGCCACATACTTCAAACATATCGGAGTTGCATTTACTTTCTAGGCAGAGTGCCAGGTTTCATAAATGCAGTCTCATTCCAAACGGCTACGGATAGCATCTGGCTCTGAGGTGCGCTAAGTCAACCACCATGGCTCTCCTCCCCACGTTCTCCTGCACTACGCCAGTTTTTAGCACCCATTTTATAATACTATTCTGCTTCTTCAAGGAATAGTTTCTTTGTTTGGCTTATCTTTTTCCAAGTGGGCCTTTCTGTAGCCAAGATATTATTCCTGCTTGTGCTCACACGGGATTGAACAGTTGCCAGAAGAAACTGTGCTGTACCTGCAGATTCTGAACCCACGAATTTCAATGTACTGGCACTAAACTTATTCAAAAGCATGGTAAGTGCATGTATGTATTATACAGAATGCTAATGAGAGGGGTTGAATTGGATGGGGCATTTTTTTGACTTTTTATAAGACTTACATTCTTTTAAGGTCTACCGTTAGCACTAGTTTGACAACTTCTACACTCCCTCACATCCCATTTAATTTGTCTTGGGCAATAAAAATATATTTTAACATATGTTTTCACTATACCTATTTGAAGAGAGAAGCATTTTGTTCTAGAATACAACCACCTCATCTCTCTCCATTTTCAAAATAAGAAAGGTATTCTGAAGTGCCAAGCGATGTTTGCTTTCCATACTGATAGATTTTTTTTCCACTCACAAAGAAGTTTTATATTCTGTATCGTACAGGAGTTAGACCCCTTCTGGCTTTAACTATGGAACTTTGAAAGATTCTTCAGATGGGCTAATTTTTTTCCCAGAGTTGAAATTATAAATCAGCACAAAAGTGAGGCATATCTTCAATTTACAGATACCACAGTATCTCCCGCACATTAGTGTCTTCTTTCACAGTTGCAAACCATTAAAATGCGATACACGGATTTATGGGAAGTTATCACGCAAGGTCTTTGAAATTCTTCTCCTGTTTGGCTGCTATCAATATGGACCACAGCAATGCGTGCAAGCTGCCCAGGTTACAGACAGACACCAGGGAGTATTGTGCCTTCACGCATGCCAAGACGGGTTCTGTCAGCGCCAGGTCTCCATCCACCTCCAGAACAGGCACCTCCGATGCTCCGCCAGTTTATTTTCTAACCCTGACTATGTAAAATAACTGCGTGTCACCTAGAAATGCCATCTCTTTACACCCTGCTTCCTCCCTACCCAGCTCATCAGCGCACGTACGAGCCAAGCTCCCTGCTATGCGCATCCCTGCCCACCGCAGAGCTGCAATCTGTTTTCCGCCTCTCGGGCCGCCCATAGCTCGGTGCCGCTTGGCCTCTCTCCCCTCACACAAGGGAGGGGGACCTGCCGAGGGCTCTGCGGCCCCGGCGCCACCCTCCAGCCCTCCCCTGACTCGTAAACAGGCCAGGGTGCCCTGTCCCGGGCTCCCGCTGGAGAGGCCCGGCCACACCGCTCACCATCGCCCGCGGAGAAGGTGCAGCCGCCCCCGCCGGCTCCCCCGCGGCCTCGGGGCGGCGCCCCCGGGGAGGCAGCGCTTCCCCCGCACCGCCCTTCCCGCCTCCCTGAGGGAGCGCGAGCGCAGCCGCCAACCGCCGCCCAGCCGCTCACCTCCACGCTCTGCTCGTCCATGGCCGCCGCTCTGGCGGCGGGGGAAGGCTCTCCCCGGCCCCTCTCCCTACCGCACTGCCCGGGGGGGTGAAAAGCGAAGGCGCGGAGGTGGGGGGGGGGGTGTGCGTGCGTGTGCGCGGTGTTTAGGAGCCGCCAGGCAGAGGCTGCGCCCCAGCCCCGGCCATGTTCGCGGGGAGCGGGGCAGCTCCTCCCTCCGGCAACCCGCCCTGCAGCCGCTGAGGGGAGGCGGCGCCTAACCGCCGCACCGTACTGCGCACGCGCGGTGCAGCCGGCCCGCCCGCCGCACCCTCCGGGGGCGTGGTGCACCTCCCGCCCGCGCTGCCGGCGGCGGCGGCGGCGGCGGCGGCGGCCAGGTCACCCCCCCAGGGGACCCGCCGGACCTCAGCGCGGCTCTGAAGGCCGGGGGAGCTGGAGGGTCACGGCGGCCCGCGGCGTTCCCGGCCCGGAAAACAGGCGAGGAGTGCCGAGCCGGCAGCGCAGCTGAGGAGCCTCGGCCCGCGGGCAGGTGCGGTGAGCGCCGGCTGCCCGCCGTTGTTGCAGCAGCAGCAGCAGCAGCATCGCATCGCTGAACGGAGGTGAACGCGAGAGGCAGCGATGCTTTCCCAGAGGAATTTGCAACTGTTGGGTTTCAAGACAAAAAGCTTTGCCCTCAGTCACTCGGCTGGCGACAGATTTCAGGACTAGGTGGAAGCAAGGCAGCGCTAAACAAACTCTAGCTGCAGGATGGATTTCCGCGGCTGGTGCGGCCCTACCGACAAAGTAACTCTCCTCAAGGCTGCAGCTGCAGTTAAATTACACACAGCACAATCTTAGCTGCAGTTTTTTCCCACTAACAGGTACCTCTAATTGTTTTAGCCAGATTTCACTAATAAATTAAATATTTAACACTGTTGAAGGTAGCGAGAGTAAGGATGGAGTCCTGCTTCAAAAATGGATCAATATTATTAAGTCTAAATGCTTTAATATTAAATCAGGGCGTGAAGCGATAGCAACCATGTAGGTAAAAGGGCACGCTCGGCAGCAGACATCATACAATCGAGTTACCCCTGTCCTCTCCTCCCGTTTATTCTTCGATATACAACCTGTTCCCCTTCCCAACAAACTCTAAATAGACCAACCAGTTCACTGATGAGTTCAGAAATCAGCCTTTTCCTTCCTGATGGCACTAATCAAAATTTCTCTCCTTTGACAGCCATCATTTTTCAGAAAACCTGTAGGAACCTAGTAAACTTCATGTATCTTATGTACTCAGATTAGGCTGAAATAAACATAAAAACATTAAAGATAAGAAAAAAAATCCCTTTTTTACTGTGAGGGTGGTCAAATACTGCAACAGAGGTCGTAAACTCTCTCTGTCCTCAGAGTTTTTCAGGACATGGCCCTGAGCAACCTGCTGTAGCTGGCCCTGCTCTGAGCAGGGGGTTGGACTGGACAATATCCTGAGGTCCCTTCCAACCTCAGCTATTCTGCGAGTCTGCAATTTCGCTGGACTGTACAAAAAAAGAAAAGTTCACATCAAAGGAAAATTAAAAGGGTCAGGGACCAGGTTCAGGGGTTAGGGCAGGGCTCAGGGTCAGGAGTCATGTAAACAAAAATGTAATAGATCTATGGCCTCGTCTCCTTAGCTTTCATCATTTATTCAGGAATGTAAGTACAATTAAGTGGCTTGGGTTATTTGTCTTAAAAACCCACTCAGGAATGTAAGTAAGAATATGGAAGTGTCACATGGCTAACAATACTCTTCAAAAATCCATTGACAATAGCCCCATTAATATCCAAGATAAAATACCAACCTCATTTTAAATCTCCAATTTTAAGTATTATAAATAGAATTTGTATACAGAAACATTAACAGCTTTCCAACCATGGACTTAAAACTCCTAGACACCATAGAAATACTTGCTTGTTAATAATCCAGGAGCTATGACCAAGATGCTTGTGTGTCAGATGAGAATGGACTGAGCTTACATTTACACAACTAATTTAACATTTCCTTGTTTGTCAAGTTCCACAATAGCAAGCTCTTTCAAGATTCGTATTCTTGAGTCAGTGGCTTTCATATTCATCTTGCTCATCTGCGAAACACTCAATGCTGCTCTGTAAGACAAAAGCAAACTATTTAGCAAAACAGAGTATCAAACATCAGGTCTGGCAGAAAAAGGCTAAAAAGCGCATACTGTTTAATGAATGATTTTTGCAAGTGCTCTGTGGTTCTCATACTTACTCAGATTGTCATCAACTTTTCTGTGCTACTTCAAATTGAAAACAGTCATTTGCTAATCCAACTTTAGGGTTAAAGACACAGAATTCCTGAGCTAAAAACCTCCTCATTTTTAACATCAGTCTGCAAGAAATCTGCAGCACACATCCCAGACAGGGGTCAGGGCTCCGGGAGGCAGCAGGGGCTGGTGCCGGGAGAGCAGGGTTCAGGAGTCATCATTTAGCATTAGGGCTTTGCTTTTCCAGTCTGGATGCAGATTCCAAAAGCTAAAAGGGTTTGGCGGTATGACTGTGTCAGCAAAACTTTCCTGAATAGACCCAGTTTTGGACATCCCTACAGTGAAACCAAAGTGAAAAAAACTGTTTCTGAAGAACCTGACATGCCATTTTGAAAATGATCAAATCATACAAGTCATTTTTACACAAATTAATTTAGGGGGTTTTGTATGATGGCCTAACACTCTGGGGTGTGTACCTAACAAAGAAGAGTGCAGGGGAGTAAAATCAAATTATGAAGTTGTAATATAGCAAGCGGATGGTCAACTGGATGTTTTTGTTTAATTTGAAAAGGCTGAATTTCACTACAGCTTATAAAATTCTTACTAATGAATGGCTTTAAGTCTTACCTGTTCTTATTTACAATGAAGTGGTTAAATAACTCCCTGTACAAATTGTTCAAGTCTGATAGTTTAACAGTACTTCTTATAGTCCTTGGTACAGTCGTAAGTGTTTCCTCAGTCAATGGTTTGAACTGCAATTCTAAAAAATTGGAAATAGAAAATATTTGTTTCTTCAGAAATTAGGCCAAAGCTAGAAAGTACTTTCACTACTTTTTAAGAAACCCCTAAGTGGATCTAAAGGAAGATTTTCTAGTAGGAGGAAGGACAGACAGAAGATACTCCCTCCAAACTATCATTGTGTCTACAGACCCAGTGAAAAATCATTTAATTTGAGATCTGACAGGGATTAATAAATTTGGTCTGTCGGTGACTAGTTTTTTCTTTTTCCTTTTTTAAAGAACTAGGAAAATTCCTTTCTATAAATAGGGATAAATGGATTAAACAAGACCTATTTCTATTAAGTACCTCATTTCTTCCAGACCATAAACACAACACTGTTCACTTCAATATCATCAAAAGCAAGAAAAACTCCCAGAGACCTGGGAACTATATGTGCAATATAACTAAGGGCTCACTTGCTTTTATTAAAGTCTAAATTCTTCACATTAAAGCAGTAGTTACTAGTGCTTGAGAGTGAAAACAGTGAATTTACTGTGCATCATAGGCGCTATGTTTATTAAATAAAAGAGCTCAGAAACCATACCTAGGTCTCAGCCTATTCCTGCTACTATGAGATTCACCCTGTTGTACTAGGGGTAAAACAGCCCTTATTTGTCAGCTGAAGCTATTTACAGTATCTGCCTTTTTCAGAAAGTAAAACAGTTTAGTTCATTCCTCCCTGAATTCTAGATAGTAGCTTGATATGTTTAAATAGCCCAGAACTATTAGAGTTCAATATTAGAGATGAAGTCTTAAGAGACTGATACTATTCACAAAGCTTACTTACTGGGGCTGAGTGTGAGGGGGAGAAGGTCAGTCAAGGGAAAAAAAGAAAACAGCAGGAAGATTTTTCTTTTAGCGCTTACCTTCAGCTGAGCCAGAGACTGTAGATCCTGAACAAAATGACTGAAAATAAACAAGGGAACACATCAGGATGTGTTGGAATTTTGTTTAGAAATATTTTTTACAATTTCATTTCTGTACTAGTAATCACATTTTACTATTGGATAACCAAGGATCTTGCAGCCACTGAAGTCAACAGCAAAATCTCAGGCATTAAACAAATCCTGGTTTCAAATAAAAATAAGTTTAAAGTGGATACAGAAAGATTTCTATGCAAGTCAGATAAGCCTCTTCAGCTTTCTCCTTTGCATTCCGGTACGCATCTAGCTGAAAGCACTGCACATGCAGCAAGGGAAAAAGATGGCTTTCCTATTCTCAAGCAACCTTCAGAGGCCGACAGTTCTGACAAGCTGAAGGTAGCTATATCTGACGCTCCTCAACCAGAAATACAGCACTGACGAAAAAATCCCAGGGCCTTTGTGACATGTTTCCATTCTTTCTGCCTTTCAGAGAACATCTTCAAAACACGCTCAATGACAACACAGGGACTGATACCAATTAAACTGGCCTCTGTAGCTGTAGGATACAGCTACATTTTGCATTGGGCCTGGATTATGCCAGCGGTATGTGAAGTGCTTTAGAATTAAATAATGGAAAGACAGAAACTGAGAGCATTTACCAAGGCAGCAGAAGCTATTTGCAAACAAAGAGTGAATGAAGCTGCAAGATACTGGATGGGTTTCATGCAAACCAACCGTGGCAATAAAGGGACAGAAAGCGAGGCATCCTTTGACAGAAGAGTAGTGAGCAGTGAGAAGACGTGTAGAAAAAGAAAAGATCAATAAAGTAATTACACTCTATTAACCTTCTTTAATATTTTGCTTCTAATATGAGGCCCAAACCAAATCTCTGCAGATAATTGTATTAGAAGTTTGTGCTTTGAGTAGGTATGGGAGAATATCTCACTTTTTAATAAGTATTAGCTTAGATCTATGTTCTACTGCATTACAGTTAGAATATACTTATTGTTACTCATATTCCAAAATTCATTTAATATTTTACAGGAAATTAAATTTCTCTCCATTTTGCTACACATTTGTTTGAATCAACTGCATTCTTCACTCCCACCCAAAGGCTTCTTATATAACGTCTTAACAGAACAATAGGATTGACAAGAGCAACCAACTGCACCTCTGAACAGAAACAGAAACATATCCCAATTAAAAAATAAGTCTTCCATCAAAGCAATTTTTTCCTCCTTGGACAATTTAATTGGAACAAATCATAAACTTGATCAGTATGCAATAAAAAAGAAAAGGTTTGTTAGAAACTTCAGTCCCATTTCTGAAAAATTCCATTCATTTGAGAGGTATTAAGTCACAAAAACAGCCCTTCTGACTTCAGCTGAGCTACACTCAGGATTAATGGTTTCTGGAATACTGACACTCTGTGGCCTAATTACCTCTTCCACTAGCGATTCCATTTCTTTAACAGTTTGGCAGGTTAACTGCTGTGCTGCAGTCTGTTCTTCTCCTGACAGAGGTAAGCGCTAGGAAAAAAAACAAACACAGAGAGGTCTGATACTTTCAGTTCCTCGGGTAATGATATTTACAGAAGAACTCAGTGTGTAGCCCTCTTCTCATGGAAACTAATAGTAGACTCCTACTTTCCTTCAAATGAAAGCAAATTTACAAGCAAAGTATTTCTCAGAAATCCAACCATAATATTCCTTTAACATCAATACTATAAATGATTCAATAGAAAGAAGATAAATTATTCAAGAAAAAGAAGTATTTCACTTAAAGACTTACATTTTCCCGTAACAGTTTAATCTATTTTTGGTTTAGGAAATATACAAAGTACAAGAAAATCTTTATCTAAAATATTATCTATGTTATCTAAATATAACTCGAGACGAGTCTTCCACTTTAACAATATCCATATATGAAATTATTCCTGGCAGCATATCCTTGGAACACAGGGAGAGAAAATATTTTTCCTTTCTGTGACATATAACTACTGTCTTTTAAATCATTATACAGTACATTTTATCTATAAAGACTTAGCAGTAACTTGTTTAGAGCTGTTGACAGATTAAACACAATCTTGGGGCACTGTCATTAGAACATTAAAGTGAGAGCTGAGATCTGGGAATATGTTTTAGTCACACCAGTTCTGTCTTTGCCACTAGACTATCAATTAGCTTTTTCAATCCAAATCACCTTATTTGTTAAGGGACAAAATTAATGCTTTCACAACCTCCTCAAAACTGTAATGAAGCAGTGTCTGAAGAACACTTACGAAAATGTGTTGTTTGTTGTAGGGGTTTTTTTTTTAACAGATAGATAGGCATTATCATACTGAGAAAAACTTCACTTCTTTGCACTAATAGCAATTCCGCTGCATATGTTACAATGCGTTGGTTTTAACTTACTTTAGACAGTGAAAATACATTTATCATTTAAAAGATTTTTTGCCTTTTAAAATTGGTTTCACTTTCTAGTATCTTTAAGGTGGCTACTTTTAAAAAATGTCAGTACAGAACTGGGACACAGCTGTGCAGAGAGGCATCAGTTTCTAATGAAACCATTCAAATGTGTGTCACACTATTGACACTATTATGGTATTACTTCAGCTCCAAAACTGAATAACACTAGCCTAACTGTTGAGTGATGAATCAGGCTTGTGATTTACAAAAAGAGCTCCAATCTTGCAAACATTTCTTCTGGTAAATGGTCTTCTTATCTTCTAAGAATCTTCTAAGAGTCTGCATGTATAACAGTTTCCAATGGAACTACTCGCATCTACGTAAGGGTTACACAAATACATGTTCATTTATAGGAGTGACACCAGAGGGATTAAAATGAAAATACTACCTCAAGATCTGTATGTTGCTGTAACACTTGAATCATCTTCATTGTGTTCTCTAGAGCCGCACGGATGCCCTTCATGGATTCTCTCTGCTCTATGGAAATTTTTTCCAGCTGCATACATAACATTTTATAACGAGATTTCACCACTGAGAGTTCTTCCAAGACAGCAACTGGATTTTCCTACGTAGAAATTAAAAGTAGATTTAAACTATTTACGAAGAGAAAATTAACGTGGCCATATAACAGTTAAAAGTGTAGGCATTAGAGACACTAAAATATACCATGAAATGACCCTTTACAATGAAAAGTGTAGCAGTGAGCATCTGTTTCATCTATGAATTTAATTCTTCATGAGCAAAAATGATAGATAGTGTTAATAAAACAGCAAAACTCTGTGGTTCCACAACAAATACAGGAGGATGAATTTATTGTGTTAGTGAATTTTAACGGCTTTTCTGAGTTGGAATAAGTTAGGGACTTCTAACCAAAAAGATTATTTTTCCACTATATGTTACAATATACATGGAGACAATATATTTTATTTATAAAATCCTTTACATGCTGCCATTTATTGTTTTCCTTTTCCTTTCATCTGTCCCCCAAATCTGAATTGAGACATTGCTTATTAGCAAGTTTATCTTTTGATCTCAGAGTAAGGGTGTGTTTTAGCTCAGATTGGAATCTGTCTCTTAAACTTAGATGTAACACTACTCCTCATTTCTCAAAGCAGAACATGAGAGAATTTCACTGTACCAAGAAATCAAGGGGGTTTTGTTGGTTTCTGCACTGAATTCATATTATGCCAGTTATCTTGATAGATAATGCAAGAAATTCTTTATAAGAATAATAATAACCTAACAATTAGATAAAAGAACAGCCACATATATTTTAGGATTAAAGAAAATTACCCATTTATTACCAACTTCATGCAAAATGCAATAAAATCTATTAATTTAATCTGAAAATACTACCTCTGCTGCTGGATTATCAGGAAGACTTTTCATTATTTCAAACTCCAGTCTGTGTTGAATATAATCCAGATCAGATTCTGCCTTCTGGAACTAAAATATTTAAGGTCAGCCACAGTATATTAAAAAACAAAAATCGCAGACAAAACCCAACGATTTGTGTTTCCTGTATTTCAGGAAAGCAGAAGCCAGATGCCTCCATTTTAAAGGCTCATGTACTATAAAAGTAAGTTTCTATTCCTCCAGTCCATTCCGTTAGCTAATGTTTGCCAATTACGCTGACACACTTCTAGCCTGAAAAATATAAAGCAATATACTTTCAGACTTAACATAACTATTTTCCTCTCACATGTAAGAATTACATGTGTGTACACATACATACTACTATTAATTTTACCCTCTTTCCATTTGTCTAACCCAAATTACCCAACTGTCGTCTTTGCATCTTGCCACTAGTACCTTTTTCATGCAGCTCCCCAAAATGCATGAAAACATTTCTATCTCTTCCCATGTTATATGCCCTTGCAATGCCAAACCTCTCAAAATGAAGTTTTTAAGTAGTAGACCAAAGAGGTAAGTTACATCAATAGAAAAGAACATGCATCTTTTTTAAACTGATCTTCACTGGGTGCAGGAGGCGTTTTATTTTTTTTCTCCTGAGATATTAACATATTTTCCATCCATTTTCAGAGCTTCTTCTTGGCCAATTCCTTTTCTTTTCAAACATGAAAAGTTCTGTTAGCAAAACTGCAATACTCAGTTATTTACACAGCAGAGATTATTAATATGTGTCCAGGATCCAAGCATATCAACAGAGATTTTACTATGAATTATATTAGGAATGCATTCTCTCAGATGGTTGTAATACCCATAATACATTTTATTATTCCCCAATAAACCAGACTGACAGATAATAAAATTGATGACATCACATTTCTTTCCCTAGGATAAATAAGCCACCAGAGAATTATCTAATTGCCTTGTAAAACAGCCTGCTGATAGCATTATTACTTAATTAATTTTAGTCTGCAATTTTAATAACTATTAAGGACTTGTGTCCTTAAGAAGTCCTGTTTAAAGAAAGGCAGTTTTCCCAGTTCACAAACAACTCATCAATTTCTTAACATAATGATTTGGCGATTTTACAGTCACAGAAGAGACGATGAAAGCAAGTTAAAAATGCTCGTAACTTACTTAACTCAGTGTGGTTTTCACTATTTATATTGAGATTAACCTGGAAGTAACCATTACAACTTTTTTAAGGATCAAAATAAGGCTATATTTGTTAACTGTATCCCAAAGTTCTACCTGGCAAGGCTGTAATGGTAGCTGAAGTGACAGACTTCAGTAGTCTTTGGATGTGGCCTGTAGTCAGGCCTGGATACCAAAAGGATGTTTATGTTTTAAACATCAGCCTTGGGATCCACCTTCAGGAACTGCCATTAATTCCTTTGAGGATCTGGAACTTCAGATAGCCTAAAGAAATAGCGTTTGATCCAAGATATTCTACAAGTAAAATCCCCTTTCTGATGTAGTGAAAATGTATGATGTTTCATACACATACACACCTTCAGTAAATTTTCAAGTAATAGCATAAGAAAAGGAAAGCTTTCACCCATTACTCCCATAACTTACCATCTACCCAACAAAACTCCTTCCCACATCTACCCCAGAAACCAGTCATGATAAAAGGCTAGAATAAAATACTTTTTATTACACTATGTATTTTTAAAGAGTTCATGAGGGATTATCTCCTAACTGTTCCAATGGTTTCTGTTCTCCTCCACTAGCAAACATTTTCAGGTTTTCATTTCCAGAGGCAGGCACGCCAAAAAGATAATTTTTTTGCTTTTCTCCAACTCCTCCATCTGATTAATAATTATTGGGAAAGCAGACAGTGAATACGGGTGGCTTTTAAAATTATCCATGAAGGTCTGTTCCTAAATATTCAATATTGATAATCTGAGATTTACAGAACGACAGCAAGCCACTCATACCATGCTGCTACTATGATTCAAGGCATTAAAAACTGAATGTGAAGCTGAATGCTTATCCATCACGTGGCTGTAATTTTAAGATTTGTGCTTAATGAAAGTATTAACACAGTTCAGTATCACTGCTTTCTCCTGAAAGTATGCTAACTCTAAAAGAAACAAAATTTATTATCAGCAATTTCAAGGCATGTTTATAAGCACTGCCATATGCTCCTCCATTACAATCCATTTTTCCTTTACTTTATAAATATTTATTTCTTCTTGTATTTCAGGAAATATACATCTGCAAAAATCTCACCTTAATGTTGTAGGTTAGGACCATTCATATGATGAGTACTGTACATCAATCACATAGGAAATGCAGTTTGCGAAATGTGAATTTGTGACTTACAGGCTTAGAAGAAAGTGTTAGAAACTGTGAGGCAAGACTCAAGCCATTGCTGCGTACTCTGCTTTCAGATGCTTTGACAATACTATTGCACTGCTAGCTGTAAAGTACAGTAGTGCAATAAAGTCAGAGCATTCGTTAGCAGCAAGAATTCTGTACAAGGAATCAATACACAAAATACATATTGGAAAAAACAGGTTGGGTCAGATAGTGGTTTCTGTGGATCATGAAGAATTGGATAAGGTCAATGTTCACCCAGTCCTGATACAGACACTCACATATTTCAAGTCGTTGTTATTATTATTCATAATCCCCGTCATTCCACTGACCAAGAAGGGGGGCAAAAAGGAAGAAAACACCCATCAAAACGCTCAACAGATCTGTCAGAAATTCAATTTCAAATAATTTGGTGGTCTTTTAACCGGAAACTACATTTCCAAATTTTTTTATTTCTTAGATTTGCCTCACAGCAAGCAAAGATTCTACACTGCTATCAGACAGATGTTCTTAAACTGCATTACAGGGAACATTTTCTGGACACCAGAGTTTATTCTTCTCATTTGCAGGCACTGAATCACTTTAAAATACAATTAAACGCACACTCATTTCCCAACATTGTGGATGTACATTACCACTGGGGTTAACACGTGGATGTTAGAGCACCATCAAAGCAGGCATGTATTTCATAAATCTCAATAAATGTGTTTCTTTTTAACAAAACCAGTAACTTCATATAAAAAGTTTGAGAACTCTTAGGGTCTGAAGGCACTAAGATTCTTAACAACAAAATGCAAAGTAACAGAGGAATGGAGTGGAGAGATGGACAATCGCTGATGCATACAGAGCAACAACCCCAGTCAACTCCACACCTGTAACATTTCTCTATAACACACTGCAGGAAATGAGAATGCTATACAGTGTTCTTCCCTCTTTGTAGGGCACTTATTTCTAAGGAAACACACACACAGAGTTGATGGTATTTGTCATTAAAAGACCAGTTAACATTTCTCCTTGGCAAATAACTAGAAGACAATGAGTGAAGAAAAAAATAGTGGCAATCCCATTTTACAGTTGTTTTGCAAATCACCTTCTGGCCTCAAACAGTGACTTTTGATCTGCGACTATAATAATAATAAGAATAATGAGTAACGTAGATAGTATTGCTGGCCAATGCCCTTTTAACATTGCACTGCTTTTTGTGCATGATCACTAGTAGTACAACATAAAAAGGGCACTGGACAGACACCACTCAAAGAAAAAAGTAGGTCCACTATACCAAAAATAAGGTAACAGAAATTAACTAAATTGCTCCGAATGAAGCACTCCGAACTCATCTGACACTTTATCCATTTGTTATCAAATTTTACTAAATGGATGTCCACAAAATTTCTTTCAGTGCAAACTGCTGAAGTGCATACTGGAAGGCACTAGCTCAGTATGCGAAGTCCTGAGTATTAAAGGTTAATGAAATGGTTGTTGTACAGGATACATTTATCACCAGCAACTACCGTGTACTGTATTTTCATCAGAGGCCTGACTGCGTCTGTTGAAGCTGTTGCAAAGATCCCCAGTCCCAGCTGACTTCAATGAATGCTTCTGCAGCAGTCTCAGGTGCCCAAGTCCTAAAATACAGCACCCAGTGTTCTTACTTAAGTTGTTAACAAGTCAGCTTTGCGATCTTTTGTGTAATGAATCTCATCTTATATTGTAGATGTTATGGTTCGTTCATTCAGCTCTTTTTGTTACTGTACTTTGAGCAATAGTCTCAAATGACCATCAATTACCTGGTATTTTCATACACATTGTTCTTTTTAAGCTCCTACAAATTAGTTTATCCCCGGTTCCATGAGACTAAAATGAAGCTTTCCATGAAATGCATGTCAAAACCTCTGGGGAAATAAGAAGTGTTATTTAATCACACTTCTGTGGAGAGAGCTGACTTCACAGGAAATCCAGGAAGAAGAAACAATAAGCAGCAGGAAAAGCAAGAGACACAAAGCTGTGATATGCAAGACATAGTTGCCAAAGTACATATTCTGATTAACTTAAACAATGACAAAGAGAAATATTGCCCTTTTGAATGAGGTGTATATATAGGAAATTAATATGTGAAATTGTTCAAGATGTATTTAAGAAAGCACCCTTTTCTTAAAAACAAACAAAACAGGTGAAGATGCAACTGCCTTGTGCCACCCAACAGTTTTAATGGAAGAAGGCAGCTGGGCGTACCATCTTCCATCTTCTGCTAGAAGAAATTAACAGAAGAATCAAACAGAAAAATATAAGCATAACAGGGTGAAATCAAAATCAATTTGTTTTTCAAATGGATTACCCAAAGATTTGGGGTAATTAGAACTGGGTGGAAGACGAAGGTACAATCTCAAAACCTTTGGAAGTTGTTACGTGCCATCTGTGCAGGTAATTGACCCGAACGAGCTCTTCACCTTGACATTATTTGTGCAATGATCATTTTGGTCTCCTCGTAAAGTAGATCATAATACAGTGTCCCATTACTGTCTTCTTCCGCTACCATATATAAAAGCCCCTTTTAAGGGGGCCAAAATACCTCTCAAATTCTTCACGTCCTAAAATTAGAATCACTAATCAGCTAACTTTAAAAGTAAGACTTTGAATGAAACACAGAAATAAACCATAACATAAAAATAATCAGTATCTAACCTGACCACTTCTAAACAGATTTACACAGAAAGAAACACATGTTATAAGGAAAAAAGAAATTGCTCAACAAAGTAAGTTTTACCAAAAAAAAACCACAAAACAAATACTGACAAATTATATGGGGAGATCAAGCTTACACTATGGGCAAGGCTGAGGTTCTGAATTTGAAATTAGAACAACTTCAGAATGTAGTATGTCAATGAACTCAAATACTGTGTATTATTACCATTCTAAGTATTCAGTATGATGATTGCAGTTCAGTAGCTAAAGGAGAACAAACACCCCCTCAAAAGAATGGTTTATTCAAAGAAAAAAAAAAAAAACAAACCACAAAACACACCACCTTGTTTTTAAAGTGAAGTAAAACTAGGAATTAGGTAAGATAATCTGAATTTTCAGATCTTTCAACTAACGTAAGTATTTTGGCATCGAATCAAATTCTTACCTTTTATTTCTTAACAGAAATAGTATTGCCACTTAAAATATTCACTCAGAAGTGTCTTACTATTGCAATGACATGGCAGGTCACTCAATGAGGTGACAAAGGCATGCTAGCAGAACAAGCTCACATTTAGACAACTTTAAGCCAGTTGCTTCTTTTCAGACAACGCACACTTACTTGCCCACTGTTCCTAATGCTTTAAGGGGCGCATTATCCTGGTGCTGGAGAAAAGCGACTGAAGGAGCAATAGAGTAAGTAAAAGTAAACTTAAACAAGTTTGAACACCAGGCATTAAGCAGCACACCAATTTTGTGTACTGAAGTGAAAGAAAGTCTAGCACTTGTTAGGTTAAGGGATAATGTGGATATACAATATTCCCAACCATGTTCTCCCACTGCTCTCCTAATTTCTCCCAAATATTTCACTTTGGTGACATTACTGTGTGCAGATAAGAACTAGGAGACTATTAAACTAATTTGTATTTATTTCTTAATGAGACCTTGAAACCAAGATTGCCAGAGAAGGGGAAAAAAAAAAAAAACAACACAAAGACAAATCTATTGTATTATTTGTGTCTGTACTGAGTAATGTACTTTTTTGTCCACGAGGAGACTTGTAGTTTATCAATTAAGGCACCTAACACTGCTGCTAGGACAATTAAAATTACAAAAAACTTCTGGAAGTTTCCAAGCAAAAACCAAAGGAGCATCCTATTTTGTAGAACTATGTCAGTACGAGCATTTTTATTTATGTAAGGATTTAAGAATAGAAATTACCTATTAAGCATTTGGATGCATAAAATAGTCCCAAAGCATTTTAACTAGAAAAAAAAAATTTAGAAAAAAAATTATTTAGAAGCAAAAATGAAGATCAAGATTTGAAGGACGCCACAAGGAACTTGGCTGTTAATGAGACAGTTTTCCAGTGCTTCTCAATACGTGAAAGCATAGCATAGCTTTTTTTTTTTTTTTTTGGGTTTTTTTTTTTTTTTGCTTTCCCGTGAGCGGGGCAGGCAGAAAGGCGGCTATTACATAAGGCAGCTCGGTCTTGCCGGCAGGGGCTGGCTCAAAGAGTGCTGAAACCAAGTTAAACGCTGTGAAGAACTACGGGAACTTGAATGGCTGAAGAAAAAGCCACCCTCTCCTCAGGACTGGCTAGAGCCCAGACCCCCCCGAAGAAACAAGCACTGAAAGGGCCGGCTCCCCCCCCACACCCCCACCCCGCCTCCCCACAGCGCCGGCGGGCTGGCGGCCCAGCCGAGGGTCGCGCTGCCGCCCCGGTCCCCCCACGCCCCCTCTCCTCAGGGCGAGGGGCCCGGCCCCGCAGCGCCCACCCGCGACGAGGCGATGGGGGAAGGCTCCCCGCCTCCTCTCCCGCTGCCAGCCCCGCGGACCTGCCCCCTTCTCCCGGGCAGAGGGAAAGAGGGAGTCCGAGGCGCGGCGCAGCCGCAGCCCCCGGTGGGAAGCCATCCCGCCGCACCGCCCCGCTCCGGCTCCCGCTCCCCCCGCGCCGCTACCGGTGCGAATGAAAGAGCCTAGCCCGCCTCTTCTCCCCCGGACACCCCTGCAGAGAAAATAGTCCAGCCCAGGTGAGAGCTCCGCCCTCGCCCCCCGCTGAGAGAAAATGGACTAGTCCGAGAACGCTCTGCTCTACACCGCGTTATTTCCCCCCCCCCCCCCCCCC
>JAVKLA010000084.1:3969955-3995520 GCA_034782735.1 Sagittarius serpentarius | reverse complement strand
AGCAGCGCCATGCCGCTGCCGGCCGGCCTGCCCGGGGCCGCGGCGGGAGCCATGGCGGCGGCGGTGGGGCCCGTCAGCCTGCGGGAGCTGCTGCTGGCCGCCACGGCGGCCGCCGAGGGGGGCGGCGGAGGAGCGGCAGCGGCGGGGGGGTCCGGCGATGAGGAGGTGTGCGTGGTGGGCATCTTCGGGAAGACGGCGCTGCAGCTGTGCTCGGAGAAGGCCGCCCTGGTGAGCACCGTGTGCGACCGGCAGGTCTTCCCCCTCTTCGAGCAGGAGGACCCCGAGCTGGCGGACGGCACCCCGGGGCAGGAGGGCGAGCCGGCGGCCAAGGACTACAACCAGCTGCAGGCCTACTACAGCCAGGAGAGCCGGGTGCTGTACCTGGTGCTCACCTCCATCTGCGACACGCCGCAGCTGCTGCGGGCCTGCGGGGACCTGGCGGCGGCCGAGAGCAGGGAGACCGGCCCCGGGCACCCCGCCGGTGGCGGCCCGGCCCCGCTGCCTCACGCCGAGGCCCACGAGTTCTGGAAGCACCAGGAGAAGCTGCACTGCTTGAGCCTCCTCTACCTCTTCTCTGTCTGCCACATCCTGCTGCTGGTGCACCCCACCTGCTCCTTCGACATCACCTACGACCGCGTCTTCAGGGCGCTGGACGGGCTGCGGCAGAAGGTCCTGCCCTCCCTGAAGGCTGCCATCAAAGACTGCCCGGTCGGCAAGGAGTGGAAGCTCAACTGCAGGCCGTGCCCTCCGCGCCTCCTCTTCCTCTTCCAGCTCAACGGGGCCCTGAAGGTGGATCCCCTCCCAGGCAGGGGCCAGGACCCCTGCGGTCACCTGGAAAAGCCGCCCCCCAAGAAGCACTCCCCCAAGAGGAGGCTGCAGCATGCGCTGGAGGATCAGATCTACCGCATCTTCCGCAAGAGCAGGGTGTTAACCAACCAGAGCATCAACTGCCTGTTCACCGTGCCTGCTAACCAGGCTTTCGTGTACATTGTGGCTGGTGGGGCCCAGGACGGAGATGATCCCGTGGCCATGCTTCTTGACCAGCTCAGGAGCAACTGCACCATGAGAGAGACTGACTCGCTGCTGGCTCCCACCCTGTCGGGACCCCGGAGGTATCAGATGATGCGACATGGCAGGCAGCAGCTATCCTTCCACGCAGAGAGCAGCAGCAGCAGCTCCAGCTCCTCTGGACAGCTTGTGGACTGCACCCTCAAGGAGTTCTTGTGGCAGCACGTGGAGCTGGTGCTCAGCAAGAAGGGCTTTGATGACAGCGTGGGGAGGAACCCGCAGCCCTCTCACTTCGAGCTCCCAACCTACCAGAAGTGGGTTGCTGCAGCTTTAAAACTGTATGAAGTGACCATTGAAGGCAAAGATGATGACCCAACCTCTCTCACTGGGGAACTGAGCTCAAAAATCATGGGCAGCATCAAAGTCCTGGAAGGCTATTTAGATATAGACACGAAGTTCTCGGAAAACCGTTGCCAGAAAGCTCTCCCCATGGCCCACAGCGCCTATCAGTCGAACCTGCCCCACAATTACACCATGACGGTCCATAAGAACCAACTGGCACAGGCCTTGCGCGTGTACAGTCAGCATGCCCGTGGCCCAGCCTTTCATAAGTACGCCATGCAGCTGAACGAGGACTGTTACAAGTTCTGGAGCAACGGGCATCAGCTTTGTGAAGAGCGAAGTTTAACTGACCAGCACTGCGTGCATAAGTTTCATCTGCTCCCAAAAGCAGGTAAGGAAGCTTGCGTGTAATTGGGTTTCATGGTTTTAATTTTGTACCTGCTTGGGCTGAAAACACCGACTCTTGCATGTTTATGGAAGAGGAAAGCTTGGCAGCTTTAAAAAGCTTCATCTTTGTACGGTAGGATTAATTATAGCTGAGCTGTTGTGCAGGTTTCCTTTATGTTGAGTAATATTTAGGAGCAAGTCCACTGCTAGCGGTGACTTTGATTTTAGTAGTAACTCTGATTCCATCTTGTTAATTAGAAGCATTACACTGGAGTCCTAACAATAGATGTGTAAGAGAACAAAAGTTCTCTGGGAAGCATAGGTGCCCCCCCTCCCTTTTTTTTTTTTTTTAAATAGCTTGATTGATGTCAATCAAGGAATAGAAACTATCTGATACACATTCATTGCAGGCAGAAGAACTATGTATGCCTTTTAGGACAAGGTTGTAAAGCCAAAGAAGATTCAGTTTAGTGGTATAACCTACGCTGGAACTTTGTATTAAAAGTGGGAAAGGGAGGAGTTGCTCGACAAACTGGCATTGCTGGCAAATAATTTTGCATATGTGTATAGCAAGGAGGAAGCAGTGGATGAAGGGACTTAAAGAATCTCTAGAAATGGTGAGCAATTTATCTAGGGTTTGATTGATTTTGCTTTTAGGGGAAAAGCCAGAAGCAGACAGAAATCCTCCAGTTCTGTACCACAACAGCCGGGCTCGTTCCACTGGTGCCTGTAACTGTGGAAGGAAACAAGCTCCTCGGGATGACCCCTTTGATATCAAAGCAGCTAATTATGACTTCTACCAGGTAACTATTAGGTCTCTTCTCTTTTTTTGCTTCCAAGCACTGCTTTTGCTTCATCAACAAAGTCTGTATTCTGAAGTGACTACAAGTAAGCTTCCTCTTGACTTTATCAACTTGTAAAGGTTGCTTGGGGAAGGTACTTCTGGGAGCAGAAATCGTTTGCACGATGAGCTGACCGGGGTGGGCAGTTCCACTCTTCACAAGTGCATGCACGCAGGAGCATCTGTTTACAATTCGGGTGTCTTGGTTCATGTGAATTTTAAATCCATCATGTCTTTGGGCTGTGTTCCCATCACTGCTTTGGTTCTCAAGCAGCGCAAACCTCTCGAATCTTAATTGTAGCTGCTGGATGTTATGACTCTGAACTCCCTCATCTCAGAGGTGGAAGATGGAAAGTTAACCACGTTTTCTTTCTCATAGTTGCTGGAAGAAAAGTGCTGTGGGAAACTGGAGCACATCAACTTTCCCATATTTCAGCCAAGCACACCTGATCCAGCACCTGCTCGGGACG
The DNA here is from genome assembly GCA_034782735.1 of Sagittarius serpentarius. Taxonomy (NCBI): domain Eukaryota; kingdom Metazoa; phylum Chordata; class Aves; order Accipitriformes; family Sagittariidae; genus Sagittarius; species Sagittarius serpentarius. The sequence goes on along the minus strand of JAVKLA010000084.1, from coordinate 3,992,472 downwards.
AGTCATCTCCTGCCCCTCCAGAAGGAGAGATTGAGAAGCTTAAAGAAAAAGAACCTCAGACTCAGGGAGAAAGCACAGGCCTGAGCTTAGCCCTCAGCCTGGGTCAGTCGACAGGCAGCTTGGGCACTTACCCGCCTGATGCCCAGGGTGGAGGGGACAATGCAGAAAGTCATGGGCAGAGTGGGGACTCTAAAAGCGAGAAAAGGCCAAGCCTGGTAGATCGCCAGGCATCCACTGTCGAGTACCTCCCTGGGATGCTCCATTCTAACTGCCCCAAAGGCCTTTTGCCCAAATTCTCCAGTTGGTCACTGGTTAAGCTGGGGCCTGCTAAGGCTTATAACTTCCACACAGGCTTAGATCAACAAGGCTTTATCCCGGGAACAAACTATTTAATGCCTTGGGACATTGTCATCAGGACGAGAACTGAAGATGAAGGAGACTTAGATACCAATTCCTGGCCTGCACCTAACAAGGCTGTTCCTGGAAAAAGAAGTGCGGTTGTGATGGGAAGAGGAAGACGTAGAGATGACATAGCTCGAGCTTTTGTAGGATTTGAATATGAAGACGCACGTGGTAGGAGGTTCATGTGTTCAGGGCCCGATAAGGTCATGAAAGTGATGGGAGGGGGGCCAAAGGAATCCGCCATCAAAGCCCTCAATTCTGACATGCCGCTGTACATCCTGTCGTCGACTCAGGGACGAGGACTCAAGCCACATTACGCTCAGTTCATGAGACTCTTTGTGGTGGTTCCTGATGCTCCACTGCAGATTACTTTAACGCCTCAGGTAAGAAATGGAAGAGGGAATCTGGTAATGGCAGAGACAGGGTTGGTTATCGCAATGTTAATTGCAGGACCGGAAGGCGCAAGGGTGATGGGCAAAGGGTGTCGGAGGGATGCTACAAGAAACTTCCCAGCTCAAACCAACTTTGGTCAAGTTCTCTAAGGCAGTAGTTGCCAAAAGTGTCTTGTTTTATAAACAGGTTTGGTTTTTTTAAACTTCAAGTTTGGCTTATGGCAGCTTTATACTTTCTATAAAGTAAGTTTTAAAAAATATTTTAGCAAGGATCAATTAATATCATTCTATACTGTAATAATTGCTTCTTTTTAAAAAGATAGCAAGTGAGTAATGACTGTGTAAGAATGAATTTATCATTTTAAATGTCATAGAGAAAAGCAGTGACTCATTTCTGAGATTAATTATTATCAGTTACCCTTTGGATTTAGGAGGTGAAAAGGTGTTGGTTTTTTTAATTGGAGATTTTTTCCCCTGTTTTCAAAAGTGTATTTAAAAAAATGGAGGAAAAGGTCCATTTACACTTTCTTACTTTTTAAGGTAGTAAAATATTAACAAGTCTATCTTCAGTTACTGCTGTATGAAATACTGTGTGCACATAAGCGCTTATTATTTGTTAGTCTATGGCAAGAAAATTGGTGTTCATTGAAGAGCAGTGTCACTGAAGAACAAGTCAGCACAAAACGCATGTGTAGCGGGGGGGAGGCAGATTTGGGACGTTTTGTAACCCTTTGAGCTGTTTGGGAATGCCACAAGATCCTTAATACTGAATCATAAAGCAATGGAGTTGGCTTCTTTTATGGGACGCCTTCAATGACTCAGATACGAACCTGCTTTGTTTTAGAAGTTAAAGGGAGAATACTGACTGAAACCTGACACCATTTCAATGCAGCTGCAATTTATCATGTTATTGTTTGAAACTGAGGCAAGAATTGAAGGTTCAGTTTGTGCTGATACTTGTTTTGTTCTTCATTCCCAGCTTATAGCTATATCACAGCTTTTGACTCCTAAGGGTCTGTTTTTATTTGGAATATCCGTTATGCTATGTGTTGTGGGTTCCACGCATCAGTTCCTCATGTGAATAAGACTTTTTGAATCCTTTAACACGAATTATACAAGAGCCCTATTAAATGTTGCTGAAATCCTTGAACATTCACACCGGTCTAGAGTGAGGTAGTGGCTCGGGGATATCTGTGCTACAGTGTTGAAATCCGCTGTTACCGCAGCATTTACTACTGCCCAAGAGGCAAATGGCTTGTGTTTGTGTTGTGGATCTCTTTGGTAGGACCTAATCTGCAGCCTTAAATTCAGCATCTTCAGTGTGATAAAATTGGAAATTTATGAATGTCTCACAACAATGACACAGTGGTTACCTGGAATGTGCTCAAGTGGACAAGAACCAGGCTGTAGGCAAAACTTAAGAGACTTCCTTGGATTCAGTTTGGTTTTAAGTTTTAGGTTTTTTTGTAATTCAAGTGATGTTTGCTTATGTACTGATATTTCCTCTTGTTTTCAGGTTCAGCCAGGGCCACCACCTTGTCCTGTATTTTACCCTGAGAAGCAGGAAATAACCCTTCCATCTGATGGACTGTGGGTGCTTAGATTTCCTTACGCATATGTGACGGAACGAGGACCCTGCTTTCCTCCCAAAGAAAGCCAACAATTAATGAGTTACAAAGTTCTCCGAGGAATACTGAAAGCAATCACACAATAAGAATTATTCTGGCAGATTGATTTTAGTTTAAAAAGACTGTCTTCAATCTAAATGATGGATTTTGATTCATGTCTGTTACGCAACAGCTATCACTGCGATCTAGTGCAGCCCACTGTATTTCACTGGAACACAGTCAGATTGAAAATAAGGTCTGATATCAAAGTGAATAAAGGAATCCAGGAGATATATACATTTTCCATTTATTACATTTTCATATGCAAAAAATAAAAGCTGGTTATTGGAATAGACTGAGCCTGTACTACTAGATGTTTTGGTGACAGTGCTTTTCCCCATCATATCTTTCTACATACACGTTTAGGAATATTTAAAAATCAAGAGTTTCCTTTGTCAGATAGAGGCAATGATGGGCAGAATATTTTCTCTTTTTCTAAACAAGCTATTTGTATGCAAACAATAGATGCCTTGGATGTGGTGATGTGAGAAATCGTTTGTGTTTGATCTTGTCTTTCAAAAAAAAAAAAAGGGGGGGGGGCATTGCAGTTCTGCTTTGTATTAACACCGTAGCCAGAAACTGTGCTTACCTATATCGAGTTGAAATATTTTACTGTATTTGTAAGTAATAATTGTAACAATAATTACTGTATTTTGTTAAACGGCTGACTTAAATTTCATATTTTGGAATGAGAGATCTCTTTGGAAACTAAACCTGCTGGTAAATTTGTGGAAAACAGAGAGCTGTATGAGCTTGTTCATTATAAGCAACAGCAGCTTAATTGTCAGTATAGCTTGACTTGTAGTGATTAAACAGTCTTTTGGTTGCTAAAAGGACGGTTTTGGCCCAGTTTGAATCTCAAATTGAGGGAGTTTGGGTAATTATACTGCACTACTCAGAAGATGTGCCACATGCTGTACTGAAAGGTAGCTGAAATCCTGGGAGCTTCACATGTGGCTCTCGGTGCCAAAAAATCACTCGCAGTAAATCAACTTATAACTTTTTGTCAAGGTAAGATGTGTTAGTGATAGTGGCTGTACGGGGAGACCTAATTTAACTTCTAGAATATTTGTTTTTAATTAGCATGCATACAACATTTAATTTGCCGGTTTGTTGTAATACAGTAATTATACCGCATGACCAGAGCTGAGACCTGGTTTCTGTTGGGGGAAGGACATCTCTGATCAGCTGGGTGTGGAAAACGCCTCCCTCTGTGAGGACGACACTATCTCCCTCTGCACGCCTTAATGAATTCAGATTTACCAAGCACTTAGCGACTCCCCAGCGCAATCAATAAAATGAAAAGCACTACAGAGAGCGGTTGTCTCTGAGAGGCGCTGCCGTGCTACAGGCGGCGGGGAAAGCGAAATGAGAAATTAAACCGTGCGGTTGGAAATCGCTCGCAGCACTTGGGAACTGCTTTAAAGAAGTGCAAGCCGCGACGGGCGAGGGGCCGGCCGAGGGATGAGGCCGCGCTCCCCTCGCCGGCCCTCCGCCACAGCGGGGCTGCCCGGCCGCTCTGAGGGGAGACCGCCTGACGGCCGAGCCCTTGGCGGGAAGGGCGGGGGTCCCCCCGCGCCTGCGCACTCTCCGCGGCTCGGGGGGCGGAGGGAGGGGAGGCGGTGCGGCTGCGCGCGGCCGCAGTGGCAGCGGCTCCCGCAGCGCCGCCGCCTCCTCCTCCTCCCTGGGAGCCGGCTGCGGGCCGGGCCGGGCCGGGCCAGGGGTGGGACAGGACGGGCGAGGCCGGGCGGGCGAGCGGGGTAGCCGGCGAGAGACGGAGGATGTCGGCGACGCTGTACCTGCTCTCCACGCTGGGCGGATACGTCCTCACCTCGGCTCTTCTCCTCAAGTGTCCGGGGCTGCTCCACCGGCCCAAGCGGCAGCGCTTCCGCTGCCGGCACATCTCCCACCGCGGCGGTGAGTGAGGGGGTGCGGGGCGGGGGAGGGGGGCCGGGGGCGTCCTGACCGCCGCTTCCCGCCCGCCGCTCCTGAGGGCTGCAGCCCGCCCCGGCTCCCGGCGCTGAGGAGCCCCCGCGGGGCGATGCCGCCCCGCTCCCTCGGGACGCCGGGTGGGGGCGGCCGGTGCCGGAGCCCTGTCGGGAGGGTCTTGAGGGGCTGCAGCGCCGTGCCCGTCGCTGGCAGCGGGCTCCCTTAAAGCCTTCCTCCCGCAACCTAATTTTAGGTGCCACCTGCTGACCAGTGCTTGATTTCAAAGCTGAATTAATCTCCGAACTCACATCGCGTCGGCCGAAATCGGCTCGTTTTACGTGGGTCCGGATGGTTTCCCTCTCAAACGTGTATTTTTTTTTTTTTCTTCCTAATGATTCTCTGTTACGGTATTGCTCTTCCTAATGAGCGAGGTGCCTGACTGTCGCTTAGATCAGGTACAAAAGACCGGTCTTCTTGCCTCTAACTGCCTATTTGCTTTGCTTTCTGGTTTCAGAACAAGTGCAGCTTGCTGTGACTGTTCTTGCTCCCCTCGCTGTTGGAGATGGTTAATGGTTCAGTGCCGTGGTAAAACCGATCCCATTTTGTGAGAGTCTCGTCCCCTCCGTACACCTTGCGCCGAGGCCTTGTGGGTAGCTGGCAGCTTCTGTCTAAAATAGCTAGAAGATGTTTTTTTAAAGTTTATTCTACCTTTTCCAGAGCATTGGGAGGAAAAAAATACAGCGAATAGTACTTTCCTGTTCTTTGAAGATCAGTTCTGCGCTTTTCCCTGCTGCCTCATTCAATTCGTTAACACAGTCGGTTTTCTAGTAAATATTTTTCCCGAAATTCTGTAGGAAATATGTCAGATGCCGAGTTTAAACAGTTTTCACTGTCATATCTAGTGCCAGTCTATGCAGCATTTGATCACAGTTCTAGCCAGTGGTCCTTAACTACTGCTACTGCCTTAAATTATTAAAATACAAAAACTAGAGCTGATCTCTTAAAGATTTTATTACTCGCATTTCTTTCATTTAGTTCAGATGACAGATTAAGTTTCTTTATAACTGTAGTCTGAAGTATAGCATAAAACGCACCTTTTGGTTTGGAATGTGTATATTAGCCATTTCCTGGTAGGTATTTATTTTCATTCAACGAACAAAGGTTCTCAATTGTGGTTGTTACCTGTTCGTTTGTTAATTTGCAAGCTATTAAAAACCTGCGGATGACTTTGTTGGAACTTGGTATGATCTCCTTAATCTTCTTTTGTTCTCGCTTCTTTGCAGTGATCTTAGTTCAGATATACAGCCCTAAGCCTAGAATGCAAGTGTTTCGGCCAGCTGCCCTAAGCACCATTAGAACAACAGGAAAGCCTTACTCAATGGGAGGATTATTCATTAGGCCTTCAGGGAGAAAGTCCACAGTCTTTGAACTGTTCTGTGTCCGCACGGTATACTGTGAAATGCACCTATGGTCGAAGTACAGTGCTTGAACAACGTCTCGGCAGCTTTTTGCTCATCGGGTACTACGAGACCGAAGATGACTTACTCTTTACTCTCCGTAGTGTTTACCTTGTAACTTAAATTCCTGTGGGAATTAAGTTCTCATCAGGCTTTAGTCATGCTGTAGCTTTAGACTCAGTGTCACGTTTCCTATTGCATTACTCCTATTAACTTCAGAGATCAAGATAACACTTGTTCAGCTTTTTCCCCTCTGAGATGAAGCCTTTGTATATGAAATTTTTTAAGTCTGTGCATTTTGATTTTGCTTCTTTCTTCATGCAGGAATTTTCTTATCTCAGTTTATAGCTCATCTGTGGAAGCATCCCTAAATTATTTCTTCACTTCTGCATAATTTTAAAATTGGTCATTTCTGAGATCAATAATTAAGTCGTGATATTCTTTGTCCCCTATCAGTGCCAGCTGCGTGGACCGGATTGCAGGGTCTTTGAGACACGGTAGCATGATGATTTTTGCAGAACAGTTCAGATTGGAAGGGACCTCTGGAGATCATCTTGTCTGTCCAGAGCAGGGGCAACTAGAGCAGGTTGATCAGGACCTTGTCCCGTTAGGTTTTGAATACATCCAAGGGTGGAGGCTCTGTAACCTCTCCGGGCAGCCTGTTCCAGAGTTTGATCACTATGACAATAAAAAAAGGGTTTTTCTTACGTTTATAAACTGAATTTCCTGTATTTCAATTTGTTCTTGATGCCTTTTGTCCTTTCCCTGGGCACCACTGAGAAAAGTTCAGCTCAGTCGTCTTCACTCCCACCCATCTGGTATTAATACACGTTGGTAAGAGCCTCCCAACCCTCTCTTCTCCAGGCTAAAGAATTCCAGCACCCTCAGCCTCTTATTGTATGCAAGAATCTCTCATCCCTTAATTTTCCCAGCCCTTCTCTGGACTTGTTCCAGTAGATCCATGTCTGTCTTGTACTTTGGAGCCCAGAATTGGACGCAGCACTCCAGATGTGGTTTCACCAGTGCTGAGTATAGGGGAACAATCACCTCCCTTGACCTGCTGGCAGCGTTCTTCCTACCAGGCTTCTCTGCTTACGTTGGGGGGAAAAACCCAAAACCACAGAACTTCTGAGGGTCATCTCCTTGAGCCAGTGCTTGACGTGGACTCCCTCTTGTCGCATGGTGGTGCTTTCAGAGTATGCAGTCATAATGTTTGGATGTGGGCATTTTGGCTCTCAGGATGCCAAAGTGTACTGGGGAAGGTAATTTCTGCATGGGAAATGCAACAGTGCAAATGGGCAATATGTGACTCTGGAGGTGCATTTAGGTAAACATCAGAAGCCCAGCCTTATCATTTTTAAGGAGCGAAAGTGATTTAGTACATCAAATTACTTGCTTGTCGTAGTTCCCTTTTCTGAGTGTGGTTTGTGAAAGCCATGTTGCTGATGTAGAATTCCTGTTTCAGCTGATGTCTCAACTTTTTTTCCTCATTTCCCCAAAACGCTACATACAATTTAGGCGTTTTGTTACCAACTGGTTTGACTCACCGTACCTGCCTCCCTAATGTGTGACTTGTTAGATCAGTCACTTAAATTTTTATTATTTGAACTTTCTGCCCGGGAATGTTGGGATACTGTTGTTTTGGTCACAAATTGAAGACTGACTCAGTTTTTCTTCCCCACTGAGACAGTTTTTCTTCCCCTCTCTTACCATTGTGGGCTGTATCGTCACAGTTGATAAGTTATCTAAAACCTCAATTTTTATTGCACTTATAACTAATCATCCAGGTCCTGTGCAGGTTTTTCCCATCTGCTAGGCAATCATCAGAAGCATACAATGAGATTCCCATGCTCTCCTCTATCCTTCGGTCACTTTTGCCACTCAGCCTATTCCTGGTTCTGCAATCAGTTTCCGTAAAATACTGGTGAATGTCTAATCACAGAAGCTGCTGTGGGCTTACCATATTGGTTTACGTTAAACCCTGCAGATGTTGTCATTCTGATTCTAAAGTCAGTTAAGTCTTTTATTTTGTAAACTTACCAATGCAAGCTAACCTGATAACAACAATTTTAAGTTGCTAGTTGCACGTGCATAGAATTGCATTGCCTTCATTAACTAAGCACAGGTAAGTATGTACCGGTGAGGTCTTGTTAACAGGCAAGGCCTTAATTGGAGCTTTTATAATTGTTGTTTACAAAGTCTGTCATTCACCACTGTCAAGGTGGTTAAAATTTGCATAGATATGCTCATCAGTACATGTATCTTCCTGAAGTTGTTTTGGTTTTCAGTATATAATATTGCCTGTTTTCTGAGGGAGGGAGAAGGCACAACCTTTTCCAGTCCCTAACCACGCTGATTTTCAAAGATTTTCATGTAGAGAATGATGTCCTAAGAGTTACAGAGTTTACTCCTGCCTGAGAGAAAATTTAATTTGCTTGTCCTTCCATTTCTTAACTGGAGTTGATGTGTGTTTCATTCCTTGTGTATGAGACCTCCCTTTGCCAGCAGCATAAACCTTTATTGACAATTTGTGCTGTTTCAGGAGGTATCCTTGCACTGAAAAAAGAGGTTGTCATCTCTTTGAGCATCAACTGGGTTATGCGTCCAGGGAATATCAGCTTTAGAGTGTCTTGGGCACTTTTTTTTCTTGTTTGTTTTTTTCTTTTTTTTTTTTTTCGCCCCCTTTAGTTACCTCTCCCCTTATTATTCCTCCCACCAAGTCTGAAACAGACTTTTTGTATGTACTGTTTCTATGCCTGTGGAGCATGTTGTCATAGCCAAATAAAATGCCTTTAAGGGAAAACAGGGCACCCAACCTCTGGTAAAATAAACTCTTTGTTGTGTATATTCAAAGTGTTGTACAAGTCCAAGATAACAGTCTGTTTTTAATCGTTTTGCCTTGGAAAAGTCCTGTCTCTTGGGTCTCCCCAGTAGGTTAGCGGTAACAGGGATTTCTGACTCTAGCTTCATACTCATCCCTCCAAATATTTCCTCAAAATATGTAAATTTTAAGTCCATTATTTTTTTATTTATTTCTGCTGGGATTGAGGGGAGGAAAAGAATTTTGTACATGTTTTAGTTTTTGTTGTTTTTGTAGGTGCTGGAGAGAACCTGGAAAACACGATGGCAGCCTTTCACCAGTGAGTACAGATGGAACCAATAATGCTTAAAGTAGCGGTGTTCTCATTGTTTTTAATGAGTGAAGCAATCAAGAAAGATAGGACTTCCATCACTTTGGGGTACAGTGTCCTATTTCTGAAAGTTCTCTCTGAAAGTCATCCTTTGGATGATTTCTGGGGATTGCTAAACATCACTCCAATTTAAACAAGAAGGAATTGGGATACCACAAACTATGATTTGTACACCATAACGTGGTAGACTGGCAATTGGAAATAAAACTACTGAGGCCTGATTCCTCCTGTGCTGGCTAATAAAACATGACAGAATACTGCTTCCATGTTTAATGGAGATTACATCTATTAATTTATTTATCCTTATAAAGCTATTTTTTGTAACTAATATCACACACTGGTTTTTGTAGATACTTTGATGTTTCTCAAAAGCTATTTCAGATCATAGCCTATACCGATATGCTAATTAGCATACAAGGCTGGATTTCAGGAAGTCTGAATCTGTTGACTGCTGTTATGGTTGTAAGCAATTCTCTTAGATATTCCACAGTTTCATAGTATGTGGTTCCTTCCTCTATATAGAAGGTTAATAATTTGTCTCCTAGAATTATGGTGACTGAAATCTTAATGTTAACTAACGTTTAATATACCATCTGTAAAGCTATTAAAAATGTGTTATGTTTTCTTCCTTCATACACATACTTCATTGGCACAATGTGTGAAAGCCTCTTATCTAAGCAATTAAAATGGAGTTGGTACTGGAAAGCCTTTTAAGCCTCCAGCATTTAAGTAGTGAATTGTAACAAGGTTCTCAAAGGCATTTAAAAAAGAAGCGTATCTAAAACTCCAGCTGCCAATGAGAAGTGACCAAATTACGTAGGCTTCTCTGTGTTTTGTTTGGGTTTTTTTAATTTGCTTTGTGCAAAGTAGCCTCATCAGTTTGCACATTTCCTTGCAGACTGAGGAGTGCCAGCTTTCCCAACCAAACAGTGCTATTCAAAGTACTGCAGTATTTTCTATCTCCATGGAAGCTTAGCATAGTTTTGTGGGTTTTTTTTTCCTGCTGGCCTGCCTTTTTTCAAGTCTGCTACCACACTTTCTGGAAAGTGCTTCTTTTTTTTTTTTAACCATTTCTTAATTTTCATTTAGTACCATACCGGTTTTGTATGTATAGGGCTCTTGCAAAGCAAGTTACACCATAATCTATTTTTATTTAATTCCCAGAAGTAAGCTGTAGTACTTAGAGTAAGGATTGTGCTAGGAGTCAAATAATGTTTTGATATAATACAGACATTTGACTAACTCTCTTCTGACCATTTTAATTATTTTACAACTGTAGTGTAACAAATGCAGTTGAGGTCCACTTTTTGAACTCCTCACGACTGCCAATAGCAAAGTTCAGTTACTTGGTTTGAGATTGTCTTGGCTGAATAATAAAGTCGTATTACTTCTGCAGAAAGCAGAGTCAGAGTGATTACCTTGCATTAGGCAGTAGAAAGTCTTCGGGCTTCCTCTGTGAAGGGGAAAAGGCTTTGTCGTTCCCATCTGCTCATTCCCATCTCCACTGGTAAGCTAGCAAAAGGAATTGGCTAGAAAATTAGTGATCTGCATGGTAAAAAATTATCTGGATTGACTCAAACAGCTGGTATGAACTAATCAATTTATAATCCATCAGATTTTGCATGAAGCCAGGTAGGACATGCCTGCAAGAGCTGTTTCTGCAGGTTGGGACAAGCAGGTGTATTTGGCCATTGATGCATTGAATCCAAAAAAGAACGCTTGTCTGCAGCATAAGAGCTACCCCCTTGGTATTGCCTTGTTGACAGTAACCTAAGTATTGACAAGCAAATGGTTTTATTTATGCTATTTACACTTTACCAGTGACTGGAGAATATTTAATATTGTTGCACGATAATGAAGAAATTATTATAGTAATATATAAACAAGGTGTATGGGGGAGGAGGCCTTATTGGTAATTTCAAGTTCTATACTAGCTTAACTTACAAATATTCTGGAAAGCAATTATAAGCTTTTTGTACCAAAGACAGTATTTTTTTGTTTTTGCATGGTAAAACTCCTAGTAGAGTTTTTGGGCTGTAATCATGTACTGTATTTAAATGTAATCATACTGTATTTAAATGCTTCCCTGGTGGTTTTAGATTTTAAAATAACTGTTTTTAAGCTAAAAGAGACACTTGTGTCTGAAAGTATTTGGGGATCTGGCATAAAAGATGTCATAAGACTCTAATTACCAGTTTAATTGTCCCTAATACAGCCTTGTACTTTAGCATTGTCTTGACAGGAAGCTGCTAAGTAAACTCTCCAGATATTTTGTCATTGTATTTCCTTTTCTTTTATGAACGTACTTGGTTTAGAGAGAAAGCTTTAAACACTGTAGTTACAGCAATAAACGTACGTGGTCAACTTAGCATTTATAAACAAATACGTTGTGCTACGTTAGGCCTTGCCTAATGGAATTTAGTTTGCAAGGTAAGGCTTTGCTTAGATATTTCCTGGTATGTCCTTCCACTTGAAAACAGTTGGAGTTAAACATAAGCAAAGACCTCTATCATCCTAATTTTCAAATGTGAGCCTGCTTCACAACTTGAGCTCTGGAGCAGTTGGATCTGAATCCAGCACGTTCTTCTGAATCTGGAGAGCGTCTGGAGTCCTCTCTGGAGCAGGGTAGATTTGATGTGTTAGTACAGAGCTGCAGAACAAACTGATTTCCAGCTGAAAAAACTCATCACTTTAAGGAAGCTTATTTAGCAGCAAGCTGCTAGTAAGAGCATGGCAAATTCTCAAATTTTTTAACAAGGGAAGTTGTTGTTCTTCTTCTTCCGTGCAGCATCAATCCTGAATTTCTTAAGCAGTAATATTTCTAATAAATTTTGCTCGTTAAATGATAATACATGGTACTAGATGGGAACGTTTTCTACAAATCTGGCAAATCTCCTGCAGCATATTTGGAGATGCTTTTTCTCAGGAGGACAAATTACACAGAACAGGCTGTGTATCTTCCATGTGTAATAGGATTTTGTTCCTCTCCTAATTCTTAATTAGTGGCACTGGAAAAGAGTTAACAAATTGGTTTTAATTTGACAACCCTCTTCTTGATCATTATCCCAGCTGGACCAGAAATTATGTCAAACACTTACAGGAGTATGCTCTAATTTTTTTTTTGTTTTGTTTTGTTATTGCATTTGTGAATGTTTATGGTATGTCTATACTTCAGCAGTCAGTAAAGCCCTTTTCTTAAGGGAAAGGCTGTTACTGAAGTTGCAGAGCTTTGGGTCCTGTATAGACTGTACTCACGGATGTTACAGGTTGGTTCATAGGTGAATAGAAAGAACAGCCCAGTGTTTTGAAGGAAGTGTTCAGACTTCAGGCCGGGATTTTTAGCTGTCTGCTGGAATGATACCTTCTGAGTATCTTTTCTAATAAAATGAGCAGTTCACTTCTCGTTGGAGTAAAGCTTAGTTTTTCTGTTCTGGTGTGAGGTTTCTTGTACTTATTTTTCATCAATATTATTACTACTTTCTGCTTTCTTTACTCCTCCTATGAGCTAAGCTTCTGTAGAGTGGATTTGTGATTGCATTAGAACTTTTCAAAGCAGTGGATTGGAACAGGAATAGCTTTTTTTTTTTTTTTTTTGAAAAATATGAGTGGGTGTTTTAGTGGTTTGGTTTTTTTAAATTTAAAATTAAAAGCCCCATTGCTAATTTCCTGATCCATCCATTCCTGTTTAATTTAAATTGAGTAAAAAAAGGCTTTCACATCCCTGTCTTTTGTTGTTTACCACAAAATTGATTCCTTTTAAAAAAGTGATTGCTTCTTCCAGTGGTAAATGTGCTGAAACTAATAAACAACACAAAATTCTGAAACAATACTTTACAAGTAAGTTTCTCAGTACTGAGGTGGTAGGCTGCAATCAACAGGTACGCTACTTGATTTCTATGGAAGATGAAGCCAAAGCTCCTGAGTTCAGATCCCATCTCTGGTTCATGATACGTTGTTTATTCTTGCATCAGCTTTCCCACTGCAAGGGAGTTATTTGCTTCTTGCTTTGGAGCAAGATTGTGAGGGCTTATTGCATCATAAAGCATCTAAAGTACTTCCAGTGGGATTAGTTTAGTTGAATAACATGTATGTGTTAGATTTGGACCTGTACAAAACATGTGTGGTTCAAGGCAGACTTCTTCGCTTCCAGTGCGGTTAATATAGGAACAGACATGTTGGAGCTAGATTGTCACCTGACGAAAGATGAGCAAGTGGTTGTGTCCCATGACGAAAACCTGAAGAGATCAACAGGAGTTGATGTCAACATATCTGACCTCAAATACTCTGTAAGTCGAAGAAAAAAAGTTAGTGCTAGATGATGTTTAAAAATGCATTTGTAGAGTGGCTGGGGTGGGCAGGAAGGTTGTGTGTGTGTGTGTGTGTGTGTGTGTCTGGTACCCAAAATCAAAGGAGAGGATTCATCTCATCATACTAAAAAAAAAAAGTTGACTCGGCTCCCTGTGTAGTCAAGGGAGAAAAACCGGGACATTTCCAGAGGGTGATTAACTCCCTCCAATAGTAGGTTGCATGAATAGCTTTCCGGAGGTGGGCCTGTTTTGCTGTACTGATGACAAAGGAAGCTTAGTCAACAAACTCCTCCTTGTATGACCAGCTCTTTAATAGGAAAACCAGTAGATGAATCCCACCTGCACTCACAGTTTTAAAAGCCTGTTCTGCAGAACTCTCTTTCCATCTGGTATTTAAGTGGAATTCTAAGATTTTTCAGACAGGTGTCTGGAAACGTTTTCCCTTATTCAGCTACAGGTAACACAAGTCTAAGAATGCCAAATAGTTCAAGTAAGAATGAATGTGGTGCTTCTAAATCACTTTTTGGGCAAGAAGATTTAAAAAAAAAATACTATTTTTGTCTGTAAAGGTAACTTACACTGCTTGTGAATTATAATTTTCTGTCTTTTTCGAGAAAAGTCATGGTTATATCCCTGCATTTGAATTAGTGTTCCATTTCCCTTTATTTTTAAGGAACTTCCACCATATCTCTGCAAGTTGGATGTCACATTTCAGAAAGGTAAGGTTTGTGTCTCTTGCTGTTTCAATTTACAGTAACAGTAACTAATTTGCTGTTATTGTAGTATAGCAATTTCTTATTTTGGCAAAAGGAGTAGAAAAGTGGATTTGCTTCTATCAGTATCTTGATAAGAGAAGTTTTAAAAGGAAAATATAATGCTAGCTTTAGAAACCAAAATATTTTTTTAATACCAGTTGGCAGTGACTAAGTTTAAGATGTAAGGTATCTTTTTCCAAGTAAACATTTCAATTGTTTGCTTGTCTACTTCTTGCAACTGCTTTCCAGTTCCCTTGTGAGCTCTTCAGAGGTTGCTGATTGAAAATTTGTCATTCCAAAAAGCGAAGAGAATGCAGAAGAGAGTTTCTTTACAACTCAGATGCCATTGTGCTGGTGCACTGTGGGCTTGAAGTACTACGAGAGGTCAGATAATATAGACATTTTCAGAAGAGTGAATGAAAAGAGGAGTAGTTACTGCATGTATGACTTAAAGTTCAGTACCAATATTGCTGCAAGAGAGGAAAACCTAGAAAAAGACTAACCTGTTTTCTTGTGAAAACTGATTCATGGGACTGTAATTTGAATAAAGCCTACAGGCTAAAATTGAGAACACTTCCATCTAGAAGAGGCTACCAGAGGTGGTATCAGATGCGTTTGCTTGAGGGGCTTTGTGACTGTCTTGTGTAGCCTTTTCATATTTCAGTTGCCCAGCAAGCAAATGGTGTGTTAAACTTTTCTATTAAAAATTGCAAAATACTTAAAATGCACCAAGATGAGTTCCATGACATGTTATTTTCACACTTATGTATCTTATGTTTATGAACAATAATACAAAGAAATGGCAAGAGCCTTCAGTTAATTCCTTAGAGCCACAAGCAGCTTCAGACAATAAAATTCGGGGGTTTTGCCTTCTGTTCCCTTTACTCTTTATGCTTCTCCAGTAAATTTTCCTAGGAGGAAAAGTTTTTCTCATTTGGTCTTGTTTCATATTAATCAAATTTCATTTGGTATGTGGTAACTGAGCCCATGTTTGCTATTTCAGGTTTTTAGTGATGCCTGCACTCCTACTGTTGCTAAATAATGACTGAATTTCATGATGTTAAAACCTAAATGTGCAGTATGCTCAGGGTATTTTCATTACGGAAATGAGCTTGTCATAATTAATTACAGCTATCTGAGTGAAGCAATTTTTTTTCGTTTAAGTTTAAATACATGCTAATTCTAGGAACTATATACTTTTTAAAATTTTGAGGTAACAAGTGCTCTGATATCTCAGCTTTTCTCTATGGTGTATTAAAAATGGCCCCAGCAGTAACAACTTTCTTGTTTCCCCAGAATGTCAGTGTGAGGGGAAAGATAACCGTATTCCGCTCCTGAAAGAGGTGTTTGAGGCATTTCCACAAACTCCTGTCAACATTGACATCAAAATGAACAACAACGTGTTGATCAAAAAGGTACATGAAAATCTATGCTGAACTGAGACCAAAAGTCCTGTAATGAGATTGAAATTCCAAAAGAAAAGTTTCTTGGATCAAGGTCAGGCTGGATGGGCCTCTGAGCAACCTGATGTAGTTGAAAGTGTCCCTGCTCACCGCAGGGGGTTGGACTAGATGGACCTTTGATGGTCCCTTCCAACCCAAGCCATTCTGTGATTCTATGATTGGAGTTGGTAGCAGTCTGTGATACTAAAATCTGTGTTCTTGGACTGCTTCATCCATCACATGTTAGATCTTGCTCCATGTATGAGGTGATACAGAAGACAGGGAGGTGATCTTGTGCAAGATTTTTAGCAAACAACTGTTTACTGACCCTTTATCATGACATGAAACGGATGCTACACTGCTAGAGACACGTTTGGTTTGTACTTCATATGGAAGGTCTTCTTACGGACTGTTGCCTACCAAAGCAGCATAAAAACATGATGTCAGTGTAAAGATAAGTATTCATCACAGAAAAGGGAATCTGCTTTCCATCAGGTACTATTTTGCCATCTAGTTTGCTTAAATTCCCTAGATTTTTTTGGTAGGTATAATGATCTTTCCTTTTATCCGTTGACCTGAACACCTGTTTCCTTCCAGTCAAAGCAGCACAATCATCTTCAAATGGGAGAAAGTATAGAAGAACTGTCTTTTCTGTCATGACTTACGTAGTTGAAAAGTAGCAAGCAGAGTTTCAGTTAAATAATGCTGCACGTAATTATCAAGGAATACATGTTAAGGTTCTGCTTTTTTATATTGCAGGTTTCAGAGCTGGTGAGTCAGTATAAGAGAGAGCATTTGACGGTATGGGGGAATGTCAATTATGAGGTTGTATCAAAGTGTCTTAAGGAGGTAAGAATAAGTCCAGCTAAGCTTTGTTCTTCCTGCCTGCTTGTTACTGTGTGGTGGCAAAATGTACAGAAAAGCACCCTGTAAATCAAGATCTAGCCAGCTATGCCAGACTCGTAGATGCGATGAGAAATTTTGCGCTCAGATTGTATTCTGCCTACTACGCTGTTTCAATAAGTCAAGTACAGTTAACACCCATGTACTCTGCAATAAAATGCTTGAGGAATTAAGCTTAATCGTGTTTTATTCCTGTTCTGTAAAATATAGGGTGTTACAGTTTTATGCCAGGAACTCTTAGAGCCTGTTTTGCACATCATTCATCCGGTACAAAAGCAATTTTTCTAAGGATTGCTTATTTTGTGTTTCTTTTTATGAAAATAATGGATGTGGCCACTAGTTGACATACAGTTATATTGGTATAAAGCTGTTTTACAGCTATAGATTCTATTCCTTTTTGTGCTGAGGAATTGTACAGTTCAGAATTAAATTTGTGCTCAGTCCGAGGTAGTTATTTCACCTGGGTGAAATTGATCTAGTTGAGAGTACAGATACTGTTCTGATTTATCTGTGCAGGACAACACACCATTTCCTACCTGAACAGCAGTTATATTTGTTCAATTTTGTAGCATCAATGCCCAGATATTTTTGGTTCATAAACCAGCATGTTTAAAAATGTGTTGTGAAGTGAGCTGACAGGGTATCGAACTGTAACAAGTCCTGTGCTAAAGCACAGCTTGTTCTTTGCGGTAATACTAGTATAAGACAAAATGCTGCATAGTGTCATGCAGTCTGGAAAGATGCTGAAGGGAGGCAACGAAAGCAGTACTGCGACCAGTGAAACTTTTACCTTTTCAGGTCCCAATGCCCCTTCAAATCATGTAAAACATTTGCTTGGATTACAGACTACCAGAAAGAGTAATTTAAATTCAGTGGCAAGCATATCATGAACAGTTGGCAGCCTAATCTTTAGGTGCAAGTGCTAAACTTTAAACGTGCGTTGATGAGTAAATTTAATTGCAACAGACTCAACAATCTACCAAGATAATTTACAATCTTTCTTTCCTGGTTCCTGCAGAATGCCGACATTCCCATCATCTTCTGTTTGCAACGTGTCCTCCTGCTGCTTGGCCTGTTCTACACTGGTCTGCTGCCATTCATTCCTTTCAAGGAAGAATTCTTGGAAATTCCCATGCCTTCAATCATTCTCAAGTGAGTTAGAGTCCGTCGGTGGGTGCTGCGCTGAAATGATAGTAAAGCAAGCGAATGATAGTGCCAGCTTGAACGTTGGTTTAGTCAGTATCCTCACACTGAGGATACTGTTTTGTTACTTTAGGCACTTCTGTATGTCCCTAAGAGAAAGCTATGGAAATCTTCTGTTCCTCTGTACTGAACCTCTCTCTAGCCAGCTCTGTTACTCAGTTGTTAGTGTGGGGTGCCTCTGTATTTCCTGTTTACAGCATCTCCTGTAAATACCGCCTTCATGCAGCTGCCTTTACAATGCAGCTTGTGCTGATGCCATCTAGATAGTAATATGCAGCAGTGATGTGCAAATAACTAATTCTTGCACTTTTCTCCCTCTTTCTTGAGAACAAATTAGTCTGAATAAGGCTGAGAGGCAAGTCAGTAATAAGGTGGATATGAGATTTCACGTGCTGTTTCTCACGCTTTACTTAAAATGCTGCTGAATACCCATCTCTACTGCTTCTCTTAAATGTAGCACATTTCTCTTGTGTAACCCAATTCTAAGTCACTGTCTTAGTGAAATTACTGCTCTAATTTGAGAAACTGCAAGATTAATTCTTCATGTTCCTTTTGCAGGAACATCTCAAATAATATTTTCATCTGTGCTTTGGTAATTTCTTGTTTTCTCTTCCTCAACAGGCTGAAAGAACCACAGAAGATGACAAGAAGTCAGAAATTTATTATCTGGCTAGCTGACACGTAAGATTTTAATTTAAATAAATTTTTATTTATATTTTGCCTATATACTAACAGTTGGCTCAAGCAACTAAGACTAGCTATTGCTATAGCTACGCTACTTGTTATGTTGGTTTTTTTTTCAGTTTCTTCTAGGTCTTTTTGTCAGTGCAGCATAAATCATATTCAAATCTTACGTAGGTGTTCCTGTAAGCTTTTATTTTTCATACACTGAAACATGCTGAGGTGCAGTGACAGTGGGCATTATTCCAATGTAGTCTATTTAATTTCTTTTGTTAAGTGTGTTCAACTAATTAGCATGCAAGTAGATTCAGAATGCAGCTTTCACATTTCATGGGATTGTGACTGTTTCATAATGTTGTCAGAGGAGATACTGTTTGGCTTACATGGAACACTTTGCATTTTAAGAATATCTGTGCTTCAGAGGAAACTTAGTCATATGCTTTCAGAGGTTGAATGTGATTGCAGTAAGTATCTTCTGGTTCTTGCTTCTGTGTCTGCTGTCTGTTAGTTTGATTAGTTTGATTTCTTGAGTGGCCAGTAGAGTTTTCATGTCTTCTGGTGTGAAGGATAAAATCCCTTCTGAAAGCAAAGAGGTTGACTCATCGGACATGGTACAAGGTAACCGTACGATGAAGGAGGAGTCTGCTGGATTTGATCTTCAGAGGAGTTGATACAAATACCCGTAGCTAATGCAAATTTCTGGGTATCTGTGTTAACCAGTCTTGAGTTGCTTGAATTAGAAGTTTTCTATAATTAGGTTTCTAATCACTTTCCTGTGGAAAACCTTGAATTTAAATGCTCTATGGAAAATTTATTACAGAACATCAACAGACATTGAAAATTTCATATATACTTCAAGTTCTTAAATAGTATCTTTCTCCTTTCCGCAGATTGCTAATGCGGAAAGCACTTTTTGACCACCTCACTGCTCGGGGCATTCAGGTACAGTGTGGCAGAGTTAAAGGACATGTGCGTTTAACCTATTGAGAATTTGAACCAGCCAGAGAGGGCCTTGATGGGTTCATGTTCTCCCCAACACATTCTGTTGTGTTGCTAGATTGTAAGTCGCTTTTTGGTTCCTGAGCGATAGCTTATGCTGTTAAATTTGCAGTTCTGTAGTTGCAGAGGAAGAATTGTACACTTGGAAAAAGACTTTAATTTCCCTTTAAGATTTACATACACACACACACACCCCCTTGAAACTTAAGCCTGCAAAATCTGCTGAACTGCTTACCTATTTTGGGCTTTTCCCAGAATCATATTTAGACTTTTAGAAATATCTGAACTCTCCGGTAATGAAATGGAGTTGGAGTCACCACTAGAAAATGCCCCCTTTTGGAGGGTGAGGGGGAAGAAGTTGGATATGTTTGTGTGCGTGTCTTTGACATCACAGTGTAAGCATTTATCATTTTAAATACACGCAGCATCATCTCCCTCCCATGGAACAATTTAGGTCAAAAGTCACCTTTTTTTTTAATTTGTGTATTTCCTGTAATAATTTGTCTTTCTATCCCATCTTCTAGGTGTATATTTGGGTACTGAATGAAGAACAAGAATACAAGAGGGCATTTGATCTGGGAGCAACTGGAGTGATGACAGACTATCCAACAAAACTTAAGGAGTTTTTACACAATTATCCAGCATAAAGGAAGAAAACCAAGGAAGTTCTTGCAGAATAGATTGTGAGCCAAGGATTCTCTTCATAAAAAAAAAAAAAAAAAAAAAAATTGAACAGCATACGCAGATCACTTTGTTTGAAAGATGTAATTGGATGATCTTTTACCTTGTTGTCAAGTTGCTACCTAATGTAAAGGTTGTCTATTTATTTTAAAACTTTAATTACATAGTTTACATTTGTAAATAGCTCACTTAGCAACAGCGCACTTCACAAATAGTGATGACTAGGGAAAAAGATGCTGGATAGGATACCTGTAGATAATAGGCATTATTTTACCTGTCACAAGTGTTCCTAAGCAGATGTCAGGGCGTGTCAGTTATTCCAGTTATATTCTAGTGGGCAGAAACTAAGGGATTTCTGAAAGTGTACCCTGTGTATATGCGTTTCTTGTGTTGCTTTTAGTTTTCAGATAACTTGTAGGGCAAAGAAGAAAAACAATGCACAGGAGATCTAGAAAGCAGAATCTGTGGCGAGCCAGATAGGTTAGCCTGTGAAGTGTAGTCAGTAAAGGTGGTCACTTTTTTACCAAAATTAACTCACTTGGTCGGTATAGATTTACTCCATTATTCTTACTGATAAGAATGTTGAGCTTGCATTGCAGCTGTGTTTAGACCCCTTTCTGACATGGTGGTAATACTGTGACTTAGCGGTCAAGGCCTAGATACAGTATTTAAGCCAGGTTCTGGGTTTGACACTGAGTTCCACTGCAAGGGTCTAGGTTTGCCCCTGGTTCTGACCTGCCTGTCAGGATACCACGGCATGGCAGGAGCTAGCTTTCCAGAAAGGAAGATTGCACTTATTATAGGTTACACTTACTTTGAAATAGTCTTTTCACAAAGCAAGCCAATGTTTTAGAAGTCTTTTGCTCGTTTATAGTTCTAACATCTGTTGGCTTGGTGAATGGGAAGTTGTTTTTAGGGTGAGGGACCAAAGAAGACTAAGTTTGGTCGGGAGTTTCAGGAATGGATTCAAATGTTTCTAAGTGAATTCACCCCAAACAGATTTATATCCATACTTATAAAAGGAGCAAGTGCCAGTGTAGGATGTGTGTGAATTTTAGTCTTTTCTCTCCACAAAAGTACATTTGATATTCATTCAGTTTCTGTGCATGGACGTGGAAGTAACTTTACTGGCAAAAGCCAAGAAACACTAAGTGTGCTGGGATGGGGTTAGATAGGAAGGTGTTTCTGGAAGCTTACATGCTGTTCTGTCATTGTGAACAGGTGTTACACGTGTGTCAAACAGATCTGAGCCTGCAATGCCTGCATCTTTTGGTGTTGTCATGTTAGTGGTAGGGGTTTTCAGAAGGAATTTGATTAGTGTAGCTTAATTATACGCTATTACATGTATAAAGCTCAGTCATCTAATCATCAGATACTGCTGGAACAAAACCATTGTTTAGTGATAGTATCTACTTTAAGGAATTTAATGTGAAAATCGTGGATCTTAATAATAAATTAGTAGCCAGATGGAAGAGTGTATTTACTGCAAGATATACTCACTGTTATAAAAACTTTTAAAGTAAGTTAATTTTCTTCCCTTTCTAGCTCAGATTTGGAAGGGCTCTTGTGTCGCTCCACTGGCTGCTGTGCCATACTTGTAATCATGGAGCATCTTTGCTGTTCCATTATGTCTGTCAGTAGGCTGTCAGTGTTAGAATGTCAAGTCCATCTGGATGGAGAATATTGGTTTGTGCATTATAATTCCTTTCTTTGGAATATTTCTACATGGATGAAGTGGAAGAAACTACTGCATTCACAGTTTAAGTGAACATGTGATGGTGGTGGCAAATGAGTTAATGGTGTCCTTCTAAATATCTGCCTGGTTAAGATGGCTGTAGATTGAATTTCCTTTTCATTTAATCAAGCTTCTTGCACGTTGAATGGAAGAGAGGAAAATGTGACTTCCTAATTGTTCATAGGAAAAAGTATGAAATTATTATGTGCTAAGCTTGTTTTCCTTCCAGACCAGTGTTATCTTGTCAGGTAACTCCTAATAATCAGTCTAGTCATAGTTCTGCCCGCTTTCTAGTAGTCGCAGAATAGTTACAGGATAGGTTCCATATGCAGCTCAATAGGTAAATGAAAAAATTCCACCCTTTGTCTTAATTTGATTTAGTAGCCAGTGTGTAGCTCCAGATAGTTTTTGTGCAGTGGGGTTTTCTTCAACTTAATTTAATTGCAATCGAATTTCCAACATGCATACCTCTACTAAAATGCAAATATAATTCTGGTTTTAGAGAATACTACCAAATAGCACTTACACATTAAAACTCTTTTTTTTTTAGATTAGGAAAAGCTATGTTTTAAAATACCAGTCTTGATTTCTGGACTTGATCTCTTGAGGGGCAGGTGATGACTTAATTTCTCTCTCACGTTTCCCTCATCACTGCATAAATAAACTATTTTGTTTTATTCTATATTGAATGACAAAAGGCAGTTATTGAAATGTCAAACTTAATTTTTAAATTTCATTTTTATCTTTTTCCTCTTTGTCTCTAGTAGTGGTGT
>JAVKLA010000084.1:3899938-3962554 GCA_034782735.1 Sagittarius serpentarius | reverse complement strand
GCGGGCGGCGGGGCGCTGCGGCGCCGCCCGGGGTGGGGGGGGCCCGGGCCGCCGGGCGGAGCTGCGCCACAGCCGCGTCCCGTTCTTCCCCCCCCCGCCCCCTCCCTCTTGCGGTGGGGCAGCGGGGACGGCTGCGCGGGTTGGGGGGGGGGGGGGGACGGACGGGACGCTTCCTCAGGACCGCCTGACCCCCTCCCTCCTTCTGCTTCTCCCCCCTTCTCCTCCTCTTCCTCCGGCGCGGCCCGTCGGTGAGGCGGCTTCTCCTCAGGGGAGCTGCGTCGCCTCGGGGGAGAGGGCCGGCGACCTGCGGCGACCCTGGGGCTGGCAGCGGGCGAGCCGGGCTCTGCGAGCGGCGGCCTTTGTCTGCGGGGCCGGGCGAGGGGCTGGAGGCGGGGAGGGCAACAGGTCCGAGCCCGGGAGAGCGTCCAAGGGGCAGCGCGCAGGCGAGAGGGGTTTGCCTTTCCCCGGACGCTTCCAGCGAGGGAGGAGATCGACAGGGGGGACCCGCGGGAGCGGGGCAGGGGCTGGCCCGCGGTGCCAGGAACCGCCGGAGGAGGAGAAGCAGGAGCAGAGGATGGTCCTTCCTCGCTAAGTAAACGCATAGTGAAAACCTGAAACCCCAGGTGAGATCCGTGCCTGACACAAAGGTGTGCGTGAGGCTTAGGCTTGTGACTCCAGGGAGAGGTACGGCGTCTTCACCCGGGTTCTAGGGGCTCCTCCTGAGCTGCTGCCAGCACGGCCCAGAAGGCTGGCTGCTGACCAGGGAGAGGTGCCCTGCCGCTGCTCTATTTACCAACACTGCTGCTGGAGTCCCTGGAGACCAGGCCTTTCTCAGCTGCAGGCTGTGGCTGTGTGCTACAGAAGTGACATCACGCCTGGTGTGGCAAAAGAGGCGTTGCACGGCACCTGGATCAGCCTGTGGAGAGGGCATCCTCAGCCCTATCGGATGCTTGATGTTAAAGGCAGGCAGTTTCCGCACGTGGTGCGTTGAAACTCGTCTCCCACAGGGAGCAGGGGTAACTTGGCTGGTCTGTGTTGTTGCTCTAGCCTCTGGTTTGGGGGGGTGGCGGCTTCCTCTTCTGCAGAGCACTGTGCTTGAGGTCCAGGGTCAGAAGGTGAAATGTGAAGGGTCCTTTGTCTTGTCCTTCTGCACAGAGAATTCTGGGTTTGATCCAGAAGAGCTAGAGAAGTTTGAGATGACACAAGCAGCTATGGAGGGAGCTATGGGTCTGTAGCTTCAGGTTTTAATGCTGATTTTTGAAGCCAGAAGAGTTTGAAATGTTCCAGTTTAAAGTGTGAGTTTAATGGTGTAGAAAAATAAGTTGAATCCTTACCCCTTTCCCCCACAATTCACTGGAGTGAATCTGTCCCCACGTTTTTTTCTGGCCTCTGTCTTAAAATACAGAAAGAGGAAGGCCCATCAAACTGTTGTTCTTAGCTTGCAGACAGCAGTTAAGCAAGGGGCGGGACAGCACACCTGCCTTCCTGACGTTGCCTTCCTCAGGGCCTACTACATGCTCCAGATAAGGATTTTCTGCTAATGCGTTTACAGTTACTTAAAGCTTGTGCTGGGTTGCAGAGAGAGGCCTTTGCTGAGTTAGGCGGTTGTAAACAAGCAGATACTGAGAGAGCTCTACTTATAATCCATGAGAGGATTCTGCCTGGAGAGG
This sequence comes from Sagittarius serpentarius, assembly GCA_034782735.1. Lineage (NCBI taxonomy): Eukaryota > Metazoa > Chordata > Aves > Accipitriformes > Sagittariidae > Sagittarius > Sagittarius serpentarius. The sequence continues at coordinate 3,960,884 of JAVKLA010000084.1, read as the reverse complement.
ATGTATTTTGTGACTTAATTCTTGCAGAGCACTCCCATGGATTTTGTTTAAGATCTCATCGTGTTGGGATCCACGCCTCTGGTTTCTTGTAAACATTGTTTGCTGTGTAATGGCAGTGCTTGAATAGAGAATTAAGATGTTCTCCTTTTCTCACTGGATCCCTAATTCTTCTTTCTGCTGAAAGACCATTTAAGAGTGACCCTTGTGCTTTGAAGCTAAAGTTGGAAACGGTGTAGGGAGAGCAGAGACATTTCTTCGGTGTGGTGCAGATGTCAAGCGGTTGGGTTTTTTGTTGTTTTTTTTTTTTTTTAAAGCTTTCTTTGCAGGTGTCTCTTTCATGGTGCCGGGATCAGAATAACTGGCAGAACTGTATCATTGAGCTCCCTTGTGTCCTCTGAATCCACAGATTTTGAATGAGTGATTTCCTTTTTTTGCTGTTTGGTGTGGGCAGTTGAGTCAGGGTTGTATTGAGGAAGACAGCATCACTACCTGTAAATCTACATTCCCTCAAAGGCTCCTTGACTCACAGATTGAATACTTGTTGCTGAGAGAGAACTTAATTAAGGAACTGGTCACTCTGGTGTAGGTCCTGGCTAGCAGTTTAGAAAGTGGGAGCTCCTTGATCTAGTGTGGTACTACACAAGCATTGCGAGGATTGCAGAGGAATAAAACCCATTTATTTCTTGTTCTTGCATCACGGCCTTGCCTTTGACCATGTGTGTGGAAGCGTCTTGGAAGAAATGCTAATAAAGCTTGGCTTTCACTGGGCTTTGGTCATTAACTGGCAGATCTTTGTTTGCTTTAACTTAAGCAGAGTCTTCATTAGAGGTCAACTACGAAGTGCTAGAGCAGTGGGCTTCCAGAGGGATCACAGAGTGGAGTCTGGAATGGAGAAATTGAGAGTTCAGTTCTCTTAGCTGCTTTGAAGCTGACCAGTGGTGTTCAAGGCAGAACGGTGTAGCAGAGTGTATTTATCACTTTGAAACCACAGCAAAATGTACAGCTTCCTTTTTTTCCCCTCCTTGACAGAGACTGTAAGTTGGTCCTTCAGAATGTTCCTTCTTTTCTGTGCTTGTTAATTTGGAGGTCTTGTCTTCTAGATCTAATCACAGTAACTGAAGGCTGAGGATAGGTTTCCTTTTCCTTCCAGAAGCCAAGGCGAGTCCATAGGAGATGGGACTATTCTGACTCAAGGATTTTTCAGTTCTTTAGAACAGATCTTTAGCTGGTAAATCAGCATGTCTGTTAGTGGTGTGATGCCAACTGAGGATCTGGATGTCTTTTTCCCAAAACAAAGATATCTTACAGTTTGTCTTCTTTGGGGGGAAGAAAATACAGTTTTCTGGGTGGGCTGCTGCTCAGGAGTGCTGGGTCCTGGGCCTGCATCATGCTCTCTGTTGCCCTTGGTCCCTGCTCTTCATCCTTCATGAAGTTTGGCAGTTGGTTCTCTCTCTGAGTCTTGTTTTCTGTCATGTCTTATTTGCCTTTTTGTTCCTCATTTGTCAGGGCAGGTAGTTGTCTTGCAGTATGTAAGCTGATTATTCTTGCGTTTTAGCTTTGTGACCCTCTACTTGATAGCCACATCTGCCAGGCTTGTCTGAGAGTGTTTTCACCCGCTGATGTGAGATGTGTTGGACGTCGGGAGTAGCTTCGTCTCCGGACGCGTCACTGGACTGGCCAAGCCACTTAAGGCTGCAGGAAATAACATAATTAATGAGACTTAGTTCTCCCACATCTTGTACCTGACAATCTCAAGTCACTTGACAATGCTAATTAAAGCTAATCACACTCCTCTGTTTTTAGTAAATAGCTATTATCCCTGCTTCACTCTTGCTTTAACAAATGATAGTGCCAGGCAATGTGAGTCAATGGAAGTTATGGCAATGCAACCATAAGAGCTGCCTTCCAGTCTCTTTGCGCAGACTTACACGTCCAACTAGAGATCATTTCTTTTACACCTGTTCAAGTGTTGGTACAGTGTGTTAAAAGGTGGGATGTTTTGCTGACTCATGAAAATACGTAGCTTTTTGACTCTTTTTTTTTCACTGCCATTGTGACTTACACAGAACTAAACTCCCGGGTTCGAGCAAAGGCTATTAAAAGTTTCAAAAGCTGAGGATGCTTTGAATTTGCCCTTCAGAGAACATTTTGATCTGCTGAGAGGGAAGGCAGAGTGGTGTCAAAGCTGCACTCTCATTTCTCCTGTTTCACATTGGCAGTGACTTCATTATGAGGACAAAAATGCAGTGTGGTATGACCTAGGCGTTGCGTAGCTTAGCTGCAGAACTCTGGAAGATTGAGGTTTCACTGATGAAATGTTGCTAAAGGATGGCTCGAGCAATATGTTATTAAAAACAGATTGTCCAGCATCACAAAAAAAGATGGAGTTAATTATTAACTGGGGGGGGGGAATTCTTAACGAGAATCCCAGGAACTCCCAGCTCAAGCATGCGTCAGTGGGCACAGAACTGTAAGAGGTGAGTCAGTTCACATACCTTGGCAGTAACATGCAGGCTAGTGAGGATATCCAGGAGGAACTAATGACAGAAACTGGCAAGGTAACAGCTGACTTGACCCATCTTAAACTAGATTCAGTTATAAAGTATCTGTCGTGTGAAGATTCAAGCTATAAATCTTCACCTGACTTTGCCCCCTTGATGCATGGGTTGCTGAATGAAAGCTAGAAGGATGATGACTGAACTGCTACAGAAAGTGTGTACCTCGTTAATATAGCAGCTGTTGCATAAAAGGTGTTACTGGCAGAGATCAGTCAGAATTCAACATCTTATCCTTAGCTTTACTCAGACAGACGTACCAGAGAAGAAAATAAAGTCACTGTCTCTCCCACGACAGATGTGCTTCTGGGCAGTGCAAGGCTAGTTAAAAGATGCTCCTGGGAAGAACCCTCTGAGCAGATGGGTTTTGTGAGCAGATGAAAACTTGCAGGATTTGACAAGGGGAACTTGCCAATAGTAAGTCATGACAGGCAGCTATGGCAGATCTTTCTTTCAGCTACAAATGACTTTGAGGATATTGGAAGGATGCTTGCAATAGATAAACGTTCTCGCTGTGTTCCCTGTCAGTACCCAGCCTTTATCAGGGAAACAGATGATCCATCCAGCAGACCAAATTAATTGAATCCTAGTCATACCTACATTTGCCAAAAAGGAAGACAATAGAGCAGTGTAAGGAGCACAAAGTAAATGTAATGATATAAGATGATTTGGATAGCTAGACTGTTCTACAATTAAACCAAATGAGGAAGGGGAAGTAGGGAAGATAAAGAGTGTTTCGATTTGTCAGTAATCGGTCAGCTGGATGGGAGGAGCTTTTTCTTGATATCTTTAGTTCAGGTTGGCACTAGAATAGCAAGGCGAGGGTCTACTTGCATTTTGTAGAACACTGTATATGCATAATACTGGCAAAGTATGACGTCCTTGATCTATGGCTCCAAATGTGACCATCACATCGAATGTGTGGCTTGCTTCAACAGAAGGAGGGGTATGAATTGAAGAGCCACATCTTACAGTGTGGAGCCATTGGTGTTATCCCGCTCGAGTGCATCATATCTATTTGGCCAATTCAGAAGGAGGACTGTTATCCCATTGCGGGGGATGCTGGCATGAGTTTTTGCAAAATGTAAAGGAGGAAATGGAGTCATTTGTGTTTTAAATTAGTTCAGCTGGCAGTTTTTGTTTATTTGTGGCACAAGTGGGATTTGCTGGTAGGAGCAAAAGTAAGTGCTGGCTTGTCTCAGATTTCTCTTGGCCAACCGTGATGCTTTTCTGCATGTACGTTTCTTCCTGCATTTGGTAAGGCACGCTGGCATCTGTTGTAACTAGTTACTGAATTCAGCTGTGATGGAGCACACCTGCAAAGCAAAGGTGGGCAGCCTGCAGCTATGATGCTTGCCATGCTGCTTGTTATCAGCGGTGCAGGCTCTTCTGCATTGCAAAGGTACTGCTGCCAGGCAACTGGCAGGAGAGTGGGAAGAGAATTCAGCCAGAGGTGTCAGTCACTCCTTGGTAGAGACTGAATCTCGCAGTCCATGTTCATGGGGTTTCCGAGACAGGCCCAGAAAAGGTAACAAATTTTGAAGCCAGCCTTGTGATATGATGTCTGTCCTAGCTGTCCTGTGCCTTTTGAGATGAAATTGTAAAGGGAAGAATTCGATTAAAATTCCAGAATGATTCCACTCCTCTGCTTCCCAGGGGTGTCTGTGGTGTGTCTGAGTGGATTGTTTTGAACAGTGCGCTTTGTTCTGAGTTGCCGGGAGAGATGAGTTAGCAGTTCTGACACTGAGTGGTCCAAGTCCAGCCTTAGATCCGTAAATAAAGTCAGAAAGTTCTCGTGGTCGTCTGGCCTCTATAGTCTGCAGCCAGGAAAGAAGCACCTCTGCACCATCTTCACTGAGTTACTTTAACCTGTTCCTTCACTTTCCAGTCAGTTGTGTGCTGTAGTTCAATACAAGAAAGCTTTTGCTTTGAACTCAGGAGTCTTCTGGACTTGCTTCTCACCAAATGGTTGTACTTGAGAAGCTGACAATGCACTGGCGTGGATGTTACCTATTTAAAAAAAAAAAAGTGAAATTTTAAATTGATTTAATCTCCAAATTGACAGAAGGTAAATCAACTATGTAAAAATAATTTTTAAAATATTTTTTAAATTACTTTGGTTTTAGTAAGTTATGGATTAATAGTGTATACAGTGACAAAGCTAGACAGGCTTAAAAAAAATTCCAACCCAAAGTGAGTTTTAAAGATTTGCTTTTTGTTCCTTTTAAGTTTCAGCTCATTTTTGTGTACCTTCCACGTCATCTTCATAGAAAGCCTTTCCATCAGAGAGAGACCAGGAAGTTTGTTGTAGGTGTGCTGAGTCTATTTTTGATGAGAAGAGTTGTGATAGACTGTAGACTGACATATTGCCTGTTTAAACAAACAAACCGCCCCCCCCCAAAAAAACCCACCAGCCTTTAGAACGCGATTAATATAATTGCAATGACAATTTTGACAGATTTAGTATTGATAGCTGTTCAGCAGAATAATAACTCTGATGTTTTCCTGGGCAGGCTGGCTATGGCATGTGGAGCACGGCAGGTGCAGCGTGGTTGGCGTCCTGCCTGTCCCTGATTCACGGTGGCCAGATAGTCTTTCATTGCGTCTTGCTGAATCTCTTTTTGATGCCCTCTAGTGGTTACCCGGCAGTTGTCTGCAAGACTGTTTGCCATCAGTATCGCCTTTTTGCACCCATCCATCCATCCAGATCCTTTTTCCCAGAGTCATGAAGTGCTTCCCAGCAGTGAAGGGTGCTGTTTCCAGTGTGCGGAAGGGAGAACTAGGGCCCGCAGAAATGAAGTGGCTTGCTAGGAGATACCTGGAGGAGTAAAGGGGGTTAAATATATTTTTAGTTGAAGGTGGTCTAAGTGAGAAACCTGCTCCATCCTATTACTTGTATTGCAATTGTATCCATGTATCTGATAGAAGTAAATGCACAGGATTCCTGACGGCCACCTTCCACCATTTCTCGTGTTACTTTCCTGTCTCTAAGGGCTTGCAAAGTCTGGAGAATGAGCGGAAGGAGCACAGGCATTAGAGAAGGACACTTACAGTTCATGTATCAGTAATGACTTTTGTTGATCATGCTAGTACTGCTGAGCTGCATGCAGTGTCATCTTCTCAAGTGTTTGAAATTGGTGCATTTCGGAAACTGGATGCTGAAGGAGTAAAGGTACATTATGTGCACCCATACGCTATTTAAACTCGTTTCTTGGCTTTCCCTTGTGTTCCATGTTTAAATTCAGAATGGTCGTCCTTTCTTTCAGGGCCTTTCACAATGTACATCCTACCCTCCTACCTTCAGATGATATGGCTTCATCTTTTCCAAAGCTGTTGCAGTCCTTTGTGGTAGTGAGGATCTCCAGAGCTGCCCCAAACCAGGAGCTTTTGTTGCGGTACTACATCATCAGAGTATGAAAGCTCCTTAGCGTGCCAGGTGTCTCTGAGGGTTCAGCACCTGAAATTCTGACAATAACTTTTATTCCATAGGGGAGACTGGCAAAACTGGCATTAAACCCAGACTCCCAATATCAGCATTATCAGCTTAGAGACTAGCGTTCCTCTTTCAAACTGCAGTGCGTTAAGCAACATTAAGGCAGTTTCCATGTCAAGGAAGTAAGTGTGGTAAGTAAGTGTGCATACCTCGAGCATTTTCTTAGAATCATGCTAAGACCCTGGAGCAATGCAGGCTGCTACAATTTGTGACCTTGTAGAAACGGAAAACTCTCCAAACCTGATTCCTCTTGTGCTTTCATTGCACTCGGCATGAGTATATCTCTAGCTCTTTCTATATTAATGAGAAGAGACACCAAAGAAGAAAGGTTGGGTTTCCAAATAGATTTTTTTTTTTTTCAGAGCTACTGCAGGCAGCTTTATATAGCATTTGCTATGTTCCAATAAGGGTTTAACGGACTAAAGTTCATCTTAATCAAATAATCCATAAAACAGACCCTCAGACCCAACAAACCTGTTGTTTGTCCTGCCGGAATGAACAGGAACATTTGCATCTGAGTGGCATTGCACATGGGTTTTATGCAAAACTGGACTTGTGTGTGACAGTTTTTGTTCTCTGCCATTGTGGCATATGGACTTGTCCAAGCAGTAGCCTTGTCTGGCAAGTTTGGCACGGACTTGGCATTTCTCCTTTTTTGTGTTTCCTGAATTGCTAACAGCTTCGTGTGAAAAGTGGCTCTTAGACAGGTGGAGGGTGAATACTGAACCAAAAAGTTGTTTGAGCAGCAAAATGCATCTCATGGTTTTTCCTTCGTGGGGGTGGCATCTGCTTAAAACTTAGCAGGATTAAGCGGGGCAACCCTAACATACACAGTGTATGCAAGCAGTACATTCAGCTGATTCTCTCACCGATAAACACAATAAACAATGTTGATAAGCTTTTTCCCTAGAATTCTTTCCTTTTGTCTAAACCTTTCTGACTTCTTGTGAACTAATTAATATGCACATATTTCTGCTCCATCAACTTGAGTGCGTCCATCCCAGAGATAAATTTCTCTTGAAGAATGATAAAAGAAAAAATCCTGGGTTATGTTGCTAGTGACAGATGCTTATCTCTCTTAACAGTATTGGGCACGATGATAAAGTAATCAAAGCATTTCTTTTTTTTTTTTTTTTTTTAAGTGAATGGAATGACTCCACTAATGCCCACTGTCAGTGAGGCTGATGAACATTAACTTGTCATTCTGAAAAAACAGAGGCATAGCCTAAAATCATCCCCATGCTTTTGTTCTACAGTAGAATGAATGCACCGTTAGCTGTTACATGTATTTTAATTCAAATATGTTTGCTACTAGGACAGAAAAAAAATACAGGAAGTTGGTTTTTGCATTGCTGAGAGCCACAGATCCTATTTAATACATTTTGAGAAGATACTCAAGACAGAAATGGGTCCTTACAAGCTACTGGCTGTGCTCATGGGATGTAAGAATGCATTTCCTATTGTTTTTCCCTCCTCTCCCTTACTATGATGAGGACAGAGCTGTTGGTAGATAGTGCATACAAGCGATCAGACTGCTGGGCTGAATGCTGTACGGAGGTAGTGACTTTATATAAAGTACAGCTACCATATACGGGCTTATCTGAAGTTTTTTTCAAGGCAGTTTCTTACTTAGGTTTCCCACCAAGATGTTAGCGCTCAAATCTTTATTCTCTCCCCTGCCTTAAGCAAAGAGATAAATTTGATTTGCCTTCTCAACACAGCACTGAGAACAGGAATTGCAATTAATCTAAATCCATGCTCTGGTATCATCTCACTTGAATTTTTTTTTGGTCCACTTTTAAAAGGTCAGGGGTTTTTGCTGACATTGAATGTGTTCTGAGGTCAAGTAAATGAATGCTTGTGAAATGCTTTTGCAGAAAGCTGCATGCAACAGATAATTTGTGTCTTCATTTCTCTGTTAGATAAAGGTAGTTGTAGTATTTCCCGGTTAACTTGTTGTTCTAGAGCACTCATGCTTAGGAGGCCTGGACAAGAGGGGTCAGCAAACAACAAATTAAGGGATTGCTCTTATATTATTCTGGCTGGGTATCATTTATGTCTCCATTTGGCTTTGAGGATGCCTGTGTATTGCTTTCTCCAGCTGTTGTGCTGCAGTGCTAGGCAGCTGATCAGAAATGTTTGGCATGACAGTATGGGAGGGAAGTAGTAAAACTGATGGTTGGTATAGTTGCCTATCCATGCCGAAGAACAGGAGAGAGAGGGGATTGCACCATTTCCTTACAAATCAGTGAAGTCTAAGGTTTAGACACAGTCTGTTTTCTCATTCAGAAATCAGGTAAAGCGATTGCCTGTCTTTCCTTGTGCTTTCATCCAGATGGTCTGTCCAGCATAATCTGTTTCTTTCAGACAGGGCTTGGTGCTTTGCCTTGGAATCCAATTGCATTTGGCCCCAGAAAGAGCACACTTAGTCTCCTGCTTCTGTGCATTTGGAGGACAAGGCACATGGTTCACAAATTCCAGGTTCTGAGATCTGTTACAGCTGAGATACAGTGTATCAGCTGCTGATGGGGCTTGGAATTTGGGGATGGTTCTGTTGTCTTGTGACTGTGAAGGCTGGCACTTTGTTACTTCAGGAAGACTGGGACTTGTTGCTTTTGCTTGTGTATGATCAGCAGAAAATACGGAAGGATTCTGCTTTGTTTTGCATCCTGTTTCTGCCCTGTTGCAAACTTAGGGTTCAGTCCTCAAAGTGCTCCTCACCTTGTAGGGGAAAACGGTGCTGTCTAATGCAAAACTAACTCGGTTTTGACAACATTCTGGTGCATATGGAGAACGGGGCAGGATATAGGTGAAGACTGCCTGATTTCTCTTACTTCTCTGATTAGTAGTGTAAAAGACAAATCTTGCTGAAATACAGAGATGCAGCTGTATACCAAATAGTGCAAAGGCAGTCTGCTTAGCTACAGGTTGGCCATATAAATTCCTGGCAAGACCCCTTTTGACTGCACAAGAGGAGGTTTAGTTCCTAAAAAGCTGGGAAGTGGGCCCGTCTGTGTCAGGATGGGTCTTCCAGAGGTCTCACTGTCACTTTAATTGGAAAAGGTTAATCTGATTAGTTAGTGTTTGCAAAGAGCTTTAAGGATGAAAAGTGCTATGTAAGTGCTGACTGTTATGATCAGGATCAATATGCTTTATTAGCAGTTTGCTGGATGAGTAAGACTTTTTTTCCCATTTGACTGTAAGGGAGCTGCCTTCTGGAGAGCAGAAGAAAAGTATTTCAGAAAAGGAAAAAAATGGATATCCTGTTGTCTGACTGGTGTCTGCCTCCTGTTGAGCACTGTGCATGGTCATAATATGACAAACCTTTGACTGCACCAAATGATGCCCATGTGAGCCTATGACAACCCTCCAGCACAGTGCTTGTAGGAACTGTTTACTGGAAAGCTTGCAGATAGTGTGCCTGGCTTTCAGGGGTTGTCCAGCTGGCAGTAGGTTCAGTGGGTAATGCTTTCAGAAACACTAAAGCAACTTGAATGCCTTGAATCTTGTTTTTCAATAATGAGCGGAAGTGTTGAAGACAGGGGTTTGCATAAATGGCACTTTGGTACCTAAGTGACCAGGTTTTTTGCAGATTTCACTGTCTGACAGAGATCACGCGTGAGGCTTTCTAGCAAACAGCAGTAATGGACTCGGTCTGCTTTCTGTTGTTTTTTTTTTCAAGTATGACTTGGATAGTTTTGTCACGGTGAGATACTTGTGACCAATGCTAACACTGGCCAGAAGAGATCATCTCAATGGGGTGCTTATGAGTTCTGCAGGACTGCCTCCTACAACAATTTTTTTGGGCCCTGCCTTCAGTTCCCTGATTTACTTTCTGATTTCCATCCCGCTGTTTTGACAGTTTCCCCTTTAGCAAGCCAGAGAGATGTATTAGCTTAGAATAGCTCCAGTCCGGCCGTTCTCTGCAGCATACCTTGAGCCAGGTGTGTGGCTGGTGCTTTTTCTGGGACGGTGCATCCTACTGAGCAGCAGCAGAGGCAGCTTAGCACGCAAAGTCCAGGGACCACTTTTAGCAGCGTAGCAGTGTAGTGACCTGGGCCAGCTGTATTCTAACCTGGAAGATTATCAGCTATGCTTCAGGCAAGTTACTCATACTGACTTAGAGAACAGCTATTAAGCTCTTGTGCTTTTCTGTTCTGTCCACTTCAGAAATTTCCATTGCAGGTCAGGTGTGGGGTTTTTCTTTCTTGGTTTTCTTATGTGGGTGGGGGGGTGCTATTGTTCCAGTATTTGATACACAATGTGCAGACTCCAAAACTGAACAGAATCAAGTTTTATGGAAAGGAAAATCCTCATGGGAGGAGCAGCCAGAGTTCATGATGAATTTCTAGAGCATGCATGCACGCCATGTATCAGAGAGGGAGGGGAGCTGCTCCCTTTATGCTTCTTCCATCCTCAAAAGAAACATTTGCAGCTGGTAAGGCTTATAGATGTGAGATCTAAAAAACTGATTTCTGCCAACAAAAAGAGACCCAGACTTGAGCTGCCTTGCAGATTCTGTCAGATTGTAAAAAGGTGTTTCCATCCTGAACAGGATTTTTAACTGTCTCTTGCTATCAAGAATAGTCTTCAGAGGCTGTTCCTTGCTCTGACTGCTGTCACATGTCCTGAGTGGAAAAAAAACAAACCAAAAAAAAAAACCCCCAAAACCCCTAGAATGCAGTTTATAGAGTATTTTCTACTTTCAGAGCTTGCAGGGAGTGTAGTGAAGTAATCCTCCATTTCCCGTGTGGAAACTAGGGCAGAATGGAGAGCAACTGGTTTGGTGACTCGTGTACTTTCCTGGTGGCTGAGGAAACCCATGTCCAGCTCCCAGCTTTCCCGCGGGCTTCTGGGGTGTCGCATCAGTGAGTCACACAGGACAGCAGCTGGGAGGGCTGGCTCTGAGTCCCGACTTTCTAGCTAACAGGGCCCAGCTTCTCCAAGGGGTGGTGCAGAGTTGGACCTTGACGTGCATACTTCCCCAGAGGTGTCTGGGAGAGTAGGCTTGATGAAAATCATCTTTTTAGCATCTTCGCACCTCTGTAATAGTTTCCACATCCATTAAGTGTTGGAAGAATGAATAGAGATTGCGAGCATTGGAGCAATAGGAAGATGGTAGGTAACAGAAGCAGGAAGATGCCAGGGCAGTCAGCAAGTTGGTGGCTGAGCTGCGAATAAAAATCCGTCCTCCTTGATCTAATTGGCAGACATCACACATGTCTCCTGGATGCTCTGACTCTTCCCTGCTCTCTCGGTCAAACCCTAGTTCGGCCTGTGGGCTAGGAGACGGTTGTCGCCTTTGAGCTAAGTGTTCTGTCTCTGTTCTTTTTTGAACTTAGGTCTGCGTCAAGCCCCCCATTCCATCTGACCGAATCTCTTCCTCTGAAGCGATCACCAGCGTGTGGAGCCTGCCCCACACCCATCACCTGCCAAACCACGGCCTTTACCTGTGTCTTCCGGTGTTTCCCGTGCGACCCGTCCTGTGGGAGTGCCTCCTGGGCCACCCCAGAGTTCACGCAGCGCTCAGTGGCTCCAATGGTGAAGATGACAAGGTCCAAGACTTTCCAGGCATATCTGCCTTCATGCCACAGGACCTACAGCTGCATTCACTGCAGGGCTCATCTTGCCAACCATGATGAGCTCATTTCCAAGGTACGTGCATGACCTCACCCGCAGGTGCTGGGTGGACGCCTCCTCCCTGGGGAGCGGAAGGGTGCGTTCATTCGCACTGCAGGTCAGTTGCTGTGGAAGTGCCTGGCCCTAACCGGTACCGCAGTTTTTGCTTGGAAAATGCATTCTCAGCCTAAAGGATCTACTTGTAAGCTGCCGTTTTTGTTTTAAGACATCTTAAAAGTAGCTGTAGGGGACCGGTATCCAAATTCAGGCCTCTGGAGTGCTTACTGGTGGTCTGTCTCTTCCATTATACCGCCTCCTCCCGCTCATTTCCAGCTGTAAAACTGCACTAACTGATGGCCAGAACTGTGTAAATTACCTTCCCGATACTTCTTGTTCACGTACATGCTTGTCAGCGTAGCCAAAGGGTTGTTGCATGGTCATGATTTGGAGGCAAAGTGTCTGGAGACGTTCTCTCTGTTAAACTCTGAGCTGTACCAAGTGACTGCACTAAAGATCCTACTTCAGGGAAGGTTCTCTGATGCTTCTACCAAAATGTAAGATGGCTTGCCAAGGACTGATGAGTTGTTGCTCAAACCCTCGTATTTTTGCCAGGCTGCTAACAAGACACTTTGCAGTGAAAAAGCAAAGGATGGATGGTAGGATGTGCTCTGAGCTGGGGAGGGTGGAAGGATTCTGTCCTGTCTTCTGATCTGTTGATCACAAGGGGAAGGGTCTTGAGGATAAGCTAAAATAAAAGCTTTCAGAGCCAGTAAGTCAGGGCCCTTTGATGTGAAGGGAGCAGGCCAGTAAGAGGATCTCATTCTGAAGTGTGAAAACTAAACTTTCTCAGTCTGTTGGAGCCTGCAGTGCCCAGCTGTGGTCAGGCATCAAGTTTGCAGGTTTTGGCGGCCTTGGCAATCAACTGTTCCATGAAGTTTATTCAGCTTATAAAATTTGTGTTCAGAAAAAACAGACACACCATAAGATTTATTAGCTGAGACGAGAGGAAATTGCACTGTGAGTTCTGTGTGTGTGCATGCGCAACTTAAACGGGTTCAGCTTCTTGGAACAGCCTTGAGAGAAAGGCCGGGATCACAGGGGACGGAAGAAAGTGTGTAGTGCCTCCCCTCTTCCTGTTTGCACAGAAAAGATTAGAAAGTGTCACCTTGCATCAAGGGCATCTGTCCTTACAGGGCTGACATCTGAGCAGCTGTGGAGGTCCTTTTGGATTTGCCGCATTGGGTGTTCAGACCTGTCTTCCTCCGTTGGAGGCTGTCTCCTTCCTTTTTCTCTTGGTTGTTGCACAGGCCAGGTTGATGCGTACCTCCGTGATGTTGTGTCCATGCCAAACAATTGAATTTAAGTATTCTGGTATGAATAATGCTGATTGCAGACCGCTAGAATTTTGGTTTTTGCAGTTTCTGAATAGACAGGCCTCCTATTAGGCTATCACCTCTGAGTCATTCTGGGTCTCATGGGGGCCTCTCTTGTTCTGGTACAATTGCAGTGGTTCTTAGCAGAGCTGTCCTTGAGGACCACAAAGCCTCAAGCTTTTAAAGAGGAGAAGGTTGTACATTTCCTCAACAGAAAGAAGCTTTGAAATGTAAATGTCAACAGCAGTCTGCGCCCAGGTCTGGATATGAAATACATTCAACCTGTTGGATCAGCTATGTGGCTTTAGGCTCCTGTGCTCAGTTGAGATATCTGCAGAACAGGGTAGTCATTCCTCTCCCAGTGAAAAGGCAGGGTTGTTACCAGCTGGATTTTGTGTTGGGGCACAGAAGATGTTTTACTGGATAAAGAAGGCGGCTTGTTTTACTTACTGTTTCTATGGTAGATTAGGGTTTGTGCTCTGCTTTTTGTTTGCTTTTTTTTTTTTTTTTTTTTTTTTTTTTTTTTTGACATAGCTGGTCCCCAGCCAGATAAAGCACAAGGCTCTGCATGCCCAGTGGTTTCACCTTTGGCACTTCCTTCCCTTCCTTGTTCCATGTCCATGCTCCTTCTGGTCCACTGTGCAGTGCAGTTAGCTTTGCAGGTAAGTAGCTTCCAGCAGGGCAATGCCAGTGCTGCAGACTGCTTGGAATTTGAGCTCCTAGCCGTTGAGGCATGCAGAAACTGCCCAAGAATGCTGACTGCTAAAATATGGACACGAGAGGGAAGGTATGAAAGCGCAGTATGAGGCTATGTGTATTGAATCATGGAAGTATTAACTACAGTGTGCTGCAGTGCTTGTATCTGCTTGTTCTAAAAGTTCACTGTAGACTATGGTGTCAATTTGTAATAGTGTTCAGACCGCATTGCTGGTGGAGCACTAGCGGGTCGTGCAACTTGAATGCAAAGGATTTGGGGTTTTAGGTTTTATTTCTCAGGGTTATAAAACGTAATAAAATACATTCTTTGTGTAATTGAAAACCTTATAAAAGTAATTGTGCAATCAAAATTTGTACAACTGGCTATTAAACTGAGAACAGAAGGGCAGTCTCTGCCTCAAGGGGTTTCCAATATGTGTAGAAACTTTCCCAGGCAAACTTAAATAGTCATCTTTTTATCTGTTTGAGTTAGGTTTTAAACATCTCCCTGAGGCCTTCTGCAGTTCTTTCATCACAGCCTTATATTAGCATCTGAGAACCAGGCAGTGCAATTGCTGTGCTTGTTTTCCATATGAAAATGTGGCAAATGGAAGGAAGAAACAAGTGCCATGAGGATTGGAAAGGGAGTGGGAGATTTTGTCAAACTGGAGTGTTTCTCAGTCTGCAGCGTATCTCATCTTGAACCTGACTCTGTCACTTTAATCAAAACAGCCCAAATGACACCATCTTTGGAAACATTCCCCAGAAAACAGGCTTTTATGTAACAGCAGGGTGTTGGTGATTTGGCTTGATGAAATTAATTCCTCTATTCCTTTTGCCCCAAGTTGTGCAGAGACCACATGAGAGCTGTGCAGCTTTGCATGCCATGAGCTTTTAGCTCCTTTGGATACATACAAATTGCAGCACTGGCTCATGCCGTTGGCTGAAACGCAAGCTGGAGCTGAATCCCAGTATTGTTCTGTGTCAGCCCATACTTTATTTCCTCTTCATCTCCAAGTTTCCCCTCTTAGCCCTTCAGCACCAGTGTTAACTTACTCTGACTTCAGAATGTTTTGCCACGACTGGGTATCTGAAACTCTTTGACAAATATGCCTTGGCAGGGCAGTTTTTCCTTCCTTTTCTACGTAAGGAAAACCTTGTGCATTAAAACGAGTAGAAGGTTTCTCAATAAGCCATTGCTATTTAAAGAAAATGATCGATGCTGAAGCTTTTAAGAAAATCCAAAGCTGTTACATGAAGCCAGTTACCAAAATGTTGCCTGCTTACTTGGCCTTTTATCTTTTGCAGCCGGAGGGAAAAAGTGGTTTAGTATGTCTAATTTGTAATAAGATCTAAATTGTGGGTTGGATTGTCTGGCCAAAAAAGGTCTTACTGACTTAGGAAATATAAGGTGATCAGATAGATTGGGTGGAGTGAGTAACTAGTTTTCCTTTATATGTTCCTTTGGTGTCTGGGTTAGCATGAGTGGAGGTTCTTGTTCCCTTGTAGCAATGCATCATTTAAAAATCTGTGCCAAATTTAGTACATACTTTTGTTTCATTGCTTTTTCCAATGCCTAAGTGGACTGAGACTTTGGGAACTCAACCTTGCCCTGCAACAGATTCCTGTGTGACCCTGAGTAAGTCACTTAATGTCTTTGTTCCTCCTTTCCCCACCTGTACAATTGAAATGCTGCTGGTTTTTCCAGTCTGCTTGAAAGATAAAGCTTTGGAGCAGGTACTGTCTGCTCTTATGAATTAGTACAGTGTGTCCTAATCCTCTTTGGCTTTACTGTAAAAGCAAAAATACTATGCCAGGCAACTGTAGTTAAAAAGCATATTTCAGTGCCTTCCAATTGCCAAAAAATAAGTGAAAGATACTTGTTGTTACATTTATCCTTCCCAGGCACAACATCCCATGATTTTTAGAATGCTTAAGAAAAACATATTCTGTAATCAATGGTGGCAAAACCTCCCCAGGAAGGAGGTAGAGGGGCTTTTCTTGAAAAATACGCGTTCCAGATAATTTTCTTGTGGGGCCTGGGGAAACAGCTAACATAATAGACATGCAACAGTGTAAGTAGCATCTTTTCCTCAAAGTGGCAGGTGTGGTGCCGGTTTCTACCTATTCTGTGCTATTCAAACTCTTTGTCAGCCTTTTCCGTTTGAGTTCATTTGAACCTGGTGTCCAGTGAAAAAGGATGGGAACAAGAGCAGAAAGATACAGGCCAAACACAGCTGCGTTAGTGTCTTGGTTGCTGACTTTTTTTGCTGTGTGAACAGTAATTCAGCAGAAATGTCCCTGATTATGGAAATATGCAGAGAATGTCTTGTGGGCGTCCTGCAGTTTCTTTTTTTCATGAATTACTGTGATCCAACTGCTAAACATTATGCAGTGATGTAGTCTCGGAAGTCAGTGTCAGGCTTGCCGAGGAAGTTTAATGTTTTCCTTTGATGTCTGCATGGGACCCTTACTGAACGTGAATGTGAAATCCTTCAACACAAAAGGCTGCAGCTCCTCCAGCACAGAGAATTTAGAAAAAAATATAGAGAACTTGCGTCTGCCTGACTTTCTCAACGAGGTTGGATTGTTAGCTAGGGAACACTTAAAAGTTCTCTTTTCCGTCTTCTCACACAGGAGTTGCAAGGTTTGTAGGCAAACCTCGCTCCCAATCATTGTGGCCTAGGTGCTTCCCTGGCTAGCAGGCTGCTGGAGCCTGAGCTTGTTGGTACAACAGCCTTTTAGTGAGCTTTACAGCATGCTGAAAGCATCAAACGTTGCTCTGTGTTGCAACTGGGGGAATCTTAAAAGGATTTGAAACCTTGGTGCTGCCTTTCAGATAAGTTGTGGATGAAGTCAGCTACTTTGAAGCATTTGATGCACCACGTATAGGTGAAATAAGCAGCACTTGTTGGGCTTTTGGTGGTGGGTTGTTTTTTTTTTCTTTCTGAGGATGTGGGGCAAGGCAGTGTCTAATGTTCTTAGTGCTTTACTTCTCATGAACCAGCTGATATTTGTATGTCAGTTTGCTTTGAAGACATGAAGTTATTTGCTGGGTGGGGGGAGCATGCACAGAAGCTAAAACAATAATCCTAAAATTACGATGTGGTTGTTTCAAAACTTTAATGGAAAAAGAAAGAGGCATTTATTAAGTGTTCAGGACTAGTCAAGTGAAAATCCTGCATTTCCATCATAGGAAAAAGCTGTGTATGGGGTAAGGCAAGTATTCCCTTTTCTTCATGAAGTTCTTACTATTTTTCATTACGTTAGGTTTCTTCTTGCTTTAAAAGTAGATCTTGTTTCTTCCCAAATACAAATTACAGTTTCCCAGCTTCATGGTAATGAACTCTTAAGGCCAGGAGGAGCTATCACATCATCACATCTGACCTCCTGTAGAGTATGGGCCAGCAGATTTCATCACGATTGCAGCATGTCTTTCAGAAAAAGCATTTAGTCATGATTGGAAGACTTCAAGAGCGAAAATTCACTGCTCCCCTTGGTCATTTTTTTCCAGTGGTTAATCATCCTTACTATTAAAAATCAGAGACTTTGAATTTAGATTTGTCTGGCTTCTGCTTCCCATAATTGGCCATTATTTTCTTTCTTTTGCTAATGAAATGGATCTATAGTACTTACTATTTCTCCTTATAAAAGGCTGTGGTATACAGTAACCAAGGTCACTCTTGATCACTTTTTTGATAGGCTAAACGAGTTCAACTTTGTCATGGTGCAGTGTTATTTCTTCCAGTTTTATATAATTTTTGTGGTTATCTTCTACATCTTTAGCATTTCAGCATCTTTCTAGGAATGGAAACAGGGCTGGTCTCATCATTCCAGCCTCAAACTCAGCAGTAATGTCTTTACAGCATACACATTTCATAATTGTATTAGTCTTACTGGCTCAGCACAGTAAGCTTCTGTTCATTTATTTGTTGTTAGCTCTTTATGTGCCAGGTTTATCAATTTTATGCACATTTCTAGAAGCTGTCCTGTAGCTTTTGGATCCTGCTTTTCAGCTCTTGTTCCCTAATGAATTGTCACTTTTAGGTATTACTCAGAGCTTGCTCTTAATTGCAAGCATTGCTAGAGTTCAGGCTGTAAGTGATGAACAACAAAGCAGTTCCCTGAGAAGTCATTAGAGTTTTTTTAGCTTCCCATTTCACTGCTGTGAACTTGTAAGGTATCTTGTAGTTCTTGGCTTCCATGAAGTTTAAAATTAGAGAGTTCTCAGTAGAACAACGTTTCATCAAAGGTACTAAATGGGAGCCTTTTCCTTCAGTGTTTTGACCAGGAGATTGAGCATTGATTAGGCAGAGGTGAGCACTTGCAATCAGACTGGTCCCCAGGACCTTTACTAGACAGCTTGGTGTTTGCTGTCCTTGCTGTTGCTGGCCTGTATTGCAGCAGGGAGGAGGGAAGTGAGTCTTAAAGGCTGTCATTCGAGTACTTCTCATCAGCTCTGAGCAGCCTTTATTTGAGAGGGAATAAACAAACAGAAATGCCCTTTGCAGGAAAAAGTCAGGATATGAAATCTGAGCTGTGTAATGAGTATTTGTAGTACCTCTTCCATAGTACAGCTACCTAAATTAGATCTTTCTGTCCTGTGTAATTGTTTCCTCTGGGGCTTACCCTACAAGTCACTGTGCTCCCTCGGTTCCTACTGTCTGTAATGGGATCTGAAGACAGTCAGGATCAGGCCTCTTGTTTAGTCAGGATGTGGTTGTTTAATAGAAGGGGAGCCCAAGGTAATTTGTACCTCCTTGTATAATTGTGTTTATACAGCAATTAATTGCTATGTGACTTTAAAATATTTCATTCTGTTCCAAAAGAAGGAAAAAAGGTAATGATTCAAAATGGTTTAGAATTCCCTGTCAAGGAGGGAGAGACAGGGTAAAAATGGATTTTTCTAATCCGTCACTTTCTTTATGAAAATAACTCTCCTTTCATCTGCTGCTTCCTCTGCCTTAGAATTGATGACCTGGGCATAAATAAAGTATTGTTCCCATTTATTATCCAGGGAACTGCCAGGGATGAAGGACGGTGAATCATCAGGGTTTTTGCTGCAACTGCTGCAAATCCTGAACAACTGGAGCATGGAGTTGATCAGGTCTGAGCCTTCCTGGGTTTACTGGGTGTTTCAGTTGTTGGCCTTTGCAGCTGGAAGAGGAGGAAATGCCAGCAGGCTTGAAGGCTTGCTGATGGGGTGAACTGCCCTATGAACTTCCCGTGCAGGTGTGTACTTTTAATCTGATTTCCAGTTGTAAGAACAAGCCCAGGAAAGACACAGATATGAGTCTCACAACTCTGAGGCTGGTTTAATCTGTAATTTAGTCACGTGCGCACATGAGCGTGGAGGCCATGCGGTGGGGGGGCTTTTTCACCTCCTGCCTCTTGGGGAGAAGACCCTGGCTTCTCAGAAGGAGTCTCTTGTGGTAATTTCTATTGCAGTGTCATTTTATAGTAGCAGGAAATGCTGTCAGAGGGCTTCACGTCTGTTTTAGGGGAGCTGTTGCATCTGCTAGCAAGAAGCAGATCTCTAGGAGTCTGGCCTCTCCTGGAGAGGGGCCTCAGCATCCGTCTGTCAGAGGTGTTTGGCCTGACAGTTTTTCTCATCCAGCAGAACTGAAACAGGCAAGGATGGAGCTGGACCGCACAAGAAAACTCTACCCAGAGTCTCCTCTCTTAAAATACACAGTGTGTTTGCATGGAAGTCGCAACTGTTAGAATAAGTAGCAATAACAAAGGTAGAAACTGAGACTCTTTACCTGAAACCTGGAATTTGAAGATTTCCAGTGATCTCTCTCCTTTCAGCAGTGATTGCCACAGAAGGAATGAGTTAAAATCAGATTAAGCTTAGCTGCTTATGGAGTATCTCAAATACGAACACCTCGATTCCAGCCCAGCTCTGAGAGGGGGTGCTGGGGAGAAATGCAGGCCTGGATACACATGTGGTCTGCTTCAAATCTGTAGGAGGCTGGGCTTGTCCAGCACTCTGGCGTGGCTGAGAGACGGTGGTGTCTGGGGACCTGTCCTTTGGTGCACACATTTTTGTTTGATTTCCATAGCGGGCACGTGCACAGTGATGAAATAGATTTCAGTACCACAATGCTAGTTTTACAGTGAAGATGAACATTCAGAATTTAGGCAACAGATTAAACGATGAAGGGCAACTTTTGATGAATCTTCTCAGCAGTAAGGTGTACATATGGTGGCTTCATCTCACTGCAGTGGATCTTACCCAGGGACAGAGAAGAGCTGCCCTGGACAGATCTGCTTTTGCTGAAAAGCACGTTTGCTCTCATTGTCAGCATTGGTGCTATTGTGAGCTTAGCGGCTGTATTAATGGAATACAGTGCTCCACTGATACATGGACAGTCGCTATTATGCTGCTAATTAAATAACTTGTTGCATTAGCAGTTTCCATCTTCCATCCCAGTTCTGTCTTGTGTTTATCTCTAAAACCCATGCAGTAGCAATAATTAATGTGGAAAGAAAGGGCTTTATGTTCCCCCTTGCCACTCCTTTTTAAAATGACTTGATTTTTGGATGCTTTGAGCTGGCATCAACCTACAGCAGGACAGCAGCACTCGAAAATGGGGGAAAAAACCCACAGCTGCTGCTGTAGCAATTGCAGATTCACCAGAATAAAATGCATTTTTCAAATCTCTGTATCCAGAAAGACACCACTGGACTTTGTTGTCATCTGTAGTTTTTCACAGTAAATATCAAAATGCTTCTCTCCATATTGCCCATCTACATACCAAAACGTCAAGGCTTGCGTTCAGTGGGTGTCACCAATGACTTAAGGGCCAGAAATGCCAAACTAATCTCAACTCCCTTGAACTTCCTGCAGATCTGGGAATGCTGGTGTCTGTTGGGAATGAGGCCATGGAGGTGGAGGGATCAGGGTTAACCAGGAGTATGGCCCGAGGACCAGCATGAAGACGTGGAAGATGCGGGTTTCATTTCCTTCTCCCATCCCGTGTCACCTCGATCAGGCAGTGGATGTGGAGCTCACCATCCCCTTTCAGGCTGTGTGTGGGAGATGGACTGCCCTTCTCCAGGGCTCACAGAAGTGTTTCTGGGAGGAGCTCAGTGCACTTCATATGAATAAACGTTGCTTCTGCCAGCAGGCATACCTTGGCAGTTTTCTTTGTTTTAATGTTGGGTAAATGTTGGTCTTCTGTTGCAAGTGGTCTTTTACTTGCTATCCAGCAGGAATTAACCTGTGGCCTTTCTGTGTACATGAATTTGTGGCTTCCTCTCTTTAATTCAGTGTTGCTTCTGCAGGCTGTCTTGGCTTACCATTTGGAGTGCTCTATGTGGGAAACGAAGCAGCTTTCTAAGACACATGCCTACCCTTTCTTCCCGCTCCCTCTTCCTGTGGGGTTAAAAATGCTCCTTAGGCGATGCACTTGCTCTTATTTTTGCCTGATTAAGCAGTCTGGAGTCAATACATGTGTAGTTCCAGAAGCTGGAGGAGATCATTAGAAAAGCTTAGATCTCTTTTAACTCTCCCCCCAAAAGAGGTTGGTTTCCCAGGAGACAGAAGAGAGTTTTACCTGCACTATACATGTGTATTATATAGCACTTTGTTCCCTGGCAGCAAGGAGCAGTGGAAGAGATGGAGGGGAAATGTATACCCCACAAGAAGACGACTGGGCCTGGTCAGAGAACTCGACTCTAAATTCCCTTCCAATCTGCAGTATCTCTGGTAGATCTTGAATTCTTGATCTGAAGCGGGGGCATGTGTCAGCCATCCGTGCTTGCAGAAGCTGTTCAGCCCTTCTTCCTCTGGTCTGCCCAGTGCTGCGTTAATGCAGGAATGGATTTTCGTTCGGCACAGGGAAGCTGGATAGGAGAGGAAGGGAGCGGTTGCTCCCTGGTGCAGTGCGTGTGCTGCCTGCTCTCACGGGCTGCAGGGCTCTTAGTCACACGCATCTATGCTCCGTGCCTGAGCTGCAGAGAAGAGAGGGATCTGTCTCCTGAAGCTGCTCTGGTTTTGTGTGCCCCCTACATAAATCAGAGTAATTGCTTTTAAAAGTAAATACTGCATCTGCTTTGTTTCCCACAGTATTTCCATCTTTTTTTTGTCTTAAAGTCAAGTTTTAAAGTGCAACAGCAGCAGCAACCAGAGACCGTCAAAATCAAAAGAGAAGACCCAAAATATTGTGAAGCTTTATAGAAGTAATAAATTTGGTGTATTTTTTATTTGCCTTCAGTTGTTTGTGCCTTTAGTTTTGAAATTTCAGTTTGAAGTCTGTGGGCTAGAAACACGTTTGAAAATAAGTAAGAGAAGAGTCCAGAAGCCCAGGGCTTTAATAAGGAGGTTGAGTAGCACAGGACTCACGATAACATGACGAGACTTAACAGCATTGCATTTGAACTGAGTCAGGCTGGAGGGCAGCCTGCCAGGCATGTTGGAGGGAAAAGGGGACAGAGCAATTCGCAACTACTTTCTGAATTTTTATATGCTTTATAGAGCTTTGCTGAGGCTTTAGCTTAGCGGAGTGGTGGCTTAAATTGTGTTAGAAATCTATGCACTTGAAGAAAAACAAAACCCTCAATTTTAGGCAGTTTGTATTTTCCTAAATACTGATCTTTAATTGCAAAGCATCAGAAGAGATCTCTCTTGCAATACAAAATTTCCCTTTGAAAGAAATCTCTTCCTCTCCCCTTTAGTGATCGTGGACAGTCATACTGACACAAGAATTAATAACTGGGAATTTGCTCCTGGATCCTGACCCATTTAAATCAGTTTGTACAGCCTATCTGCCTGGGAGCAACATAGCCCCATCGGAGCACTGGTGTCACCTTTGTGTTGTGCTGACGTGTGTTCGAGAACCACTCCAGTGAAAGGACAGAGCAGCATTTCATGGCTCGCTTCTGATGGGACTGGACATCTGTATGGTCCCGTTTGAGCAGCGTTGATATTATGGGCATACGGCTGCAGAGTGTGCACCGAATGTCCTCTTGCCATTTGTGATCCTTTTTCCTTAGCAGTTTTTGGAAGTCTTGTGAACAGTGCTGATTTTTCTTAGTTGCAGCTCCTAGAAACATAAAAAGACGAGAGAATCTTACTTCAAAAAAAACCAAACCAAACAAACAAAAGTCCTTCTTTAAAAAAAAAAAATAAAAATCACTTAAATTTGCCTGAATTTTGGGCCAAGCTGAGTATTTTAAGGATCAGGAGGGGGAAACTGGAACACTTGGATTTCAGAGCACAGCAGAGTCTGTGATGTGAAAGCTGCATGAGTGCTAAAGGGCTCTTGTAGGTTCGAGTAGGTCTGAAGATGGCTTCAGGTGGTGGTGACAGCTGACTTCTTTCAGCCTCCTTGGAAAGTCTGCCCTTCAGTCTCTTCTGGTTGTGGCACAGGGGATAGGGGACTTGGACCCAGCTCATGCAGCATTGCTTCTGCAGTGTGAAACAGTTCCAAGGGATAAACGTTCTCTTCTCGCACACCAAGCAGGAATCGATGCTTTCTCTGCAAAAGTGGGATGTAGCAGAAGCGTGAGGTTCTTAAGTCACTGATAATTTGCTCCGTTACATTGACCTTTTCCCTGACAGCGTCACCACACAGCCTTTTCCGAGCAGCAGAGAATTTATTTTACGGGAGGCGGAGGCAATGCCAGCAGGATAGCCTGCTGGTATTTTTGTGGGTGTGTGTTCAGACCTTTTGCACTGTCTGCCTGCAGTCTCTCCCCACCTATCCTGTGTGGTGAAAGTGCTGAGGTGGTTCCTGTTAGGACAAAAGCCTCTTATCAGAAACACGGCTCGCCCCTGCTTGCATCGGGTGTGGAGGGAACAAGGGGTTTGAACGAACACCTGCTGCTGGCAGGAGACACAATAAAAAAATCGTAATAACATCTCCCGTCAGAATAAAAAAACCCAAAATGTAGTAACGTCTTTCATCTTTCCAGTCTGTGCACCTTCCTTCTCACAGACTACATAACCTGAAACACAAACACGGTGTAAAACTGCTCAGAAGTAGCTGTTCCTAGGATGAAACACGGCAGACTCATAGTTGTTCACTGTGTATTCACACAGCAGTGTAAACTGCTGGGGAATAAGGCCATGCTGAATTAATTGAATTACTTCGGAGATGAGTTTGGTCCACTAATTCTGTATCGACTTTGGGCTTTAAATAGCATTAAGGACCCATGTTAAAACTCAATTAAAACTCAGGAATGCAGTTGGAGCAGGGTAAGGTCATATCTGTGCATGAGGTGGAATAATGTAACCGGTTCCCTTGACATGGGTCTGTATCTCATACAATTGGAGCAAAATTGAATCTCAGTTTAATCTGATCATTGACTGCCCCTTCTGTGAGGAAGAACAAGGTGGAATTAATGAACCCCGAGGAGGTCTCTGTAGTCTGTGCGGATACGGGGACCAAGTAATTGAACTCGTGCTCGCTTGGGAAATACTTGAGTATGATACAAGTAGACGGTTGAAATGGCTCACGCTGTCTAGGGCAGACCCCAGAATCTGCAGCAGGTATTTTCCTAGTTATGTTATCCCAGCTTTCTTTCCACTGCGCAGTGACTCACAAGTAACCTTCTCGTAGAGTCATCATACACTTAGTGTTGTTGCCAGGCATAATGGTTCCTCTAAACACATTGCAGGACTTACCTTTTTAATCAAATCATTATTGCCATAAGTAATAGGGCTTGAAAGGTGCATTAAGGCAGAGCTTTCTGTGTGATGTTGGTTGTTAGGTGGGGTAGCAGCTGACGGGAATTGGGATTAAGTGCTGGAGAAAGCGAGATGAGTATGAGGAGAGCACGTGTTTTGGGAGCATATCTTTATATGCAAACTTGTGTGCGCTCCAGCTGGATTGACGTCATGCTTTGGTCATACTTAAAAGTCTCCTCCCCCTGTTCAAATTGTATTTTATGAGAACATCTCATCCTTAGAAGTTTAAGGGTTAAATCAGCAGCAAGAATAGATAAATTTTACAGTGTTGTGCAAAAGACTGTAGTAACTTAAAAACAAAAGTTGTACGTGTAGGTGGGAATTCAGTGATAACAGAGCTATCTCTGAATAGATCATGGAATGATTTTTTTCTCACAGAGGCTTCAGTGCCTCTTAAACCTGGGAGTTCACAGTACTGTTTCTCTTACGCACTGAATTGCTCTGTCCCAGTAGGGATATCAGAAGCACAGAAAACATGTCCTTTTTTTGAAGAGTCCAGATGGCTGTGGTCATTTGGCTGCTTCTGATTCTACCATTTCACATTGCCCAGGACGTGCCGACTGCCATTGATCTCTGGCGGTGGCTTTGGGCCCTCTGCTCCTGTTTGCGTCCTTGCAGTGAGAATTATTTGTAGCTTTCAAGAGCGTAGCATGGAGGGGCACACTCTGTTCCTTTTTCCTCCTGTACCTCTTTGGGACCAGTTGCCTTTTCATTTTTGTTTTATTGGTTTCTTAAAAGGCTGCCAGCTGGATATAGGTAAGTGGGGGTTTTCTCTGCTGCAGTCTGCAGAGAACAAGCATCAGTATGTAGCCATTTAGTGCTGGCAATTGCTTCCTATTTTTCCAGATGATTCCAGCCAGCTTTTTTTGTGTTTAGCCTATTGTCGAATGCCGTCACAAAGACTTGGGGTATTAATCCTGTCATCTGTTCAGTGTGTGGAACTGCTGAGTGGGCTGCACAGTGAATGAGAAGCTGTAGGTACTAGGGAGAAGGGGTATGGTGTGTAGGCGTGTTTGGAGCACATTCAGAATTCATGCCTTTCCCTGGCTGTACTGATTGAATGTAAAAATTTCCTTCTGTGTCTCCGGTAGTCACCAGTAACGGGAATGCGCAAGTGCAAAGGTCGGACGGCGATGGGGGGGCAGGTGGAATGTGAAACAGGCAGGAGTGATGGAGGGGCATAGCCCTTCTCTGCATGCGTGTGCGGTTTTCTGTGTGCTGTTGCTCCACTGAGGAAGGCTCTGAAGGAGTCGTGCGTCTTGCTCAGAGCAGAGTGGTAGATTCAGCACTTCGGATTGGGGCCAGAATATAACACATGAACTAAACCAAAATGACAGCTCCCAAGGTCATGAGTGTTGAATATTATAAGGATTCAGCTTTGAGTCTTGCAGGCCGAGTCCATCTCTAGCAAGCAGAGTGTGTCTGCCGCGAAGGAGCTGGCACTTCTTAGATGCTGGCTGCATGTTACACTTCCTCCTGCGGCAGATCTGGTTTAACAGCGTCTGTGAAACCCAAACTCCCTATCCTGCAGACTGTCTCTCACCAGAGCTGCAGTTCTGCACTGTGGTTCTTTGCCAGCAAATTTAGTTTGAGAACTTCCTACTCTGAACGACTTGTGTCTGCCCCCATACTGTGATCATTAAGTAGTCTGTGTGATTGCCCTTTAAACTGGATCTATGATGTGGTATAAGGAGAAAAAGGTATTTCCCTCGAACCCACCCCCCCAAAGTATTTGTTTTTAAAAATAATAATTTCACAGATCTAATTTTGAATCAGCACAGCTGAGGGGGCCATAATGAGTGTCTGTAAATTGGGTGATAGGAACTTCTTAAACCAGAGCAGCTGCCAAAGGCATCTTAACATGGAGCTTCTGCTGTAACGAGAGACAGCCTGGCAGGTGAGGATCTGCAGCCACATAGCCGACTCCAGGCTTGTGGTTTCCCACCTAGGTACTCAACTCAGCACTCCTTAGGCCCTGCAGCTTTTCGATGCCTCCACACTGAGTGGAGCACCCAGGAGCAGGGAAGGTTTTTGAACATGAGTAGTTAGGAGGAATAAGCTGTTGTGCATTGCACATCTCAAAAGTGTATATGGTTTTTTAGAGGCCTCAGGCAGGATGGGGAGGGAGAGTTTTGTTGCTGGCATATACAGATGTGTTTCCAGCCAGACACTGAGCATTAGCAGTGCAGAGAAAAATACGTGCTTGGGCTTTCAGTGGGAAACAACAACAAAAAAATCCTTTCCGTTTCTTTCAGCTGGAAAGTGATGCCAGGAGCTGTTGTTTTAGAGAAGAAGTCTGGATTTATAAGCATGCGTGTGAGATACACCTTTTGAATGTACATCAAGAAAATCTACATAGAGAAAACTCATAGCATAGAAAGTAGGTCTTACTGCTGACTGTCACCAGTAAAAAACAAGCATGTTGTGGAAATCTCTTTGTGTGTTTCTTAAAAAAAAAAACAAAACACCAACAACAAAACCAAAGAAAAGAAAAGAACATCTGTTTGTATATAAATATACCTGTTTCTTCTGATTTCATAGTGTCCATTACAGCATGTACCAATTTTTCTGGAGTGCCAGAAGAGAAGGAACATCTCCAGAAAATGTTGAGGTTTCAACACCCAGATAAAACCTGCCTGTGCTACCTTTGTAAAGATACAGTCAGCTTAGTCTTTGCAGACAGCAAATGCACTGGTGAGCTTGAGGTGGTTGCCAGACTTCTCTCACTTCTTTTTGTATGATTTGCCAAATCCTTAGCTAGCTGGTGGGTGAATATTAAGAAAGGCAGCAGCACTGAAAGCTGAGCAGTGGTATGTTGAAAAGTTCTGCTTGGGCAGGAGATAATTAATGTGCATTTTTTTGCAGTGACCACCCTTAGATACCCTAAAGCACTGGCCTGAGCTGGAGGGAAGGGCATCTCTGAAAGGATGCTACTGTCCCCTGGGAGTGGGCTGGAATAGTGTCCAGTGAGTCCTGAACACAAAGCTGATGGGTTTGGTTTTGTTGTTTATTAAAGGCAGGACTTTTTACAGCAGTAATGGAAAATCCTATTTCTGTACCAATAAAAACTTTGCTCCCATGGTTGTTGTTATTGGCAAACCTAGTCACTTTGGTGTTTATGGAAAAGTATTTACTGGGAAGGATTGGATGGTTAGCAAGCTTCATCTGCTTTCATTTTGCTTTGATGGCACACATGTTGCTCTGGGACCTTCTGTTTAATCCCTGTACCCCATCCACAGTCCATCCTTCCAGGCTGGTATCCCTCTTCTGCAGCATGGACAGCCAATGCCCCTGCTGTTTGCTGTAGCAAGGTAGAGCATTGCATGGGTCTCGCTTGGACTCTTCTTTCTGGCCTGGGGGGCATCAGCTTTGTGTGGGTTCCTGCTTTACCCCACAGGATGCCGAGACAATGCAGTGTGTGTTTTCTACCAGTCAGACTAGACCTAGCTGGCATGTGGGGTGTCAGCCAGCTGACAATGACAGTAATAAAGAACTTGAGTGCTGCAGAAGGATTAAAAGAAGCTTCTCTAATAAATGCAATTACACAAACATGCTTGAGCCATGTGTCCTATTTAATTCCTTCCCAAGAAAAGAGGCATTCCTCAGGGCACTGCTTTTGTCTGAGTGAAAGAGATATCCAAGTGCCTCAGGCATCCTCTCTGAATCCAGAGTGGCTTTTCTGTGCCCTGGGTGGCAACTAATACTCGGCTTCACATTCCTCTGAAGAACAGTTATTCCTCCAGGACTGAACGAATTTTTTTGCCAGGCAGTGACTTGATAGCTGGCAGAGCCCTTGCTGCCATCCAGACCTCACAGGCAGCTTTCATTGCTGGCTGTGGCTCCCTGCCTGCATGCCCCATGGCATTGTGTTTGCCCACAGAGGTGCCTCTGCTCTGTGGTGAGGAGCCTTTTGGATACGTTCTTACAATTGTGGATCTTCCACTGGGCCTTCACTACTTCTGGAGAGTACCTTGACAGCGAGAAGGGCACCAGGCTGTACACCATGACAGGCTGTACTTTTTCTCTTGTCATGGCAGTTTTAAATCACGCCTTTAACGTGTTTTGTTCTCTCCTGCTGGTGAGTGAATTTTCCTTTCTCTGCCTTTCAAAGAAACAGGACTCATGATGGAGAGAACATCTTGCAGGCTGTTACAGAGCTGCTTGCCGTTAGCCCAGGCAGCACCCAAGAAGTACTCGCTGGAGCTAATGCGTTGATACCGCAGCTCTGGGAATTAGGAAACACGAAGCAGCCTCCCCGGTGCAGAGGAGGCAGGAGGCAGTTGATTAAAGCAGACGTATGTGAGTGTAAGAAATGGGATCCAGATCCATCCGCAGGCTTGCTGTTTCTCAGGCATGGCTTTGACTTTGCTTCTCCGTGAGGCAGCAGTTGGGCAGGCATAGGGGTGCATCCCTAGGGCTGGACTGACGGAAGGGGACAACCTGAGAAGGGCAGGGACCCCCCTAGAGATTGCTTTATGTGACGTGGGGAGAGCACGTTTGTGCTACCCCAGGGTCGGGTTGCTCTTAACTAAATAGGTGACCAGTGTTAGTGGGCCAGAGAGGTTAAATCTTGAATGTTTCTCTTTTCTCTCAGAACTCTGTCTCCCACCTTTTAAGGGTATTTAGTGCGAAATCATTGCCTATCCGTAGAAGCTGAGGTTTTGAGAAAGCTATTAAATATTCCAAGGTTCCTGGTAAGGTGCAAGGTAAAGGATTAAATGGTCCAGAAAAGCTGCTCTTTGACTTTCCCAGCTCCTTGCCACTCAGAGCATACATTCCCTAAGGTATCTCATAAGGTAACTTGTGTACAGAGAGCAACTGTGCTCTTGCTCATAAGCAAGCTGCCGTTGCCCCGCTCTTTTCGAAACGCTGCCTTTTCGTGGTGATGCTTTAAGACCCTGAGGAAATGTGGGGCAGAGAGGATGTGCCATGAGTGGTGATTATCTGGTGTGGTTTTCCTGCTCTGTGGTTCTCTCTTGTTCATGTTCATTTCTATCCAGTTGTATCCAGTTGTTTAGATCCAGCCCTGAAGATCTACTTGGCATCGGTGGGAGTATGAAGGCTTGCAGACACCCCAGCGAGGCTAAGGTCTTTTGTAAAATCACTAGAGTAGCAGTTGTATTTGTGTGCACAGCACCTTGCACAAATAAGTCCCAATCTCTCAGTTTGGTTTAGCATCCATCTGTGAAGTCTTCCTAAGAGGAATTCACGTGCTGTCAAGTGCGACAGCGGTGTTTCAGAACTGTGGCAGTGCAACGGGAAACCTCCGTGAGCACCTTGTTTTTAGAAAAGAGATTCATACCAGTATTTGGCAGCAAGGCTGCATTAGGTAAGGTTGAGGCAGTAGTGTGAAATTCATGAACAGAACTGAAAGGGTGAAAATAGACATTTCTGGGATGTAAGAGAGAAAACAGCTTAACTCTTGAAAACTACACTGGGCTTGTACGGCACTGGAAATGCCAGTAACATCAGGTGAAGTTCCCAGTGGGCTGCCAGTACGCCTTTTGAAATGGGCAGGCTTTAGAAATGGAGGCAGCTGTCCCCTTCCCATCCGCAGGACGAGACCTCTGTTCATCAGTGCTCATCTCCTGACATTTCGCTTTGTGCTCTTTCCATCTCAGACTGTAACGATGTGCGTTTCTCAGGCCCTGGCTAAGAGTTGCTATAACTACCATTAATGCAGTTGTTGAGGGCAGGTCCTGGTTTAGCCTTACTTCTATCAACCAGCCAACTGAATTTTGTTTTCTTGCCTTTCAGTCCTTTCAAGGAAGCCAAGGACGAGCATACCTCTTCAATTCAGTGTGAGTATAACTTTGTATGTGTCACCTCCTGCATCTCTTAGGATAGATTTAAGAAAACCCTCATGAAGAAGAAAACAAAAGGATAGTCTTACTTTAAAAAACCTCTGCCTAAGACTTGGGAGCTTGCTGAAAATGGTTGGAGAAAGAGACAGGAAATAGCACTGATTCACGTTATGTTGAGGTTTCAGATAAGCAGCTAGAAAAAGGTGGGTTTTTTGTCATCGGACTGAGAAGTAAGAGCTAACAGATGAGTCATTCTCCTCTCAGAGAATGTAGTTGGACCAGAGTCAAAAGTTCCGTAAATGCAGAGAATAAATTATATCAAAATACAAACTTACTTTTTAGAGCTATCATAAAAATTAAGTATTATTTTCCCAATAACTGAAGATAGTTTTGGTGAGATCACTGCTGGGATGTCTTTCAGAAGAACTGCTGATTTCAGTTACATTTTTCAGTTTTCCATTTGGGAAAGTAAAAGTACCGTTTTATCAATTTGAAAATGAAAGTCTTTCTCAAATGCATAATTAGTGCAATTTACTAGAATGATATTAATCTTCTCTTCAAAGCATTCTAGAACTTTTAGTTGAATAAAAATTCTGTTTCACCTTTTCATTCTATTCTGGAACTGCAAGAGATCTTTGTTTCAGGCACAGCTGTGCTACTCAGTGTCCTGAACCTCCTGCTTACGTTTTCAAATACTGCAATAAAATTACTGTCAGCTTCATTGTAGTGTCTTGATGTGGAAAGACACACTAATAGGGAGCATCTCTCCTTTTTCCCCAGAGTTAATGTGGGTTGTGGCCCTGCAGAGGAGCGGGTGTTATTAACAGGATTACATGCGGTTGCAGATATTTACTGTGAAAACTGCAAAACCACACTGGGTTGGAAATATGTGAGTATCAGTATCATTTGTTCTTCCTGTGGACATCTTTGCTCCAGCCCTTCCTGAAGGTGTGTGTATGGTAACGTGGTCTCGTGGAAAGGCCATTAACTTGGGAACCAGAAACGTGGGTTCTGGTCTGTAGCCACGTCTTTTTTCCTTCCTGCGTTTCCATTTTCCCTCCTGTCTTGTGTTCATTGCATCATTTCAGAGCAGGAGCTCTTTGTGGCTAATGTATTTTTTTACTAAGAATATACACTGTGGGCCTGGTTTTGGTGGGTGTCGCTTAGTGATAGTTGGCATAAATGAGGATAACTGCAGACAGTCTTGTGGTTCATACTGTCTTTTTTCCCAGACAATATCAGAATAATAGAATGATCCATATACTGTTAATCCTGTGTCCTTCCCACTAGAAGTGCTATTGAACATGAGTTTATCTGTTTGCTGTCTCTTGCTCGTCATAAATTCAATTACCTTCAAATAAAAGCTTTTGCTGCATCCTAATTTCTGCTTCAGGAGGCACACAGCGTACTTGTTTGTCAAAACATTTTGACCAGTGTCTAAACAAAACATATATTGTATCTGTGGCCTCTGGACAGAAATATTCTTTAATAAATCAGTTGAAAGGCTATAAAAAGTAAAGCATCAAAAATTGATGTGATGCAGGAGGAATTCATGCAGAAACACAGCATGGATCTCACAAAGGGAGAAGGACACTAAGTACATAAATAGAGTTTATTGCAAAATGAAATACAAAATCTCGTAAACATAGCAGTAAGCCCAAGCCTCTCCAGCAGGAGAATTAACATTCTTTCAGCTGCATTACAGGTATGCAGATAGCACACCTGAGCAGAGCTGAACTGCTTTTGAGGACACAGCCTCAGTAGTGGGAGTCCCTCCTGGTTAGGGATCCCATAGATTTCCCTACTTCTTCAGCTCTGCGATGTTGAAGCACTGCGTGTTTCTGTAGCTGCAAGCGTACATCTGTTTAGAGTGATCCTTCCCGTCCCTTGGTGCTTGTTCGCTCCGTTTCCACATGAAGTTTACCATAATCCGACGCATTCCCAATGGTAGTGCTTTTACAGCATGTTTCATCAGAGGAACGCTGCATTCTTAACAAACATTAGTAACTTCTCAGATCACCCTAGAGAGAGGAGGTGGATTTTATCACCTATGATTCCTAAGTCATAGTTCAAGGAGCAGTTGCCATTGGCCTAGAGAAAGCTGCATGTTTGCACGGTGCCAGTTGTTCTTTTTTTCCAGCCTGTAAAGACAGCAAGAAGCAGGATTTAAGATTCTTGCAGCATAATTTTCCTGAAAGCCAACAGGAGGACCTGCAGTTTGACTGTTTCACTCTGTAGACAAGGCTAAGACTTGTACCAGCGTTCCCAGAATCTGATCTGTAGCTGTGACTATACCTTCAAATCTCATCTCGTCTCATTCTTTCTCCTTTTTTTTAGGAACACGCTTTTGAAAGCAGCCAGAAGTATAAAGAAGGCAAATACATCATTGAACTAGCTCACATGATCAAGGATAATGGCTGGGATTGAATGGAAACAGCCCAGCCCTACCAGCGTGTAAGAGAATGCCATCCAACCGAACATTATATCCAAGAGTGAGAGAGTGACTGAACGCTTGGTTCCATGCATTTAGAGGCTCTGCAGTTTGGGAGCATCTTCACACCCTTCTCCATCTTTATTGGTGACTGGCCTCTAAATTTCTGTCTCTCTGTCTCTTTGCTTTGTATCTGTTTGTGAGTTGACCCTGGCTGCTTCTCTCTCTGTTCTGGCGTTGGCTAAGAGAATGCACCGAATGCCCGACAGCCTTTCCATGTTGACGAATGTTTAAGTACAAACTGAAGTTGGCTCTGTGGTGGCATTTTATCAGAAGGTCTCGGTGCGGGAGGAAGACCCGAGTTTTGGGCAGGAGAAGGTGATAGGGGGTGGGGAGCGGGCTCAAAGGGAAGTCATCAGAAGTTGAAACTATACTTCTCCGTGAAGTCCTGGTTAACCAAGGCTTGAAACTATCTACTTGTCTAAATGGACAGAAAAATACCTCACGGCTGCGTTCTCTCCGAATCATAAAACCGCTGCTCCATCGGTGGAGCTTCAGTCTAAGTCGGCTGAGCACAAGTCATAACCAGTTCCCCCCACAAGCTAATCGCAAATCTGTGTTTTGTTTGCCATTTATGAACTTGTCGTTTGCGGGAGGGAAGGATCTGAAGGCTGGAGAGATTCCCTGCCTCTCCTTTTCCTCATTGTTTCAGGGTAGGTAGGCCAAATGTCCCAACAGAGCACAGCTGTGGGGAGCATCCTCGCAGCTGGAGAAACCAAATCCTGACTCTTGAACCCTTCAGAGAGGAGGAGAAAACCACTTAAGTCACAAGGGGGCTGGAGCTGCAGCTTAGACGATAGGACAAGGGGGAGACAAAAGGCACGTGCTGGGCAAGAAAGAGGAAACGACGTAGAGAAGGATGGGGACAAACTTCGTAACGCAGGGTACCCCTTGATTTCCCAGCTTCCACTGAGCATCCTTGGGGGTATTTTACCAATCCTTCACAAGTGGGAGTAGAAAAATGCTGGTATAGAATCTTTTTCTTAAATCCCAGGCCCCAGCCATCAGCTCCGCGCTTGGAGCCTGGCAGAGAAATGGTGTGAGAGTGGGGAGAGGAGGGAGCAGAGGAGCCTGGCAGTTGTAGCAGTATTGCACAGGTGGATATTTCAAGCCATGAGGTATCCTCCCCAAAACCTTCCCCCCTTTTCCCACTCCCAGAAGCCTGTTGCAGGCACAGGAGGAACGGGAAAGAAAAAAAGAAATAAAACATGTTCCCCCTACCCCTGAAATTGCCTATGGGGAGGGGTAGATGTGAGCATCATAACTGCAAGGGGCAAGTCCTTCCCATTTTAATTTTTCCATTTTAATTACTGTGGACCTTCCTGAGGTGGTTGGTGGGGAAGGAGCGTCATGTGTGAGAGGGGAGCTGTGTTAGACATAAATGACAATGTGAAGTTTGCTCTGCAACAGTCCAGCCAGTATCTGGTGCATAACTCAAGACTTTAACCGAATTAGTTTTATCTCTCTGAGTGAATTTTCTTTTTGTTTGTGGAATTCTTTCAAGTAGGTTAATCCGTTTGGGGAAATCTTTCTTAATCCAGAAGGAAAGATTATTGTGCAGGGGTTTGTAACTCCTTACGAAACCGAAGCTTTGGAGCTGTAATCTGTTGTCGCTTGCCCCCACCCCCAAGAGACTCTCAGTTAGCTGTGCGGATCAGGATGGAGGGCTGGTGGTGAGAAAGTAATTTGCTGTTACATGAAGCGGATGTGAGCAGAGACGCTACTTGTGGATCCACGTGGAACTTACGTGTTGGGTCCTTGTGCTGAAACCCAAACCTGATAGCCCATCTAAGCAAAGGCTGTTTTTTCTCCTGAACCACTATGCTTTACAACCTTGGAGAGAGAAGTGAGATGGAGGCTGGCCACGGCTCCTCAGTGGATGGAGCTGGCTCGGTTTGCGGCTAGCCGGTTAGGAGGTGGCTTCTGCCTTCACCCTTTCTGCTGTGGCTGTGTAACAGTTGCTTCAGCTTTTGTTTCTGCTTGTCTCTGCTTCCATCATCCACATTCCCTTCAGTGATAAAGATCTAGTCGAAATCAAAAATTCTGCAGTACCTGCTCTCTTGTTGACTTTGGCACTGACCTGGTCCCATTTTCCTGTCCTTTGGTTGGTGATCCACAACAATTTATTGGGTTTTGACTAGTGAGAAGTAATTTGCGTTCTTTGAGGAGCAATGTAGTCTCCCCAGATACGTGGTCTTTAAAGGAGTCTGGTTGGAACTGGGAGAAGTAAGGGATAACCCCAAATCATTAGTAAGAGGTTGAGAAAAAGAGCACACAGGGGCTTATGGTTTTATGTTGGTGTTTAGAGTGAT
Organism: Sagittarius serpentarius; assembly: GCA_034782735.1. NCBI lineage: Eukaryota > Metazoa > Chordata > Aves > Accipitriformes > Sagittariidae > Sagittarius > Sagittarius serpentarius. The sequence continues at coordinate 3,925,845 of JAVKLA010000084.1, read as the reverse complement.
TGCCTATAAAAAAAGTGATATAAAAGGTAGCCTGTCTAGAGGACTGCTCTGAGAAGTAAGAACAGTTACTACAGAGCACTACCAGATGTAAATATTTTTATCCATATATTTGGGACGAGAAAGGACAATGATCCATCAGATGAGGCTGTTTTTAACTGCTCCCAGGGGTTACGCTTTTAATGGCAACCAGTGTAAGCTCGAATACGGCAAGATCTTAATCTGGGTTTAATTGGTTTTGTCCCATCAGCATCCACAGATTCACACTTGTTGAGGATCTGGCCTCAAGCCCTGATATGTGTGCCTGTGAACATCCCCAAACCCCAGAGAATTATCTATAGAGTGACTTTAATACACTGTACAGGGAGATAAGGAAAAACAGGCTTGCCAGGCTCATTGACGTTTGTTCTCTGCTATGTGTCCATTAAATACAAAGTACTTCTTAGTCCGCTGCTAACTCATCTGTGACTTGCTGTATTAAGACACACGACGGTATTGGGAGCTGGTGACCGGACGGGATGGTCAGATCCGTATGCTAGTGGCTACCACAATCAGCGCAGGCTAAACTGATGACTCGTAGAGTGATACATTCAGAGCATAACCAAAGAACCTCACTATCTGCATCCCTCTGGTCGTGTGAGTTCGCTGTAGCCAGTTCTTTACTGGCTGGGGTGAGCAAGGTGGGACCCTTGTTTCTGAGCTGGAGTTGTGGCCCGTGGAAACTGCCTTCGTGGGCAGGCGGTGCCCGAACGCAGAGCACCGAGTGCCCATGGTGCTGCTTTCCATGGGCGACGTCCTTGGGAAAACATGAACAGCAGCAAGTTTTGCTGGGTTTTTTTATGTGGCAGCCTCGTCTCTGGCAAGTTGCATGCACCCTTGAGTTTACATCACCCCTGCCTACCCCGGAGCTCAGACTTGAGTAAGTTTTAAGTTGTTTTGCTCTGGTGGATTATCTGGTGTGAAATTCTGATCCCTGTAATAAATATTCAGATGATAATATATACAAAGCAGAAAAAAAAACATTATCTTGTGGCATATACTTTTGTAAATAATATTTAATTTTTTTAAAAAAATAATATATTTGGTGCTGTTTCTCAGAGCCCCTCCCTGAGAGCACTTTTTTGTTGTTTATAAATGATACTGTTTCCTTCTGTATTTGTTGGAAAATATGTTTAAAGGGAAACAAAAATCATAATATACATTGTCCTCTTAAGTCAATCCATTTTTCCTCTGGACGTGGCAGGAGAGGGGAGTCACTCCCGCTTCCATCCGGCAGGATCGGTCTCCGGCGCAGGCGGTGGCCAGGTTGCGGACAGCAGCCCACGGTCCGGGCAGGTACTGAGGTGGGGGACAGGAGGTAGCTGCAGGCACTCGGGGAGTGCTCCTGTGTCTGGAGTTACAGGCTGAAACACCTTCACTCAGTGCCGGAGGTCCCGTCCGGCAGCTTGAGCCCCATGTCAGCTCGCGCTGCCGCAGCGAGTCCCGCGAAAGCCGGTGGGGCTCCGTCTGGGCACGACTTTCCTGAGGAGATCTGGTTTGTAGGATCCGGCCCTGAAATTTTCTCTTGCACCAGTATTGGCTGGAGTGAAGTAGATCCCGAGACTTAGAAAACAGGGTTGAATATAGGCTGCAACCTCTGAATCGCTGTTTCCAGTTGCTTGGGGGCAGCAGGGATGGAGGATGGAGATTTCTAACTAGTCATTGTTTTTAAACTAAAACATAAGTCTTTGGACATGGATCCTGGTTTTCCTTTTGAGGCTTTTTGTTGTTTGTTGTTTTTTGTTTTGGTTTTTTTTTCAAACCAGGCTGCTACATAACAAATTAGAGTAAAAGTTTACCTCTCTGGCAGTAAAGTTCATTTTTGTTGTTTTCCTTTCTGTCTTTAACCTCCCCCCTTCTCCCCTCCTTCGTTTTTAATTCATTGGGTCTCTTGTTTATCCCAAAGTGGACCAACAGCACAAACCACTGGACTGTGTTTTGCTGAGCAAGGAGCTGTTTTCAGTGCTGAATAACTGTTGCACGCTCTTTAATTCTCTGTTTTTGGTGCACACGATTTAAAAATATACATAAAAAAACCCCTACGAATGAAATCTGTTGTTCTTGTGATGATCAAGTGAGAATTTTCACTGTATGCATTTTTCTAACTGGTATGTGAGAGTGTGTTAATCATGCATTTCACTGCACTTCCTTGTTTCGGGAGGAGCATCATGTTTCCGTGTGAACCAGTTCTTGGATGAAGAGATGACACCCAAACAGCCGGTTGGGTAAACAGATTGGCGAGAACCAGAGCTCAGCGCAGTGGGAAGGAGCTCTTCTCACCAGGTGAGAGGCCTCAGAAATTAAACGCTCAGAAATAATTACGTTAGAGGTAGATTTTGCAGAATCCTGTTTAAAAAGAATAAGCAGAAGAGGGGAAACAAAATCATCTTGAATTCAGAAAAAAAAAAAAAACCAACATATTTAAATGCAAGCAGAATGGCATTGTGTAAGGTACAACCACAAATAAGCTATTCTCATAGTTACGAACTGTATGTATCCTTTGTTTTGTTTTTCATAAGGAAATGGGAACCCTTTCCCCACTGACAAAACTAAAGGACAATATTTCCAATACCAGCCTGTCTGTTGATGCTCTTGTGTTTACAAATTGTGTATACTTTTATTTCTCTTGATCTTATTTTAATTTTATTTTTTGGCATATTCTTTCAGGTCATTTGCTTCAGTAATAAATGCAATTGTTTGTTTTCACATAATTGGTTTTCACCTTTTCATGTATTTGTACGTTGTATATAGTTCTTCAGTATTAGAGGGAGGCGTATTGTTTGTCATATTTACAATATGTGTTGGTGCTCATTTGAGAAAATAAAATTTTCAAGTACTAAAATTGCTGGTCCGTGTTTCTGTTTGAATCCCCTATACTGCGTGCAAATTGGAGGCAGCAAGAAATGTTACATTTAGCTTGAAAATAGTCCCATTGTCCTCTTTTCTGATACCTGCCAGTCCGGCGCAGTCACCTGGTGTGCACGTGAATCACTTCGGCACTTAGAGACCGCAGTCACGGGCAAGGATCCCGTCGGGCAGAGCAAAAAGATGATCCGTAGCCCCTGAACTCTAGGATTTAGTACAAGAGGAAACCCCCAAATGGACCGGGAGACAGTGCTGACCCGCCTGCCGCCATCGTTCCATAACCGAGTGCCTTTCCCTCAAACAGACCAGTGAGGGAAGCACGTCCTTTGTTTTGTGAGGAATTACATGACTTTAAGGTATTTTTCAAGCAGAAACAATAACAAGAAACCCATGAAATAAAAGCCCCTAATTCTTGTTAAATCATTTCCCATGGATGAAGGGTTTTAAGAGCCCCCTTACGTAGCAGTGCCTACAACAGTAGAAAGGGTCAAGAAATTCCCGGTGGCCAGAAAACCAGTTTTGCTTGTTGGTAGAATTCACTGTAGCTCCGTGTCTTGTGAAGTTGTATTGTGGTGACTGTAGGAGATACCTGTTACTCGCAGTTAAACCAAAGCATCGGTAAAGCTGCCTGGCGCGTCTGGGTGTTTGCAAGTCAAACGTCCGTTTCAGAATTTCAGCAAACGAGGTTTTCCTGGGTTCGATGCGCGCTGGTCCTGAAGCAAAGAAAATCCGTGCATGGGAAGCAGAGCTTGCGCTTTGGAAGGGAAGAGGGCACGCAGGGAGGGTGATCCTTCAATATTAAAATGCAGAGCAATTCCTTTGAATAATGGAGGGAGCTCGTGCGTCTCAGATACATGCTGTGACATTTTTAGGAATAATTTTTGCTAGCCGCAGCCTGCCACCGCTCATCTCATCTAGCGGCGTTCACTTAAATGCCAGAATTGCTCCTCTGCTCCCAGGTGAGTGGGGTATAGCGTTTCCGATGCCTGGTGCCTTCAGCTCAAAATCCATTCGAAACTGCGGTCGAATTGAAAGCGGTGCTTCATTTGAGGTGGTTTTGGCTGAGCTGATGCAATCCTTCTTCATCCCACTGCTGAAGACGGCTGGGACCTGTCCCCGCGCCCTGTGCCAGTGCCCGGCAGTTCACCGTGCCGCCACAAGCCGGCTGAGTGCCCTTAATTCGTCATGTCTGAAAAAGCAACTTAACCCTCTTTGGAGAGGACCTGATGGTGGCAGCTGCTAAATGCCGTGAACTCAAAGTGGAGCTCAGGCCGCAGCAAGAAAAACTGCACCTGAAAGCTTGGAGGCGAGGAGGAGCCGGGGGGGTTCGTGGGAGGTGGGTAAGGAGCCAAGGAAGATGCGACGCGTCTCGTGCGTGCCCGTAGTGTGGGCGAACAGGTACAACTGATGGGACAGCCGATGCAATTAATTGTTTGCCTGAGGGGCTCAAGGTAATTAGAGTTCTCGGTTTCACCAAAACCTTAATTTGCCGTCGCTGGCGCCGTGCCTGCGTGTGACGTGCTGGGTGTGTGCTCTGGAGGCTGCCGGTGGCACCGGCAAGAGACGGGAGGAGGAGACGCCCGCTGCCTCCGCCCTGTGCAGCAGGGAGGTCTCGGGCGTGATGACATCTCCAAAAAATGCGAGACCAGTCCTTCGGGCAGGCAGTGGAGCCTGGAGATGAGCGCGGTCTGGAGCGGGGCAGCTCCTCGCTGCTGTGCCGTCGCTGGGCTTGTTCCTACAAACCCCTGAAGCTGCTGCGCATGAACGGCTGCTGCTGGGTCGCTCAAAAAGCCCGAAGGTTTTAACCCCGTTTCCATCTCCTGTTGTCAAGACAAGCAATTACTCCGTTAAAAGGGCAGCTGACCAAGCGCCCGTGTCCTGTGGCCATGCGTGTGTGCACAAGAAGAGGAATCTGGTTTCCATCGTAGTCGGCTGTTCCCAATGGGGTGAGGACACGGGCAGCGTGGTCCAGCCCGGGACGGCAGCGCTGGTGCCTCCCGCCGCACCCCGTGCCTCGAAGCGCAGCGGGTAACAGCGGGGTCGAAGCCCGGCGCGGCCGTCCTGCCCCCCGGGCCGCCCACGCCTGATGCTGCCGTAGCCTGAAACAGCCAGGCACGGAGGGACCGGGGCTCCGGCCCTTTTTATTGACTCTAATTCTTCTGTGTGATTTAGAGAGGAAAATAAAAATATTACTGTCCTGTTGCCCCGCCTTTCCCCTGAAACCTGCTGCTGGAGCGGGAAGGTGCGATCCTGAGCGGCGTGGGCAGCAGGAATCCCCAGCGGGGCGGGGAGGGGACCGGCAGATGCGGCGGCTGCTGGCCGCTCCTCCCCAGTGGGAGCGTTTCTTATTAACCAGCCAAATTGTGCGCATCGGCCGCGGTGCCTCGCCAGCTCGGACATAAGCCCTATGGGGCAATTCCCCCGTCCAGGAAATAGTATCGTGCTCAGTATTTCCCAACCCAAGCGTCCGAGTAAGAGCAGAAGGGATGACTCAAGGGTCTCTCTCAGCAACGGCCCCGGGAAGAGCCTCCGACCCCACGTCAGCCCTTTGGCTCCGTTCGGATGAAAAGCGGATAAGTGCCAGAACCGCGACACGGCCTCGGGCTGCGCTTACACCGAAGGCGCGGAGCAAACCCCCTCGGCTGGGAGGTGGTGGTGGTACCCGGCCACCGTCGCAGGGCCGGGGTCTCCTCCGCTCCCAGGGCGATTCCCAGCTGGGGCGAGGAGGGGAGTCGCAGGGAACAGCCGCTATATTTGCGATCCGGGGCAGTGCTCTCACCGGCTTCCATTAGATGTATTATTAAACTGCAATTAGAGCGCAAGCAAGCCAAAGCAATCTATTAATAGCCGAGCGCAGATAAGCTGACTCAGACGGCAGCAGACGTGGGCTCTGGTGAGCAGCTGCAGCTTCGCTGCTGCAAATTTGGCCCACAGCTCCGCAGCAGGAGAGCGCGGCGGGGAGGGAAGGGGGGGGCAGGGGGGGAGGGAGGGTGGTGCATGAAACCCCCTCCTCGGTCCCCGCGGAGGTGCTGCCCCGCGAGGTGACGGTGCTGCGGGAGCCACCACGACCTTTACCCGCGGCCGGAGGACGGGCCATAAAGAGCAACGGGGCTGAGCGTGGGGCAGCTCCCCGAGCTCCTCTCAGGTCCTACCAGTCACAATGAGTTTTTTTCAAAAGGTGATCACGAAGCTATAAATACAGCGGCACCGGTGGCCTTTAGTCCTGGCTCAAGAGCAATCTGACACTCCTGCTTTGCTCTTCGGCCCTTCTGACGGGACACGGGAGCCGAGGAGGGATGCTGGCAGTCGCTTCTCCGTTGGTTCGCCTGATCCCTTCTGTCCTCCCCCAGGGTGAAACCGCTCGGGGTTCAGCCCCACGGACGCCCCTGGGCTTCCCCCACGCCGCCTCTCCCACGGGGACAACGGCTCTGACCTGAGCTGGGGGATTTTCTTGCTGACAGGGAGGATTTACAGTAGCACTTTCAGGCTGCCAAACCCGCCGGCGTTATTTTTACCCGGCTCCAGCCGAGGTATAAATAGTGTTGAGGCTGTTCTCCGTCGCTGGCTGAGAAACATCCTGCGGGCGCAGGCTGGGCACGAAGGAGATGTCACCCAGAAGGCAGTCGTCCCATGGGTGCCTGCCCTGGCTGCAAAGGGGGGGTCCCTGGGGGGAGGGGGAGGGGGGAGGATGGCTGAAATAGCAGAGCCCCAGTGCCACCCCTCACCATGTGGCCCCCAAAAGCCACCGAGCCTCCAGCGAGCCCCGTGGCCGGGCAGGTTTCCTCAGCCTCTCAGAGCTATTTTGGGGGGTTCGGGGCGTGTTGTGGGCACAAACCTTGTCCGGGCCATGCAGGAGGTGACCACCTACATTAATTATATATTAAATCTTTCCAGGCGAGACCTCTGTCAGTCAGGCCACCCCAAGTTTGTAAGGGGGGATCATCCGATGCGGACGGCAGGGCAGGGGCGAGAACATCACCGACTCGCCTCCTGTGAAAAAACACGTGGAGATTTTCCAGTCTGCCCTGTTATTTATGGCTCAGGATCGAGCGGCCGGCTCCCGGCAGGGGCTGCCCTGCACAGCGACACAGAGGACGTTTCTGCAGACGTTTTGTTCCCCGTGTATGGAAACTTCTGATTAGGTGAAGTAAAATGCTGCGGAAAAATAATAAAATACTTTACCAGGGGTCCGACCTCACCCCATGGAAACATGCCCCTCAGTAAAGGGTTTCTGTGCGAGTTTTTGGACGCTTTACAGAAATAACAGAAGGCTACAGGAGCACGCTTTTATGTAGCTCTGCTTCCTTGTGAAACCCAGACTGGTGTTTTCTTTTCCACTTGGACAAGGATTTTCCCATAATTGTGCTATTTTTTTGAAAGTTTCAGGACAGAACCAAAGGCCTCTCCTAGCTGAGCCTCGGTGTCGGAGGATCTGAAACGTTGGAGGATTCAGCCTCTGACGCAGGTTTCCCGTCCTCGCCAAGTTGCTTCACTAGCGGACGTCTTGCCTGTTGAAATGGAGGTTTTGCTTCATCCTTCCCTCCCAGTGATTTTTTTTTTTTGGGGGGGGGGGGGGGGGCGTTCCCTGCCTGGCGGGGAAGTGGCCGTGGTGCAAACGCTGCACGAACCGGGGTGCCCTTGGCCAAGTGCTGGAGCCTCCATGGTGCAGAACACCAAAACTCACGCTCAGAAGGCACAAAAATGACCCCCTCATCCAGTCAATGTAAATTTCTAACTGCTGGCCAAGGGGCCTTCATCTCCCACCCGGCAGCTCATCGACACCCAGATTGCTGCCGATGAGGTAAAGCTGCGGCGCAGGGCAACGAAGCACCAGCAGCCAACGGCTGGGATGCTACTGGTGAGCTACCAGCTGTGCCCGTCTCAAGGGCCTTCCCTGACCCCCGGGTTTGACCGGTTTCCCGAGAAGCCGTGATATATTTTTGCTGGGAGGGAGCTTTGTCTGGAGTGCCGGCGCTGCTGAAATCCTGGCCAGGCTTTGCTGCTCAAGCTCATCTCCCCGGGACGGGTGTTGGGGCAGGTCAGTGGGAAGGAGCCAAGTGGGCGCAGGTTTTATAGGGGAGGAAAGGAACTGGCTGAAGGGATGAGTCTCTGTTGTCTTTAATTGGAGGTCAGATTTCTTTCTGAATGCGGTATTTGAGCTGTTTATTGAGCTGCTGTGGCTCTGTGCTCCTGGTTATTGGGGCCACAGGAGGCGGTTGTCACCGCGGCTGCAATGGGGGTTTGTTCACACGGATCCTGTTCGCAGGCTTGTGAAGGTGAATTTAACCTTTTAAACACTGATGCCTGGCAGGGACGAGCTCCCACGAGCTGGGAGCTGCCGGCAGCCGGACGGCATCGCTGCCGGCGCCCTGAGCCATTAGCGAGGCAGTAATAATGTCCTTTATTTAATCGCAGCCACGTCACGTACGGCGTTTCTGGATGTGACGGGTTGCACGTCCCTTCCCAACCCAGCTCGTCCTGATGGGTGCCTAGGGAAGTCGGGGGCTGTTGGTTTGCTCTGTGGGGTTTTGGATTAGTTGCCCGCAAGCAAGAAAAGCTATTTTGAACCAGAGGCTGGGAATGTTTGAGCTAATCCCAGGTGAAAGCTGATTAAGGGCTCGGTGGGGAGATTTGGAGCAGGTCCCAGCGGCACGGGGAGCCCGGCCGTGTCCCCCGGCTGCTCCCGCTGCACCGCCTGGCAAAACCACCCCGCTCACCAGTGATTAACAGACGGCAAAGCTCAGACCTGCGTTTCCCAAGACGCTGGAGGGGATTTCATCGCACAAACTCTCGCCAAAGTCCGTGGAGCTTAAGCCTGACCTATGCCAGCTTTCAGCACCAAGGAGCCGGGGAGGGGAGAGCTTTGTGCTCGTTTCCAGGCTGATGAGCAAGGGCATCGCAGAGGCACCTTTGTTCGTGCTTCAGCTACAGGTTACCCAAGTCAGCAACATGGCAGCCAGTGCCTTGGTCCTGTCCGTGTCCAAGGAAAATATCTCAGTTTTGGCCACCGTTTTCAGGGTCTCGTACACTTGTTTCTTCAGGAGACGCGAGCCCCAGCCTGGGTTAGCTCTGCGTTGTGACGCAGATGCCCCGCATAGGCAGTGAGCAAAAGGCGCAGGTTTTAGGTGGGATCTTGAGGATGTACGAGCCGTTAAACTCGCTGTGCAGATGGAGCTTTCCCCTGGGAAGGCGCTCCGTAGCTCATTCCCGCAGGTCTCTCCCCACCACTTTGCGGGAAGGGAGGTGCCAGGCACGGGGACAGGACATGTGGCACCTGTGCCCCTCCAGCATCGCTGTGCCCGGCATGGGAGGGTGGCAAAAAAGTCTTTGCAGGAGCAGCAAAGAGGTTTTTTGGGGGTCAGTCACCTTCAAGCATTTGGAGGAGCGAGTCTTAAAGAAAGCCAGGGGAGATCTTCCCACTGTGCAGAGTAAAAGCTCCCTGCGATGGGAAGAGCCTTGCAGACCAATGCTAGACCCCAGCGGGCGGCAGGTTGGGCCCTCCTGGCTTAAATATTTGCTTTTTATCTACCTTGCCCTTGCCAAGTGGCCGCACAGCCCCGGTCCAACAGCAGCCCCTTGTCCGAGGCTCACAGCTTCGCCAAAACACGGCCCAGCAAACAGACACCGGGTCTTGTGCATCGCAGCTTGTGAAACCACAGGGCTTCCTATACATATAAATGCTGAATTCTTCACCTATATCATGCCCAGCAGGGCCAAACACCGCTGAGCATCTCCCGCAGCTGGGTAAATATTAAGCAGGCTGGAGCTCGGCTGCAGGCAGTGCTTCAGCAAACAGCATTAGGTGTAAACACAATGTCACTTCCTTTCCAGAAAAATATTTACTTACCTCTCTGGTCACTCTTGAATTGAAAACACATTTGGAGCGGCTTGTAAGGAATTGCTTAGATTTGATTTTTTCTTAAATTTTTTCCCCCTCCAAGCAGCGTCAGGCTCCGGGGACGCGCGTTGGCTCCACGAGGAGCGGCTGCAGCTCCACAGTAGCAGCATTATAGTGAAGTCTGAGGCATTTTTAAAGACCCTGTTTCAGGTGTTTATGTGTCGTTGCATATAAATCGCACCTCGGACTATGAGCCCTTGTATCTATTCATGGGCTCTCAGCATTTAGAATATTCCTGAGGCTGAGACCTTGCTGCACCGGGAGCCCCAAAGCACGTCCTCCTGCCTCCCTCCTCCCTGCCCATCCATCCCCCAGTCCCCCCCCCACCGCCCCAAATCGTGGGGGGCACCCAGCCCTAGGCTTGGCCCAGGAATCGAGGGACTTTTCCTCCCAGCACGGAAGCAAAGTCCCAGGCGAGCTCTGTATGTAAACTGTTACATGCCTATATTTGCATATATCTGAATGCAGTAAGTAAGCTGGGAGCAACGTTTCTATTTCGTGGTGCTCAAGCACCGCCGCTGCCCGTACGCGTGGGTAGCTGGGAGCGAGGAACTGCAGCCCGTGCTCCTCTCCTTCTGTTACCAGCGTTTTATCACTCGGTTAAAGCCAGGGAAAGGTCTCCCGAGGGTTCGGAGAGAGGGGCCGTGTGCCGGGCTGGCTGCCCCGCGCCGTGCGGGGTCAGACGGGGCGGGCGGTAGCTGCGGTGCTCACGGAGCCCCGGTTTTTGGGTATGTAGCATCTTTTGCTCCTTTAAATCTGTTTTCAGGAATTGATTTTTTTTTTGGTCTCTTTGGAAGACTGCAAACTAAGTAGCTTGCGCCGATCGGTATTTTCCTTCCCTCTAAAAGTAAAGAACATTGGTCAATCTCATTTTTGAAAAGTCCGGTCTGTAATCTGGGACATCTGACCCTTTCCCTCCCCTTACCCGAGGCCATAGCGTGATACAGGATCAGAGCGCCCCAAAACCGGCCATACCCAGGCGCGCAGAGCAGCGCGAAGCCGGACTCTCTAATCCGCCCCACGGCAAGGACCGAGCTGGGGAAGGCACCGCCGGGAGCTGCGGCCACAGGGTTTAAGCCACGTCCCTTGCGGGAGCACCTGAAGCCCTGTGGCCTCCTCCTTGCAGCGCGCCCATTTTTTCTCTGGAACGCACCCAAAAGCTCGGTGCCAGGGTTCGGCCGTGCCAGGAGCGAGTGGGGTCTCGGGGTGCTGCCAGGCGGGACGGGCAGGGAAGCACAACTCCTGCGTCGGTCCCCGGGGCCGAGCCGTACCCTCCGGCAGTGATGTCACTGGTTTTCTCCAGATTAAATGGAAATTAAAATGAATCCTCAGAGTCCAGGGAGAACTCTAGGGTTTAACGTTTTTTTCCCCGGTCATTCATTATTTTTAGCGGATGCTTTTTATTTTTAGCTCCCCGCAAAGGCAGCAGGTACTCGCAGCCCCTTCCCCGTCCCTCATCACCGGAGCAGGCGAAAGGTGGGAGAAAGGACGTGGTGCCTGCGCAGCCCCAGCTCAGGCAGGACGCTGATGGCCGGCAAAGGGACAGCAGGGCTCGGCAGAGGGAACGCAGGCACCAAGATGTTTTGGTCGTCACCTCAATTTAAAACCAAAGCAGCCTGCCGGGTTTCAGCCGAGCTGTTCTGCCCTTTGTGCCGGCACAGGCGAGCTCAGAGCTCGGCCCCGTCTCCCTCCCTTCTGTTACCATAGTACTCGTTCTTAAATCATTTTGCTGCGTCACGTCTTTGCTTCCTGTATTTGCATTTCGTTAGTGAGAAAAAAACCCTCTCTATAAACAGAGAGAAAAAACTTTCTCTTTTCCTCTCCCATCACCACCGCTGCCTTACTGCAATGGGGCAGAATTTCACGGGGTGCGGGGAGAGCCAGGCCGGCAGCTGCCTGCGCCCGGCCAAGCAAATCTGGAGGTGAAAACGGCAGGAATTTGTGTTTTCTTAAGTTGCTGGGTCTTTGTAGCTGCTCGTGAAAAAATCCCTACTGGTACCAGGGAAAATAAAACTGACTGGGGCTGGCTGCCCGAGCCAGAGCTCCTCAGAAAGGAGAAAACTGAACTCAAATGTAAAAAATCTGAGCGATGTTACGCTGTGAAATGCTGCTGCGCGTGTTTGGACCCGGCCGGCCGGGGCCAGCCCCCCCAGTCCCCAGTGGCCCCGTGGGACCCCGCTGCGGAGGAGCCGCTGGCTGGGGGTGAACGCGGGCCAAATCAGGGTCCTCTGTGCCATACGGGTGTTGCAGGAAGGGGACGCGCTCCCCTCCGCCCGCGGGCAAGGGCAAGTGTTTCAATAGCATCAGTGGGCAAGGGGAGAAAGAGGGGCTCCTTCACCAAAAATAACCTGATAACCTGAAGCTGGAGACGCCACGGCAGCTGCACCTCCTTAAAGCTGCTGTCGCTGCCGCTGGGGTTTGGATCAGGCCAGTAACAACCATCAACTTGTCCCCCACTCCAAACAGGAGGTTTCTTGTCTGACCGGGACGCTCGGCATCCTTCAAGATAAATCCTTTGCTGCAGTCGGCCTCTCAGCATCCTGTAAACCGGAACAGAAAAGTGAGGTTAACATTTAATTAGACATATTCTTTCCTTTGGATCACAGCGACCTTGCACGGTGTTTGACACCAGAGGAGATCACAGCAGCCCCAGGATTTGTATTTATTTTCACAAGGTTTGCAGAGGCAGGAGGCGCACGTGGGGCTGAGTCGGTCTCGGCATGAAATGGGAGCAGGCGAAGCCACGCGAGGCTTCGCCGCCACCGTCGCAGCCGCCTGCCGAAAAATGCAAATCCTCTCCCCGCCGCATCCAGCTGGGCACAGAGGCGCTAAGCCGGCACACGAGGGCTGCGAGTTGCCTGGCATCCTGTGTCAGGCGGCGGAAAAAATACACGGATGTCAGTGCTCAGCTCAGCTGGGGCACAGGCGCGGGGCTGTGCAGGGACCTTAATTAAATCATTTCCAGCTAGATTCGGTAATGAGCCCTGCACCGGCACGCACCGCTTCCAAATTCCACTTCTAACCAACTGCTGCTCCTCCCTGTTAAAGAAATAAATCACTGGAGCCCTGTGGGGATCAGCGGGCGCCCAGGTCTGCTCCCGATGCACATCTGAGGGCGCGGGAGAGGGCGAGCAGGGCAGCACCGGCTTCGCCACAGCCGGGAGAGAGGAGGAGAAGCTAACGGGCTTGCCAAAAGCCGCAGGGCACGGCCGCGGCCGAGCGAGAGCGTCTGCCAGCAGCTGATCGCGTTACTGTAAGAGCAGAGCATCATTTTTGTGGGGTAGCAGCAAACTATTAATATTTTGCGGACCGTTTCTGTTCTGCTTTGCAGGCCGCCCCTGTGCGTGTTTGTGAACGGGGAGCCTTTCCGACGGCGGCTGCCGCAGCCTGGACGTCCCTGCGGCAGGACGAGCAGGCACGCTACCGGGCACGATGCGAACCCCTCTCCTCGCAGAGCTCTGCTGCGTTTGCGCCCCAGTAAGCAGGCGTCGGTCCCTCTCCCTGCGTAGCACGGGCTGCGCGTGACCTGCCCCACGGCCCCAGCCACTGATTCTATTGTATCGCTGGATAGCGATTGCTTCAGCCGGGGACCGTCAGTGGGTCACGCTCTGGGGGTGACACCGGAGTCCTACACTGGCAAAGTGAGAGTTACACAGCGGTGCTGATGGCAACGCCATCGTCCCCCGGGGCCGTGACCGGGGAGTCCTTGGGCTTTGCTCAGCCATGCGGCGCGTGGGGATGGCCGGTGGCATCGCAGGGGCCTCCTCGGCGCAGCGGTGAGGGACGCCCCGGGCTCCTCTTCACCGAATGTGCCATACCCTCGGGTTTCGGGCGGTGTGGAAGATTGATTTCTTGATTAAAATCTAATGCGTGGTATAATTAAGGAAATCCTCCTGGTTCAGAAAGTCATTAGGAGACGGTTAATTGGGACGAGGCTGGGAGATGCCTCCTGCGGAGGAGCAGATGCAGGTGCGCTGCTGCTGCACCCCAAGGGCTCCCACACCACGGCCAGGTCGTCAGCAGATGTGGGGGTGAAGCCCGAGCTCTGCAAACCCAGCCTGGCGAGCGGTGTTTGAGATTCCCCCTCGGTCGCTGTTTACACTTTAAGGCCTTTCGCTTCAAAGCATTTCGTTAAATAAAAGTTATGCTTTAGCTGCAGAGTCCCAGAAAGCCAGGGCGGGCAGATCCCTCAGGAGGCGACCCACCCCACGGGGCTGCCCGCGCTGGGATCCATCCCTCCTGGGGGCCATGCCCGTCCCGCCGCCTCTTAGACACCCGTAACACAGTCCCGACCGGTGCGCGATGCTTCCTTTCCCAGATACTCTCTGCAGTTCTTGCACTCGTTTTATTCGTGGCATTAAGAGCAGAGGTAGCAGCCTGCTCTGAGGGTCTTCTCGTCGGCTTGCAGAGAGATGTCAGGCCAACGGGGATGTCTCAGGTTCATGCTAGGGACTGGTGTCGGCCTCACGAACTGGTTTTATTCTTGAAATGTTAATTGAATACTAAATTGTGGATCTGTCAAATAGATTGGGTGAAAAGATCAATTCGCATTAGATGGAGGAGGCTATGTTTTGAGACAGAAAAAATGAATTAGGGAAAAGCAGTAATTCAGCCTGTCAGCGTGCACCACTGCGAGTTATTAACACGTGTATCAGACACGTCTGATGAGCTTCGGTGTGAAAATTATTATGGATGGAGGAAATTTCGGATGCACAGATGCTTTAGTGTGTTATTTGTAAACAACTTAGCTCTGCTCGACATTTAGCTTTAGGTTACTTTACGCCCAGTGTTTGCGTATTGAATGGGGGAAAAAAGTCATTCTGCAGTGCAGGTGGTTTTAAGTAACGGACTTAAATGGCCTTACTCAGCTGCGTGCACCCCGAGATCGCCCCTCGCCCTCCCACAGCACCCTGTAAAGGCCACCAAAAGGTACTCGGGGTCTGCGGGTGCTGATCTCTCCCAGGCACTGATCGCAGCTTGCTAATTGACCTCCTCTTCTCGTGGAGCTGCAGCAGGGAAGAAGATGCCTTGCCTTGCCTTGCCTTGCGTTGCCTTGCCTTGCCTTGCCGGTCTGTCCTCCCTCATGCCCTGCAGGGCTCTTTTTCTATGTAAGTTAAGGAAAAGAAAAAAAATCAAATACTAGAGAGTAAAATTAAATCTACCATGAAAATGCATCACTCTCTAGCAAAGAGTAACTGCAATTACATCCGCAGTCGTGTCCTGTCCAAAGGACGATGCAGTCTGGATGCTGCTGGTCACGCTGGGTAACGTGTGGGAAGTGATTTACATTTTATTTTGCTGTAAATGTCGCAGCTGGCTGAAATGCCCCGGCGTTACGCCAAGCTGCTGAGCAAAAACGCAATTGCGTCTCTGGAAGAGGATGGCGGAGGGCTCATCACTTTGGGTAGGTGTGGTGAGGGTCGGCACCCCAAAATTAGGCTGAAATCTCTCAGTTCTGCATACCTGGGGTGGCGTAATCCCGCCCTGCGCAGGGCTGTCTGCTGTAAGGCTTCGGCTGGTGCCGAGTCGATGGGGACGCGCGCTCTCGGGATGGAGCCCAGGTGCCCGTTGTAAGAGGCAGATTTCTAGTGTTTGGGGCTCTGATTTCCACATCTTATGAGATGGCATTAAAAATGATTGCAGTGGGTGTCTGGGGTCATTCTGCGTAGGGGGGTTTCCATCCCCCCCGCAGCGTGGTGGGGAGGAGCGGGTGTGTGTCTATGTGTTTGCATTGGAATTAGCTTGCAAAATAGGCACTGACTTGAAAAAGAGGAGCCTTTGTCATCTTCCCCATGACATGGGGCTCTCCAGCACCCCAATCGTGTCTCTGTGCAACGGCTAAATCAGACCTCTTAATATACCCTCCTTACTCGCCCCCCGCCAGAGCCAGCGTGCACGCCTGCTTCAGTAGCACCCGTGTGTCGTTTTCCATCGCGGTGGACCCTTTCAACCCTCCAGGCACCTCCTTGCCACCCTCTCACACCAAGGGCGTTTCAGACCATCAGCAGGATGAATCTGGTGCTGAAATGGCTCTATTTCAGCACCCGGGCGTGGGATCAAGTGGCTCCAGGAGGTCCCCTGTGGCCTCTGTTCCTATTTTCTGCCTGTCATGCAGCAGCGGGCTGAAAGGCAGCAGTTTATGTCCAGTTAATACAATCAGGAGAGCATCACTCAGCAATTCCCACTGCATTTCGTTGCTGTGTACAGAATGTCCTGGACCAGATGAAATTCCAACCTGAAGCATTTGGAGAAGCAAAGGCATCGCCGGAGGGCGGCGGGTTGCCCGATGCCGCCCGGCTCCGACGGGGAGAGACGGGAGGAGCCGGCGAGTCTCTCCATCGCGGGCTGCTGTTTGATTCCTCAAGGAACAGATTGCTTGAAGGGCTGCAACTGGCCTGCTCTATCCCAGCAGAGCCTGTGCGGGTTGGGTGTACCCCATTCCTTCCGCACGCCAGTCCTCCCCAAACCTGGGAGGGAAGCCTGTGTCCTGAGGAGCTGCGGGGCGAGTGATGGGTTTTCCTTTGGTTTGGGTTTGCTCTTGGATTTCTAAGGACAGGGTTTATCCCACAGAGCGAGAAGACCCCCCCCAAGAGCTGTGGTGGGTGGTCTTCCCCTCCGGGATGCTCTGAGGCTGGTTTAAGGCTCCTGGGCAGCAGGCGCGGGGCAGGCAGGAGTTTCCCTGCCGTCTGCTGGGCTCTCGCTCCTCTGAAAGCTTTAAATACACACACAGAAACCCTGCATTTTCTGATTTCTCTTTCAGAGATAAAAAAGGGTAGGAATGGAAAGCAATCACGCAGCCACTTTGCTGATCAAACACAGGACGGAGGAAGCTGCCTTTTGACCTCACATTGCCGCTAAAGTATACGCTGGAAGGAGAGGCCTGAAAACAAATGACAGTAATCAGTGCAAGAGGTGATCAAAGAAACACTCTGCAGTAAAAATCTTGGTGAAAAATCCCTCGAATCACAAGCATGTGGGCAGCCACTGAAGAAAGAGGGAAAATACAACAACTTTTTTTTGTTCAATTTTTTTTTTGAACAAAAGATAAACCGGAATCCAACTGCATCCTGCCCTGCACTCGCTGGTCGTTTAAAATCCACGGCACACGGTGAGCTGAGCCGGTGCAGAGCCCCACGCTGTGAGGTGTGGAACCAACAATCAATAATTCCCTTCTTTTAAAGCCATTATGAACCATCCTATTGGAGCGCACTGCTGCGCCTCAATTAAAGATCTCAAAGTGCAGAAGGTGGCGGGGGGTGGGGAAAGAAAGATTTAAAATCCTCGTCAGCAAAGCGATTCACCCAAGGTTTGCTCCATGACGGAGAAGATTTAAATCCTGGAGTGAGTGATGGCTTCAGGTGGCAAATCAGCCGGAAAGAAGCCGAGGGCCCGTGGTCCCAGCGGTGCCAGGGAGGGGCAGGATGCATCACTGCAATACCGGTGAGAGATTAAACATGAACCCGCGTGCTGCAAAAAGACCTAATCCCAGATGCAGGCTGCGTTTTCAAGGTCATGATGTTCCGCTCCAGGGTGTAGGCAATAATATTTCTGAGCTTTTCCAAATTAAGGGATATAGCAGCAGCCGGCCTGAGTATCTCATTGGCTTTTTGCTGCCTTTTGCCTGATCTTGGAATATTACTCCAGAGGCTCGTGTCCTTCTGTAAGTCAGGAAACCTGGACTTTACATAAACTCTGAGAGACACCCGCCTTCAGGATAGTGAGTAACAACTGGATGTTTGCTGAAAGGTGTTTCATACGTGGGGAAAAAAGAGCGGTGTTGGAGGGAGGTGTCTACCTTGTCCAGGCTGGGATGGATCCAGCACTGGAGCACCAAGGTCTCAGGAGCTTCAGGTTCTACCTGGGCTGTTTAATGAGGAGTCCAGGTAGGACACAAAGGTCCACCACGCAAAAAATAGCTAATGCTCACCCAACCCTGGCAGTGAGACAAGGATGTATTTTCAGGTGTCAAAAGTACTTCATACGCTCAGTTGTGCTAAATACCAAGATTCTTACCCCCAAAATTCTATAATCCAACCCGTTCAAGAATTCCCCTAGCGCCTATGCACATATATATAGGGAACAGAGTGCACAGCATCAGCCATCAGGGAGTAAATCTAGTTCAAATACAGCAAAACATACAGTTCTTACGCTGAAGTCATTAAATCCTTGGCTAAGCTAAAAAGGCAGAGTGAATAATGTTTTTAATACGCTCAGGAAATCCTCCATGTCAGATGAGATCAGAAGAAGCCATTAGTGAGGATGGACGGGGATTCTTCTCCAAACAAAGGCCGATACTGAGTAATTGCAAGTCTATAAACAGAGCACCACTTAAAAAATTCAGTAATTTACCCAGCATCTGAGGAAGCATCAAAACTTGATGTTTAATGTAAAGGTAGATGGATGGAAAATAACGAGGACCCTTACAGTTCCACGCTTATTTTTCTGATCTACATTGTACTTGAGCCATTACATATTTAACAGGTTTATTCTGCACTAATGGGAATAGTATTGCCAAATTCCATTCACACTCAGAGACCAGCCTTCACTGGCTTTGTTCTTTTGAATTAAAGGACAGAGACCAGGCTTTTTCTGAATACGCTCACTTTTTTTTTTTCATAAAAGCCTAAAAAGGTTCTTGCTTTACAGATTAGATCTTTTTATTTTTGACATCAAATTGCAGAAAAAAACCAGCAAAAACTGTAACGTAATATAATATCTAACACGGAGAGTTAGTGCAGGTTTTTATTAGCTCCTAACAGCGGAGGAGCATTCGAGTGGCTCTCAAACACCAGTTAACCCTCAAAACACCACTAAAGCCCACGAGTGTTGGGATAACAATTTTATGGGGAGCAAAGAGGTGGGTCAGCTTATTCATCAACCCATGAATCTCTGTCTCCAAGTTCCTTGCCAGCTTAGCTGTTAGTCAACCAGCAACATGTCTCCTTCATTTAATGTTGTGCTATAAATCCCACCGTTCAATTTAAGAAGCGAGTCCGTGCTGGGCTAGCCGTCATCCTTGCTAGTAATGGACTCAAGCTGCAAAATTTGGATTCAAAGCTCAGAGCTGTTTGGATTTAGGGTTTTAGCTTGCCCGTTATAGAAATAAGAAACAGATGGGATTTGCAGGCCTGGTTCGGACTCCAGACTTCTCATAAGGTCAGTGTTGTTTAAGTCAAATCAGATTTTAAGTCAGATTCATTTCTGCCTGTGCCTGCCTGCCTGTTGCACTAACGGCACACGCCAGCACAAAGTATTCCCAGGGCTGGAATCCTTAAAACACTAAGTATATTCTGTATGTCTCGGAAAAAAAATATTACCGCTGGTTCTGCAAGTGACGTGAAATTAGTGGCAACTGGGAACGTTTGTAGTCAGGGCCAGAAAGGTCCTTAAGAGGCATTTATACATCAAAGTTCCCATATTTTTAGAACTTTATAGCTGGAGACTGTACAATATCTCTTTTTCATCTAATAATGGTTCTGTGAGACACATGGAAGGGCAGGGCTTGACATATTATTAGCAATTTACACCAAAAGAGCATCTTGCCTCAATTTGTTGTAGACTCGGCTCCTCGGGGCAGACCTGGCAGACCGATTCTGCCGGGATGGCTTACCGAAGAAAGCTGTGGCTTCGTCGTCTTTTCAAATCGAGTCTAGGTGTCTTCTGTTTGGAAGCATCACTTCAGCTGAACAAATTACTAAATTTAGTAGTGAAGTAACAGGCTCAAATTGCATTTGGCAGAAGGTCAGATTAGAGTATCTAATGGTCCTGCCTGGCTTTCAAATCTCAATGCCGTTTAAAATAAGTTGATGAGCAAAATAAGGCTGTTGAGCATCTTACGGTCTACAGTGGTGTACAAGGGCCTGTGTTTTGCTCTTGTGTGTCGCTCAGCGGCAACACAGAAATTCTGCGATTCCTTGGAAAGGAGAATTTCCTGGAGGCCTTTCACTTGTTCCTGATGACTTGTGGAGATGGTTTTAGCTGGAAAAAGACATTTACAGAAGCGTAGCGTTAAAGATTTGCAGACAGGTTTTGTCTCAAATGCTGTGCAACTAATGTCCACGCCACTAGACTGGCAAATCACGGGCAAAATAAATAAGCTGCTGTTCGGAGGGTGTGTATTCAACAGGACTGCTGCTTTTGTCACAGATGCACAAAACTAGAGTACCGAATAAGAAAGCACTTTAATGTTGGTTGAGCCTAGCTGTCAGACCAGCTGAGACAAGGGCAATGCCTGGGGACACAGCAGCCACGATGCTGCAGGGAATAAAGAGCTAAGGAGGGCAAATGTTCAGTCTATAAAGGCTTCCAGCCTAATGTAGGATTAGTGGAAAGAAAATGGACTGCACATTAAAATTCATGAAGGAGTACAATTTAAGATCCATGAATGACAGGGTCACAATTATGCAGGACAGGGGATTTGGTTTTGGTTTTGTTTTTCCAGAGCTGAAAATGAAGTCATTACGAGGACATGTGTGGCTGCCGCATGCTCTGCCCTTGTCGCTGGATGCCGTGGACACCCACAGTTGGTGATACCGAAGGGATAAACGCAGGGACAAGAGGAAATTGGGAAATGCAGCCTCTGGTCTGTAGCTTCACAGACAAAATACAGGAGTTGTTTTTCGGTAGTCTGATAGGCCTGTCTCCTTGTCCCGGGATCTCAAGGCTGAGTCTCTGGTAAGGAGGAGCTTCAGTGCTGGTTGGGTCTAGCTAGACCTCCCAACTCAGGGACGTGGCGCTTGGGCACCTCTCGCTTCAAACACCCTCTGTGACACATGTAACCTTGGCCAAGTCACTTAATCTCCTGGAGCCCAGCTCCCCCCCTACAAAACGAGCTGACCCCAGAGGGCTGTAAGTGATGAGGTTATTACTGACATGGGGAGCGCAACAGCGTCAGTGGTAAGGGATGGGAGCATGTCATACCTGCTTTTTTCTTCTTAATTAAGCTGCATGAATCTCAGGCCCTTCAAAACAAGGTTGTGGAAGGAAATCACCCTGTAATTATGTGTGAGCCTTTAACTGCAGCGCGTGGTGGGGACTACGGGAAGGGGAGGAAGGCAACGGGTGTCTCCAGTTCATCATCATCGAATTCTGGGAGTGCATTGAGGAGATCTGGCTTTTCATAATGACTTACTGTGAGAAAAGCTCATGCCAGGGGTTAAATCTTCACCCCACGTTCCCCTCCATGAGGACAGAGGCTGGGAAAGCAGTCGGCTGCTTTTCTTCTATGGTCTTAATATAGAACAAAAGAGTAGTATTTTGTCCTAGATTTAACGGTTGGGGAAATAAAACTACTTTGGGTGGCAGGAGGTGCGGTCACATACAAGAGGAAAATTCCAAGATAGTTTTCGGTATCTGCCTATTTTACAGTCATAGAAATATATTTAAATCACAGCCATGGTGCACTCTAACGGCAATGTAGAGCCTAAGTGAATTATTGATTATTTTGCACATTTGATAAGGAAGTCAGAAATTATGTCTAATATACAGAAATAAATTAGAAGACTCCCATGGGTTGTAGCAGA
Organism: Sagittarius serpentarius; assembly: GCA_034782735.1. NCBI lineage: Eukaryota > Metazoa > Chordata > Aves > Accipitriformes > Sagittariidae > Sagittarius > Sagittarius serpentarius. The sequence continues at coordinate 3,904,524 of JAVKLA010000084.1, read as the reverse complement.
AGTGCAAGCGTGAGAAGGTCTTGAAATAGCCATCAGCTTTCATTACTGCAGGTACCAAAGGCCTTGAAATAGTGAAATACTTCAGGTGGAGATCCGGAGAGATGGGTCTGGTCCATGCCTGGTGGATTTTTTTGCCCTGATTGCTCTCAGTAGTCGGTGTACATGCTAACTGCCCATAAGTAGCTGCCTGCCTTCATCTTCTTAGGTAAGCGTGGGAAGAAAATGTTCCAATTTAACAAGAAAATCTCAGGCACCATTTAAAGATTTAGGTATTCTCCAATCTACCCTACCCCTGTCTCCGGGGAGACTGTTCCCATGCCATTCTGCATTTATATTTCTGTACAGATAATTTCACTGATCCAAGGGCTGCCCAGAGGATTGCTGTAAAAGCTTTTTTTAAACCACAGAGAGTGCATGTCTTTGGTAGTGGCTTTGTACGAGCATCACTGAGTTGTTTCCAGTATTCAGCTCCTCACCTGTCTGGTTTGTGTGTGGGGGCTGATGGACAGATGGATGGACGGACCGTGCTCTGTGTGAGAATGCAAACAGCTGAGCCAAAGCCTAATCCTCCCCCGAGCCCGTGACCTTTTTATTCATACTTGCACCTGGCAGGAGCAGCAATCATTCACATATGTGGCCTCGGAAACAGCTGCAGATCTGACACTGTAGTTAAATTTAAAAAGGGTGATGCAGGAGTGCGTGTGAGGGTGGTAAATTAACAAAATCAATTGCTGGCCCATCACAGACCAACTTTAAAGACAAAAGAAAACAGGCTTTTAAGAGTAACAGTTCAGGCTTGCAGCGAGTAAGCCAGGTCTCTTCTGCTGAACACAGTGAGGTTTGTGCAGAAACATTCGCAGAACTGGGGCACAGAGACCTGAATCCGTAGCTGTGATTCACTGCAGGTCAGGTCTGTGCCAGTGGTGATGCGCAGACAAAACTACAGCACACTCGGACCAGCTGGCTCGGGAAGGGGTAAGGGTACAGGCTTCAGCGCAAGCTGTGCGGGCTTGTCTGGCCACCAGCAAGTGGACGAGGAATCGCTGTAGCAGTTACCCTTCGTGCCGGCAGTAGCTAAGCGAGATCTGGCTGAGGACCTTCTACAGGGGTTGGATCATGCAGATAATTGCAGTTGAGATGTGCTCTCAGGGTAGATTGACACTGCAAATCTTTCCCCAGCACAGAAATGCCTGTGTTTTATTCCGGCAGAGCAATTCCTAGCCTAGATCTGGCCATACGCTGTCCCTTGCCACCTGCTGAACAAAACAAGGTAAGCCAGTAGAAGTGCAGGTTGCTGCCAGCGCTGCCTTTTTTAGCAGAAACCTGTGAATGCAGGTATGGCTATCCTGGAAGAAGGCTGCACTGTAGAAATTTTTCTTTTCCATGGAGCGAAACACAAGGAAAATCTATTCATTATGCAGGAGAAAGGCTAAGGCATCTGATTCTGTCTTCAAAAAGAAGCAGTTTTTAACAAGCAGGGAAAAATTTGAAATAAAAGTTGTCAATTTGTAAATGTTTTGTAGCAAGGCACTGTAAGATAGCAGATGGAGGTGTAAAAGGGGTTTTGTTTTTTTGCTGTGTCTAACACCTTCTTTCTACTGTGCTCATCCTCTGTTTTAAGAATAAGGCTTTTTCAAAAATGACTCACAGCCAGTGCCACAAAAATCCTGGCTGTCAGAAAAACTGCTGGTTGTCTGACAGGAGCGCAGCTTGCAGGGAACATTGGTTTATTCTGATTGTCTGTACTGAAATTGCAGCTCGGGAATCTTTCTTCTAGAAAGTGGCCCTACTTAGAGATTCCAGGCACAAGGCAATTACCTGTCTTCCTCTGCTCAATGTAATTAATAGATGTGGTTTTCTTCACAGGCACCAAGGGATGCTGTGTTCATCATGGAATGGACAATTTTGTCCAGAGGAAGGACAACAAAATTCCCCAGTAAGTCAGTCCTCTCCTCTGGGAAGATAGATAAACCTGTGGTGTACAAGCAGGGACTGGAATATTTCCCCTATCCTGCTACATCTCTGCTCATCAGAAAAGAGAAGATATCCTCTGCTCAGAAGGGAGAAAGACATCCTCAGGAATAATTCAGTACAGGAAGCTGGCAGAGATACAGCCCTCTATCACCTCACAGAATTTGCAGTTGTGTGTAAAGCTAAACCTAAGAAAAAGAGCAATTTCAGTCTTCCTGTCCAGCCTGAAAGTAACCACGCTGCTCTGTGCAACGCAGTTACTGACGGAGCAGCTGCATGGGTAGAAATGCATTTTTACAGAGTTACTGAAGCTGGGAATTGTGCTAGGATTACTGGGTTCTTCCCCCAGCTCTGCCTTTGATTTGTGGTGTGTGCAGACCCCTTAATTTGTTTCTGTTTTCCCCATCTGTGAAAGTGAGATAAGATCACAAGGGACCTGTAGAGAGTGATTCATTAATGTTTATTAGACAGAGGGAAATCCTTAAATGAATGGCACTGTATTCCAGGAGGACAAAGTTCAAGACTGCGAAGAGGTTGATTAAAACCAAAGCTGCTATTCCCAGGCTAGGAGGACAAAAAAAGAAAATTGAAAAACCTTACCTACCCCTATGTCTGCCAAAAGCAGTATGAGATTTGAATAAAATCAAGCAGAATGTGCAAGTGTCAATGCATTCATGCATACATATGTATATATGAAAACCATTAAATACATATTAATGTATACCAAAAAGTGTAATGAGGGTGTGTTTGAAGTTTCCAACAAGAAATAATAAAGCAGTGTATACAATCACCATTAACTGTGTGAGCTACTAGTGGCGACACGGCATTAGTACATCGCGAGGCAATAAATATGATACGCTTTCATAAAGGGATGTAACAACATTCAGTGTATTGGCACATTCCATTAGGTACCCAAGTGACCAGAGCTATAGATTGGTTATAGTCATCTTACTGCTAGACTGGCATGCTTTTTGTGCTTATAGAGGAGCATTTAAGTTATTTTAGGTAATTGCTACAGGAGAGCCCCAGACAGAAATGGAAAATTTATACACCTGAGTGTTATTCAAAGTAGGAATCTGCACACTGCAAAGAAGACCAACGTGCGAATGATTTGTTGGTAGCTGATGGGACAGTTTGTGTACATTTGGAGGAGGGATTTGTCTATCTTTTTTTTCTCAGATTGTTGCAAACATCTCAAAGAAATAAACCCACAGACATAATACCAGGTATCTCTCCTAGTTCTGCTATTGTAATGAAACAGTTACTGCAATGTTCTCTTCTCTCTGGGTGCTTTAGTAAGGAAGGGCAGAAAACCAGCTTATCTGCCCTGATTTTACAATGCTGGTTTGTAGACAGACTAAACAAATACTATAGGTTAGACATATCTGAAGTTGGCAACGCTGGGGACTGATGCAACATTTTCCAAGCTTCAGTGTGTTGCAAGTGTTCCCGGCTCAGCCCTCACCATGATGCCTGAGCCAGGAGGCAAATATTCATCCTATTGTGTCAGAGGTAGAAATTGAGGTGATTGGCGATAACTGGAGTCGGTAGGTGGCCTAAATTCAGTCCTGGTACGATGACAAATTTACTGTGTGATTCTTGTCACTGATATAGCCTAATGGAAGGTGAAACATTAACATACACAGGACTCGTGAGGGAAACAAGCGTTGCGATGTACAGGCAAAACACAATGCAAAACCTGTGCTTTAGCAGAAAGGGGGGTTTAGTTGCAGCTGTTACGCACAAGCTGGGAACCTGGCCTGCAGGCTGGTTTCATGTTAAGCGTACATCGCTTGCCACCTTCAGGTCTTGCGTGAATTCACAGACATTGCCAGAAAGCTGGGGCCTTTGGTTGGGCCTCGGTGGCAGACCCGAGTGTCCTCAGCGTGGTAAATCACAGAGACTTGATTTTACGGAGCTGTTTTCCCCGCACCGTGTCTCTTTCATACACCGTGTCGATGGTGAGGGGCTATTTTACCTGTTGAGAGAGAACCACTGGCTATGTCACCCGTGCGCCGTTTGATTTTACGCTGCAGTTCAACTGTGCCAGACCTGGAGGGGCTGAGGCGCTGGGCCCCTCCGGCCCCCGCCTGGGCCTGGGCCGGCCGGAGGGAGCCCTGGGGCGGCACAAGGAGCGGTGCCGCCGGGCCTCCCTGCGCTGGCAACGTCCCTCAGGAAGGAGCAAGTGCCCCTGTGAAAAACCGCAGCCGATTTGGGGAAAAAAAAAATAACGGTTTTGGCTAACCAGGGGGAGAGCTGCTGCCCGGGGCAGAGGGCTGAGGAGAAGGCGGGGGGCGGGGCCTGCCCGGAAGGGCGGGGCTTCAGGGGCGAGGCTTAAGGAGGAGGCGGGGCTTAGAGGCCCGCGCCTGCCGTTAGGGGAGGGTAAACAGCGGATGTTGTCAGCGCGCGCGCGCCGGCGCCGCTTCCGCGTGGGGCGACGTGAGGCGACGTGATGCGACGTGAGGCGGGGCGGGGGGGGAGGGGGCTGTTGTACCTGAGGGGGCGGCCGCTGGGCCCCTCGGCCGCCGCCGCCGCAGCCGCCATGGAGAGCGCCGCCCTGCCCCTCCGCCGGTCCCGCCGGGCCCGGGTGGAGGCCGGGGGGGAGCAGCCCTTCC
>JAVKLA010000084.1:3882842-3893230 GCA_034782735.1 Sagittarius serpentarius | reverse complement strand
TTGCGTGTGCCATGCTGGGATTTGTCATCATAATCCTTCGGCTTGAGGCTGTACATGTAATAACATACCCTTATATTGAAAATGCTTATGTGCACTTTGGTCAGAAACCTGTATTGGAAGGTTACAAAAGTATTTTAATACATATGAAAAGTAAGAAAGCTATACTGAGTCTGAACAATGAGTTGTTGTGGGGTTTTTTTACTTTTTTTTACTTCATTTTTTACTATAGGTTTCCCTATTTGGACCGTCCTGAAGAAAGGCATATTTTAGAAGCTCTCAAGGAACTTTACCAGTGCAATGCTATTGACAGGTAAAAGATAAAACTTACAAGAATTTGAAATCTAATGGTTTAACTGGTGTTAGTGTGTTGTTCATGTGGACTAAAGGACATTCCCCAGCAGTAGAATATATTTCCTCATTAGACCAGGAAGTTAACTACTGGGTTTTTAATATACTCTCTCTAAAATTAGGTTTAGAGCATGGCTTAGGACTTGAGAGATACCGATTAATTTCTCCACATTGTCCTAGAGTTCCTGAGTGGCCTCAGACAAATTACCTCAACTCACTGTGCTGTAGTTACTGATAGCAGATCCCAGACTGTTGTGATGAAGGTGCTTAGGCGCTAGCTGTGAGGCCCATCCAAGAACTCAAGACAGGAAGGGAGATATTATCCTAAGCTTCCAGGAATTCTTCTTGCCCCCAGAAAAACCCAAAATCTTAAACTTGAGCATCTGATACACTTAAAAAGCTGGCTTTGCCTGCCATGAAGCAGGCATAAGCAAACTGGAGAAGGGTGAAACATTCTTCTGCTAGTGACACTTGCTTCATGTCTCCAGCACCTATCTGGGCACACACAGACTGCAGTGTTAGAACAGTCCAGAGGGAAATGCTTCTTTCATGTTCTTAGTATATGGTGGTTGACATTGTGTGTACATGCTCCAATTTACATTTAAACATAGTTGTATTGATTCTGATATTTGAATCTTTTTCCTGGGATAAGGAGAGGCCACGTGACAAGACTGGGTGAATTCCTCGTGCAGTTTCCCCTCCCTCCCAACCTGACCTGTGCTGTCATAAAAGCTGCTTCTCTTGACTGTGAAGATCTGCTGCTTCCCATAGCAGCCATGCTGTCTGTGGAAAATGTCTTCATTCGTCCAGGTAGGAAGCCCCTTATACCAAAGCAGCCTTGGGAGGGTGGGGAATTCTGCTTGGACAGGGACGTCTCAGGCAATGTTTAGGCAGCACACACTGCTTCCCTTGGAGACCTTTTCTACAGCTTCCCTCTGCAGGTTTTTTGCTCTCGGTAGTTTTCTGTGCTAATAGTTTGTGAGGCCACAGTATCTTATAGGTGTATCTCAAGGTTAGAAAGTGGGAACTGATTCCGTGTTTTGAACAATGGTAGCACAAGCCTTTACTTGCGCATAAGGATACTCCTGCCAAGGAGCAAGCTGTCTCTCCTTAGATGAGCCCAACACTGGTGGGAGGCATTAAGTATTTACCTTAAACTAATGCTTTAAATAACCATTACGTTGCAGTGTGAGAAAGATTCCTCCAGTGCAGTGCCTTGTCTCCCAGAGTATACTGTAGCAGATCTGTAGGGAAGAATGGTAAGATTGGGACAAATATACAATGGCACTTTGCCCGTATGCTTTTACAACTTTCTGTGGTCTTGGAGTCAGAGCACATTGCACACTAGGAACTGGACAACAGCTGTTCCAAAGACTTCAAAATAGCATGGAATTGGGTTGCATTTGTTCCGAGGCTATAAGCTGTAAAGCAATATATGGGTAAGCCAGTGGATTGCTCAGAGGTCGTAAGGGGGAAAACTGTGTTACAGGAAGGAAAAGGAAAAAAGAAGAAACCACCAGAAAACCAAAATGCACCACAGCAAATGTTTTGCTGTTGGTCTAAGTACAGAAACAGGGACTGATTAATTTGTTTTTAACTAATGGGGTCACCTCTGGATTGGCTGTTCTGTTCAATAACTCTGTTTAACCAAATACACCTCTGAAATTACTGAGAAGCTCAACTTGTCACTGCCTCCATTTCCAGCATTTTTCTAGATGGAAAATGTAATTTTGCTGTGGTTCCAAGGTAGCACCTCTCACTGGTGTTAAACTTAGTCTCCCAAGTCCTCCTTTCTATCTCCTTTCCCTTCCGGTCTGCCCCTGACCTGTCCCCCCCAACTATGTTACATATAGTCTTTCTGTGTAGCACAGTCTTTGTGGCAGACCTTTGTCCTTTCTAGTCACTCATTGGCTCTTGTCCAGTTATCTCTGTAGTCTATTAACTGTGCCCGTTAGTGTAACAGCTAAAGACACTGCTGACACTACTGATAGCTTGGATTCTGCTCTGGGGTCTTTCCTATTCCCACAAATGTGCGTTTGCTTTCCCATCCTCCATCTGGCAATATGCCCTTGTTATCTGTTCAGCTAGCTAATGCACACGTGTTCGTTACTCTCCAGCAACCCCGTACATTAGGACAGAAACACAAAGACTCCCATCCTGAAGGCACTTGCTCATGTGCAATATGTATACAAACAGAACTTCTTACTTCGTTGCTGTTACTTTTAATACCCACAAACTTCTGACATCATCTGCAGTACAGCAGCAATGCAAGGCATTGGCCTTTGCAGCCATACCTGTCTCTACTAAGGGGAATAGGTTGTGCTGGGGAAGAAATTATTTGGGTATTTAAAACTTGAAATAACACTTTGGAAATGTTGCTTTTGCCTAGTACATTCCTAGCATTTAGTGAAGTTGAATTCCCACTAAACTCAAAGATCACATTTTTTCTAGACTCGCTTATTTTAAGACCTCCATTACTATGGCACTTAAGTACTAGGACAAAAGCTGAGTTAAATAGATTAGGTGGTGCTGTGGTGGGTTGGTTTCAACGGTCTTTTTTCTCTCAGGGCAAGACTTTCACTTGATCCCTGAGAGCTGTTTAAGGTCGCTCTTCCTTTGTCTTTCCATGTCGGCATCTGGATTGATAGTGGGAGAGAAATATGTAGAACCTTTCTTTCTAAGAGACTGGAATTCTTCACCTCTAGTGCTGACTTGATGAGATTAATCACAGATTTAATGCATCTATGTGTTCTTGTTCAGCAGTAGTGGAAGGAGGAAGAACTGTAAATGCAGCTGTGGAGGAGAGACAGATCTAAAAATAACATGAATAAAGAGCCAAGGCTGTCAAACACACTTTGGAGAGATGCTAACAGAAAATTAAGTAGGAGTCATAAATAAAAATGGCTTTGTTAAAGTGAGATATAACTTGCTTCCTCAGGTGATCCTCAGAAGCAAAAGGAGGCTGAGCTTCAACACCAGGAACTTTCCTCACAAGTGGGAGGATGCAATGACTTTGCAACCCTCTTAAATATTTTTGAACAGTGCAAAGCAAGGTATAAAATGATTCCTTACAGTAAGCGGTTTTGCATTGCTCATAACTCCCAGCTGCTGACGGTTTTTAGATACATTGCGTATATGCATATGTATGTACTCATACCTAACTGCAGATTTATTCCTTATTGTGATCTGTAATTTCTATCAAGACACCTATTATTTAAACTAACAAAGTATCTGGCTGTGTAGGTTGCCTTCTTTGTACGACCATAACAAAAAAGAGGCAACTTTCTGCCTGCAGCTTACAAAGGGCTTCTTTATAATACAAATATTTCTGTTCTCAGCAAGTCTCCTTCAGCTTGGTGCCAGAAATACTGGATCCATTGGAGAGCTTTAAAATCTGCTTTTAGTGTGGAAAAACAGCTTCGGGAAATAATCAGTAAACTGAAACAGGTAAAAAATACAATTTTTATATACAATTGACTTATATAAGTTTATATTTAAGACATGTACTGGACTACTGAGCTTTTGCCAGATGCCTGCCTGCTGCCTTTCTCCAGTAGAAACTAATCCACTTAAATATTAGAGCATCCTTGCTGTAGCTTGTGTAACTCACAGGTATGATGGTGGTAACAAGCAAGAAGGAGGGTTTTCCTCCTTTCCTCATGCTTTCTGTAGGGTGAGGAAACCTAGAGTTTAAAATCCATGGGATGGAAGAGGTATAGCCACTTTTTCTTTAGGAAAGGTCCTGATTCATGTTGTTTTTTCTTTACGTAGCTTCCAGACTTCCCTAAAGAGACATTTGAAGGCTCCAGAACTGAAATATTAAGAAGATGTCTATGTGCAGGATACTTTATCAATGTAGCTAGGAGGTAAGTAATAAAGTTTGGAGAATTAAATGGAAAAGATACTGTGCATATTCTTTAAAGGTCTAGCTGCATATTGAAACAGAATAGTAAGGGTGCATATTGTTAAAAGTAGCAAAGTAGCAATTGCAGCTGAAGGTGGTGTTTCTGCGCTGGGCTGGAAGCCTGCTACTCTGCTTTTGACTCTCGTTACATTCCCGGGGAAGTTGCTCATCCTTGGAATAGTAGGTTTTTTTGTCTGTGATATGAACTTGCAGGCAGATGAGTAGTTCCAGATATTAAACTAAAGGGCTTAGAAATGTCCGATTGTCATGGCTGTCAAAGACTTCAATCCCAAACCCTCTTTATTATTGTATTGTTGTATCTGCAGTGTTACTGTGATAGATTAGACAGATATATTTTATTCCTTGTTGGTTTTTTACAGTTTAATTCTGGAAGGATCTTCCTCTGCTTATATATTTGAGTATTTTCTTCTATGCTGCTGCTGCTGATTTGCTTAGTTTACTGTTGCTGTCTAATCACAGCAAAGTATGTTTCATTATACTTTTCCCCGCCCCCCCCCGCACAAACCTTTCAGATCTGCAGCCAGGACATTCTGCACAATGGACGGACATGGCAGCATAGTCTATATCCATCCTTCATCTACAGTAAGTTACCAAAGTCTGTTAATAAAGTAGCAGAGGATCTATAAAAGGAATAAGAAGCAGGTTGCTGTAAACCTCTTTCTCTTCTGTTTGGTTTGTGCTAACTTACGGCCAGGAGAAGCACTGTTGCAATATTCATTTTGAGAGTGAGGAAAAGCCTCACTTCTTCAAATTTGGTAAATGTTTGGCTTGTGAAACAAGTGTGACATAGACTGAGCTTTCTCTCTGGCTCTTTGGATTTCCTGGGCAATTTTAAGCAAGTCATTATGCCTTAGTTTCCCTGTCTGAAAATATAGGGTTATGTCAGCTTTATCTCATTCCTGCATCCAAAGCACTGGAAGATATTCCAGTGGAGCGTGCTCTAGAAATAAAAATTCTTTTTTATCAGTTCTGAAATAATCTTTTAATTTTTCAGCTATATAACCAGGAGACTCGCCTCGAGTGGATCATCTTCCATGATGTCACAGTGACATCCAAAATCTATGTCCGGACAGTGTGTCCTGTTCGCTATGAATGGGTCAAAGACTTGTTGCCCAGATTGCATCAAATTGATGCTTATGAACTGAGCAGTGTGGCACGGGAAGAAGTAACTGAAGAGGAAATAACCAAATGGAAACGTAAGGAGGACCTTAAAAGGCAGTATGGTAAGTACTTTACTAGTCCATATCTATGGCGTGTGTAGTTTTCTTAATTGTTGTGGATGTGTGTGTATGTTATGTCACTGAATGCATTCTGGACGAGTAGGTGTTAATCTGGATGTGCATAACGTATTTGATGTGTAGCTCTAGTTGTTTTCTTATCTTACTGCAGCTCTGCAATCCTTATTTTCCTGCCTTGGCAGTGTGTAGTGATGTTTACTTACTGCTTCTTGCCATGCTCACCCCTTTCGGTTTAATATAGCTGACAGGAGCAGGACTTTAACCCAGAGCTGAATAAAGGCATTTTGAGTCTAACCATTATTTAAGTTTGCAAAGGGTATCTAGCCATAGATACCCAAAATAATACTGTCCTGAGAGAGAGGTCTGTGGAGGGGAGGGATGGGGTGGGGTGGGGCAGTGGGAAGAGGAGGTAAAAAAAAAAAAAACCAATCCCAAAACCCCACCAAACAAAAAACACAGAGGAAGAAGTATCACATTTTGGTGAATGTCTCATTCTGACAGTGAATTTAATGCCATACGTTTAAATAGTCAGTTTTAATTAAACCTGGTGCCTGCTAACTGATCTGGCTGCTTGACATTCTTTGAATTCTTCTGTCAGCAGGTTTCGTAAAGCAGCCAAGTAGTCAAAGGGCTGCTTTGCTCCTGAGCTGACCCTTCCAAAACATTAATTTAATATACAGTACAGGCACTGGCAATATAGATTCTCTTCAGTTTCCTTAACAATGGAAAAAATGTAGACTCTTGCGTTCAGATCAGCGTCTCTTTCTTTCCTGCAATATTGTATAAAACAACTATTTCAAATGATAAAAACACAAATTGGATTTGGTGATAAATTTGCTGGAAGGGATATTTGCATTATTGGATAACGCAGAGGAGCCTCATCTATTTTTCTGAAGTCCAAGGAGCTGAGGTTTCTCTTTGCCCCCCCTTAAACTTTTTGACTTCACCAAGCAATTGTAAATTAGAGATTAATGTTGACCTTACAGAAGTGGCTGAATAGCTGACAAAGGCTTGATTAGCACTCAGTGGAAGGAAAGGCTACATTATGAGCTGAATTATTATTTGACTCCAAGACAGAATTATTAGAAATATTCCAAGAGTGAATGCTGATTAAAGCTCCTTCCTCATATCAAAGAATCTGGTGCCCAGCCTCAGAGCCCTAGGAACAGGCTGCAGTAGCTGCTTCATTCACACAGTCTTTGAATAATTTTTTTTATTTATTATTATTTTAGATTTTATTTTAAACTGAAAATATTTCCTGCTTTGCTTCTCCCAAGGTCTCAGCTCAGTGGGAGAATGTGCATTTCTAATGATGTCTGCTCTGGAGTATTGACTTTTCCCACTCCTTTATCTGTATGTTATCCTCCCCCTTCCTCCTACCTCCGGAAATTTATAGAGATAGTTTATTCTAAGCTTTTTTTTTTTTTTTTTCTGGCTCCCAGTGCTGTCCTTCTGCCTAAACCTGAATTTGAGATGTGTAATTTAGAGAAGAAATGAGTGTATAGAGCACAATATGCATAGTATGTTACAATAAAAAGCAAGATATACGTTTGGGGACGGGATGAGCCCAGCTGCAAATATTGACATGGGAGTTAAGGCATGATTTTATCTTTTATTTTTTTTTCCTCCCCACTGTGGTACAGTCTGTCCTCTCTGGAAGTCATTGAAATAACTGACTGGGACTTGAAAAACATTTGAGATTCTGTTGGGGGTTTTGGGGTATTTTATGAATAGGAGGAATTGTAATGCTGGCTTTTTTTTGACACAGAAGAGTGTATTTCTCTCTCTCCTCTCTCCCAGAAGGAGTCACAGACAACTCTACAAAGAAGATGGAGAGAAGGAATGACGATCAGTCAATACTGGATGCCCGAGCTCGCTATCTTGAGAGAAGGCAGCAAAGAGCGCAGGGTTTAAGTGGCCCAGTGAAAGAAACGGGGTAATACTCGCAGCTGCTCTACTCCCACTGTGAGGAAAGGCAGTTTGGTGCAGTTGTTCTGGGTATGTTTGCATAATGCAAAATGACTAACTGGAATGAAGAAAAACTTCTGCTTTGTGGTAAGTTTGAGTGCTGAAGCATACAAAAGCAATCTTCCTTTGCTGCATCCAGCAAGGAAAAGTTACCAAGCTGAATTTTATTGCTACATGTCACTGGCAACAATTTAGTGGTCTAAAATGTGGATGCCAATTCTGTGGCATTTGGTTGACTTAAAAAGGTCTCAGTGGTCTCAGTGCCATTATTAATAAGATTTTCCTAAAGTGTGGTTTTTTTTTTTTTTTTTTTATAAAGGAGTGCAACTGTCAATTTTTATCCATTTTACTTTGTATGATTGTGGCTATACAGTCTTCATGCTCATACACTACTCAGGAAAATGTGTAGGAAGTGCTCTTTTAATGATGGAACCATCATGATCAAAAGTCAAAAGGACATTTGCCACCTGCATTCTCTGTTGCAGACAGTGTTGTTCCTACTCTGTGTTGTGCTGTACCACGTACAGTGATGTTTCTGGGTGAAGATGTCTTTGTATGCAAAGTATTTTGTAAATGTTTTCATATTCTTGCTAACAATGCATAATTTCTGTCAGGGATGACTTAGCACTGTGTGTTTTCCATTTGGCAAAAAACCCCCCCAGCAGTCAATCCAGTACTCGGCCAGTTTATGTCCTGCAGTCTGTCAGCCTCGTGGGCTGTTTTTCTGAGTTTGGTGGCTGTTATTTTTAAAATATATGGATTTCATTCTGAAGAATGAGTGTTTCAAATGTATAGAAAGAATACACAAGGAAGCACTAGCTTTTTTCCCTCAACTCAAATGTATAAAAAGCAGAGAGCTGTGATGCTTTGTCATCATTAAGTTGTTGTTTCCTTCTCAATAAAGAGGTAATCCCCTTCTGTCACCTTAATAATCCTAAAATGTTCCAGTGCTCTAGTGTCGAGATTTTCTTTTTTGCTGTTTTTCACTTTCAGTAGGTAACATTTTGTGTAAGACAGTTTCCAGAAAACTGGAAGAACCTACTGTCATTTTCCATGCCTCAGTTGTGTGCAACTGTGTGTCGGCTTCAGTTGCTTTTCAGGTAGCTAGCTAATGCTGTTACAGCGATGTTGTAAGGAAGCCTTGGCATTTGTTGTAAAACGTTAAGCATTCTACCTCTGTGGTGCACAGGCTGTAGCTGATTATAAGTTTTCAAAAACCTTGGGATTCTCCTGTGGGGAATATGATAATATCCTTCATAAAGAAGGCAGGAGGTCTGATAATTGTCCCTCTTTCTGTGATTGTACGTATTCAAATGAAAAAGCTGAGGCTGGTCTGCATACTTGCCAAACCTAGCGAAGAAGGCATGATTCACGTCTTGGAGAGCTGGGGAGGCTGCAGCATATGCCACCGGTTGCCCCACAGGGCCGAGTGCCACCTTGTGAGGCTGTAAGAGGCTTAACTCGAGCAACACCGTACTTGTCAACGGCAATAGCAGGAGCGAGCAGTGATGCCTGTGGCTGCTGTGCAAGTTTTGGTCGCAGAGTTCCTAACTGCAGGAGAATTGCTGCCACCTGCCCCTTTTCTGTGCTCTGTACGCACAGAAACGGCAGCACGATTAATGCCTTTCTAGTTCCTAAGGGAATGCCTGAATCAAACAATTACTGCTTGTGATCAGTCTTTGTAGGAAACGGCATGTTTACGATTCCTCTTGCGTTGGGCTCTTTATCCTGGGTTCAGATGGAAAAGGGTTTTGTTCTTTCACTCTGTTGCTCAGACTCTGCTTTTGAGAAGCCAGCACTTGTTCCTGACTAAACCTATAGCCTGAATTTTGCAAAAGCCCACAAATTATTGGTGTTTACTTTGATTTATATTATATTTGCAATGTCATAGCCACTTGTGAGTCAAATGACATCTGCACCTCACACTAGGTCTGAGACAGTAGTTAGAATGCCCACTCTTGGCTTGGGGCTATATGTCTGTCGGCAGATCCTAATGCTTTATTCTATTTATTTATTTGTTTTCTTAGTAGCGAGAAGGGAGGGGTTTTTTTCCTGTTTTCCAGGGCATGAATTTAAGACAAAGCAAAAATGGCCTGAGGAAATAACTGTGAGATTGCAAAATAAGGAAAGATGTAAGAAAAGTGGGGGTTAGGTCTGCTGGGGTGCCCGTGCCTTACAACGTGCACAGCCTCTCGGTAAAGGGCTTGGAATGCTCTCTGTGCTGCGGTCCGGTAAAGAGTTAAGTTTTACCTCTTTCTATGGGCTGGAGTTACACTGTAAGTTAATAAACATAGAATGAAATTTGAAGTTTCATTATGTTACTGTACTTATTAACAGCGTTACAGGGGAAGAGTCCTTGGGACCATCCCTGGCGTTTCAAGGGCCCGCTGCCGCCTCAGGTGCTGCCCATTTTACATCCCGAGATGTTGCCGAAGGGAGGGAGGACGGTCCGCACCGGCTTACGGTCCTTCCCTCTTTTTTTTTTTTTTTTTTTTTTTTTTTTTTTTAAAACGGGATTTGTTAGTGCAGGGCAAGGAGAAACCCCTCCTCGCCCCGTTACGGTACGGCTCGGAGCGGGGAAGGGGCAGGGCCCTCACCCGCGGACCCGGGAGCTGCTGGGCCGGCGCAGGCGGCTTCGTGCTGACCGGGGAGAGCACCGGGGCCCTCAGTCGCCGCGGTGCTGCCGCCGAGGGGGCCCGGGTCCCCCGCCCCCCCCAGCCCTGGGGGAGTCACCGTGCCCGGCCGCTCTGCCTGCCCCCCCCCCGCACGTGACCCGCCGGGACGCCGAGCGCGGAACGGAAGTGACGCGGCCACACCTCGGTCGCATGATGTGGCAAAAAAAAAAAAAAAGGGAAAAAAAAAAAAGAGAAAAGAGGCCGGGGCGGGGGGAGTGATGAGTCCCGAAATAG
>JAVKLA010000084.1:3844650-3882742 GCA_034782735.1 Sagittarius serpentarius | reverse complement strand
GGCAAAAAAAAACAAGAGAACAGAGGCCGGGGAGGGAGGAGTGATGAGTCCCGAAATAGTCCCTTCCGGTGGCGGGTCCTTCCGCCGCTCCCATTGGCCCCGCGGCGTGTGAGTCACACCGCTCTCCGGGATCCTTCCGCCCGGCCGGCGCAGTTAAGGCCGGTCCCGGCAGGTGAGGGCAGGTCCCTTCCTTCCGCGGCGGTATCCTTCCGCCGGCGGGGGCAGCTTCCGGATCGCCGCGGCTCTTCCCCGCTCGCTGGTCCGTTCCGCCATTGCGGTCCCACTTCCCCGCGCCGCCCGGACCCCGCTGAGGTGTGACTCCGGTCCGGCCTCGGACTGGAGCCCCAGCCTGCCGCCGCCGCCATGGCCCAGATCCTGCCAATTCGCTTTCAGGAGCACCTCCAGGTGGGCGCGGAGGGGCCGGGGGAGGCCGGGCCGGGGCCAGGGGGAGCGGGGGCTGTGGTGGGCTGGCGGGCCGCTCCCTCAGGCGGAGGAACCGCCCGGGGACGGTGCCTGGGCGAGAGGCCGCGGGCCTTCCCCTGAGGGCCGCGGGGCGGCCCGGGCCCCTCCGGCGGCGGGGCGGCCGCCCTCCCACAGGCCTTGCCGGCGTCTAGCTCGGGCAGCGCCTTCCCGCCGCGGGCTGCCCGCCGCGCCGCCCCGAAGGGCACCTTCCAGCGCTCCCGCCGCTGTCTCCGTGCGGGCCCGGACCTGAGGGGAAGGGCTGAGGCGCCGCTGGGCTCCTCCGTGTCCCGAGGAGGCGGCGAGCGAGGGGCCGAGGTGCGAGCGCCGGGCATCCAGCCCTTGCCCGGTGCCCCCCTTGCCTTCCCCGCGGTGGGTGGTGGGGTGTGTGCGGTCCTGGCGGTGTAGGCGAGGCTGGCGCCGTGCCCACGCTAGTACCTGCGGGGCGGCGGGAGGGGAGAGGGCGGCTGGTTCCTCTTTGCTTCCCGGGAGCGAGTCCGTCTCCTCCAGGGCAGTGCGAGTGGGAAATCCCGCTTCAGCACGGGATTTGCAAGGGGGTGGGGGGTAAATTAATGAGGAGGTCGAATTGTCTCCGTCCGTTGCTTAATTCTTTTTTTTTTTTTTTTTTTTTTTTTAACGAGGCTGAGGTTTCTTAGAATTGTAAGGACATATTAAATCATTTTGTTGATGTTCTGACTTGTAACGTCTTCTTCTGTGAAGAAAAACCACATATTGCAGCGAAATGTGAAAGCGACTGCAGGCTTCCCTGCAGTACAGCTGTGGCAGTGCAGACACAGAAGTGCCAGGTCTACACTTTCTGTCTGGTGTCCACTGGCCTCTGACAAATTCTAGGTTTGAGTATCATTAAACCATAACTGGATGCTAATAGATTATTTCCAAGCGATGGCCTTTAGTTTCTTTAAGGCGGCCTTCTAAAGGCACTAGTAACATATTCTAAAATCGCTTCACTGCAGGAACGCGAGGCTACCTTCTCAAATAAACATGTGCCTTTAACGTCTCTTAGTGAAGCTGGAGTACAGGGAGGGGTCTGGAAGCGGTAACACAGTTGTGCAATGTGTACTTCCTATCCGACAAGTCTATAGGGCGAAGTACTACGAGCCATGCTTCTCGTCCTGAATTGCTGTAGCTGTGGTGGTACTAAGCTTGGCTTCGCTACTGAGGAGAATTTTTTGAGGAGAGCTTGTATAATAAAAGTTACATCAACATACCTAGGCTGGGTCTTCTGGCTTCTAGCAACCTGTCTGTAGCCCTGCTTCCCTGTGGTGTCAGCATCAGTACATAGTTTGTGCTTAGCTGACTGGGACTGTGGTGGCCACTAACATAGCGATGGATTTGCAAGACTTATAGTGATTTTTTTCTAACCCAAATGGAAAGAATTTAATTTCTAGACACCTTGTTAAAGGAACAATTGCAAAATACTTGTTTTGCTGTGTAAATTACTGCTGTCCGTAGATTTAAAAAAATACTACCATGATTGGGTTTTATCTAGCTAGTTAATTGTTGAGCATTGGATAGTTTTACTTCAATATCAGTTTAAAATCAGGCCAGAATTCCTAGCTTAGGTGTAGCCCTGGACTCTTCTTTAGCGAGCAGCACTGACAGGAGAATCTCATGAGTTGCCCGGAGCTTCAGCTCTGAGCAAGTGTTCTCTTCTGGTAGTGGCATAGCCTAGAACCGACTATTGAGAAGATTCTGTGTACTCGGGTGAAACTCATCCCTCTCGGTAGCCTGGCTCTTAATAAAGTATTGTGGAAATGCATCTATGATACATTATTTAAGATACAAACCTTGCATGTGACCCACTACCAGGTCTCTAATGACATGAGTACTATTACATAATGAAACTCATCTGCTTCACTCCAGAAGTGCTGATAGGTGTCAGACCAGCACTATAGTAGAACGTGACTGTTCTGACTCTTAAGAGTGATTTCTCTGTTTGTTTGGTTGTTTTTTTTCCTCTGTTCCTGTTTAATGTAGAGCACTGGCTTAAGCAGTATCTTTTACAACTGCATGTGTGAGCTGGTCTTTCGTAAGAATGGGTATCCAGCCTTCTGGGCCTACATGCATGAGGCCCTTGCCCATAACGCTTCAGTTTGCTGTACCTGCTGAACTTCCTCATTTTGTTTCATTGAAAAAATTCAGAGGAACTTGAGTTCTCGGAGGTATTGTTTTCATGCTGAATCTTCTGACTTGGGGTTGGAGCAAATTTTGAGAGCAGAAACATGGGTATTGCTGCATTTTTGCCATCCAGAACTGCTTTAGCGTATTCCAGGCTGTTTATGGGAGGTCCTCATGGACTCAACAATACAATTTCTTGAACTGTGCCTGACCTACATTGTTTAGGAAACTTGTCATACAGGTGTTGTGCAACACTTGCAAGTTTGTAGCCGATGCTTAATGAAGGACAAGGTACCCGACTGGAGCCTTATTCATAAAAAGGCAGGTGATGGATATGAATGAGAAAGTTCCTGCAAGGCTATTGAAAACTGCTTTTAAATAATCGAGAAGACTAGCAATCAGCAATATGTGTATTATGATACTAGTTTTCCATGGATCCACCACTGCAGGTCAGAAAATGGTCAAGTAACTGTCCGTACAAAGCTTGTCCTGATCTTCAGCTTCAACTCAGTTGCACTCCATATTGCACTACTCGAGGCATGCTGGCTTTATCTGTTGCTGTCAGCATCTTGGCTAGGTGATATGGGAATGAAGAGTTAGTCTCCAGAAGGCCTCCGCTGTCGTGCTCCCGAATGTCTTGTCTCTTGGGTACGCAGTACAGCATGCTTTGTACCCACAGTTTGAGCTAAAGATCTAGTTTGGGCAAGTAAGATGTGGCAAATAGCTTACTGGGGTTAAATAAGCTTTCTGGATCTTTCCTAATGGAAGTCGGAAAACAAAATGTGTAGTCAGGCTTCAGCTTTTGTTTGTTTGAGTCCCATTACCTAGCTCTGAAATCTCAGTAGTCACAAATACGCAGGATGTTATCTGTGTATTATCTATTGTAGATGCCTGCCTTGCCACAAAAAAAGTCAACACCACGCTGTGGAGAAACTTTTTCCTTGGGAGTTTCCAAGGAGAAACTTCATTCCTGCACTATCAAAACTACCGGACTCATGTTATAAAACTTCATAGTGCTACACTTTTTTTTTTTTTTTAAGTAGCCATGAGGAAACAGTCTAATAGGCATGTAGTGGGAGATCAGACTTCAGTATGTCAAATGACTGCAAATCTGGTTGCTCATATACAGGTTTTAGGGATTCCATAAGTTGGTGCCTCTGTGTACTTGAGGGTGAAAGTAAAACACAACTGCTTACTGTGGTAAGGGCGTGGAGCTTTTCTAAGATTATGTGTTCCTGATGAGTGAGAAGGAACCAGAGAAGTTAGCAGGTGATGAGCTGTGATTGCCATTTAATTTAGCCACACTACCCTGAAATATATGAAAATTGAACTTGGACCAGGCACACCGCTGTACTGGTGTGACTTAAGGCATTAGTAAATACTCTTCTGAACCTAAACATATTAAAAAGAAAAAAAATTATTCTCTAGACCTGTCTAGACACTACAGAAAACTGTCAGCTCATGCTGTGCACTTGATGCTGAAACAGAACTACTCTTTTAAACTAGGAAAAGGGTTCTTGTATCTGTTGGTCATTAGTGGAGCAAACCTGAATGGTGGCTATGCTGTTCTAGTGTGGTGGTACTTGGATGGCTCTCGGAATCGTAGCTAGCTGTACCAAAGAGCTAACTGAATAAAACTGGACAGCTGAGGCATTGTATAATAAAACTTACAAACTTACTACTTCACTCCAAGAATGACAAACAACAAAATGGTTCTGTGTATTGTGCTGGCAGTGAGACAGTGTAATACATCCTAAAAGACTAAATCTCTGCTATAAAAGTGTTAATTTGAAGCAGTTAAGTCTTTTGATGTTATTTTAAATCAGGAATTAAGACAGGACTGCTCTGCCTAATGCTGTTTTGATGGGGAGGGTCTTGCCCCCAGCTGCTTAGTGGATCTGTATTCCTAAAATCGGTGAGCTTGGAGTATTCTTACAGAGGGAAAATTTGTAACAAAGAATGCTGTGAAGAATCTAGGTGACCTGAAGAGAGTGTGTCTGTGTGTCCACTAATTGGATAGGAACAATTAGTTAAGCAGTTCATAAGCTATTCCTCTTGGCGTATCCCTCACAGCAGGTACTGAAGTCAACAGGCCTGCTTGTCTTGGTGGCACTACTCATTAGCACTTCACGCTGGGACTGTGCTGACTTAACCAAAGATAAGTAATGGCAGCCAGTGGTTCTGAACTCAAGTTTCAGCAGGTACAGTCTCAGCTGCGGCTTGTAACTGAAACAGTCACACAGCATGCCTGTGGCTGCTGAGACCGGATGGCTCCCTCAGCCTATTGAGGGTGAAGCAGAAAATAGGAAGGATATAGATATAGAAGAGCTCTTGAATATTAGAGGTCTCTTATCTGTTGAGAACATAACTTCCTAGCCTGTCACAAACTGTAACTCTTACCTTGTGCTGGTAAGCATGAAGTACTCTGGAGCCATTGACTGGATGTGGGACTCCTGTGTTACAGAACTGCAGTCAGTAACTCTTAACAGATCGGCAAGGATATGAATCTTTTGTGCGACTTAAGTTTATTTTGCTAATTTTCGTGTAGGGAACTAAATGAGTGGCTGAAATGTAGCCTGGTGTCTACCTTGTTCAGTCAAAGCCTAGTAAAGCATGGCCTTGCAATAGAGCTAATGTGACTCACTGCACATCAAGGAGCTCTGTGCTTTTCAAAAGACTGGGAATATTTCTGTTAACTGGCATTTCCCAGCTACGTGATTTCTAGCTGCATGTAGATAAGGAGTCTCTGGGCAGAGACTAAGCAGCTGCTTGTGGCTACAAGAACAGTGGTTATATCCTGTCGAGGTGAAATGCATACTCAGCAGTTCCGCACCCTTCCTTGTAGGCAAGGAGAAATTATTTGACAGCTAAGCAAACTGTCACAAGAAAGCGAATGTTCCAGGAAGGGGTCAACAAAGAGACTCTCGTCAGCAGTTTTACCATTCAGTTTGTCAAACATGCATGTAATATGACAACTTTTCTGGGTAAGTTACCAAGAAAGTACTTGAATTGCCTTCTAGTGAAAAAATAATTTTACTAATCAGACTTTAACTTACCATGTTACAATGATTCATCTCTCAGTGCTGTTCAGATAAATGTCGTCATAGAATTTGATGGTTCAGTACAGCCTGCAATCGACTGAAGTATTCAACCTCGAGTTAGAGGAGTCCTTCAAGGCAACATCTTTGCTGAACAGAAGAGTTGCTGCTGTCTCTGGCAACCTGTTTCGTGGTTCCACTCTAATGGAGCAGCTGCTTCAGAGAACACTTACTTCTCAGCGTGCTTTCAGGAGACTGGCATAACTGAACTTTCCAGCAAATGTTGGTGTACAATAACTTGAACTGTAAATTGGTTGCCCAAGCACAGCTGGCAAGTTCTGCTTTCGTATCTGCTTGAAAGCCAAGGAAGTGTTTTCCGTAGTATAGTGTAGGAGTGTCTTATGATTCCTTCTTTTTTTCACAATCTTTTAAACTTGTTTATGAATTGGTGAAAGGTAGTGGACCTAAATGAGTGCAATGTTAAATGTTTGGGGTTTTTTTTGCTCTGTGGTAAGAGGAGAAGGGATAGAAAATCTGCAATAAACCCTATACTCTCTTAGTTGTAGTGCAAACTCAGGAGTTTGTACATGGAATAGTATTGAAATTTTCACAATAACCTCCAAAGAAATACCTCTTGTCATGTTTCCTAATAGTAATCTTACTCTCTGTTTGCTTTGCTTGGTTTTATAAACACTCCTGCCTCACTCACCTGAACTTTAGCCTGTTTGGGGAAGAAAATAACTTATAGTCCAGGGAATGATCTGTACTCTCAAGAGTTCTATGCATCAGGTCTGAGTGCAGCCAAGAAAGTTACCATTAGCCTTACCAGCTGAGCAAAGCAAGTGCCACTCTTGGCTGGTTATGCTCTTGTGTAAGCAAATGCAGAGATTGTCACAGTTAAAGTCAACTTCCTGTCTTGGTGCTTGAAGCAGACTTGGTTCATGCACTTGGATCTGTTGAGATTAAAAGACGAAATCTTAGCAGAAAGAGCTTGTGTACTTAAAGACCTCGCTAATGGTCACGCCTCCGTCAGAAAGCTTCTCCAAGCTTTCTTCAGAGCTCCAGTGCCAATTGACTAAATCTTTTCAAAGAAATATCTAGCCTTTGAAAATGGCCTTAAGTTTAAAAAGGACCACATCTTCCACTACTCACTATGGTTGGATACCTCAAACGTGATGCCTAGCAGATGGCAGTTTGATTAAGATAAATCTGTCTTGAAATATCTAAGCAACTTTGATTCAGTGGCTAAGTCCAGACCTCCCTAAGAGGTCTGCCATCTGCTAGGACTTGCTGCTTTGGCTTGTTCTGTCAACAATGTTTGGGTATAGTGCTGTGAGTTACTGGCAGGTGGAGTACTTGGCACTCTGAAACTACCCTCCTCTACCAAATTAACAAGGAAATTGATTGCTTGATAAGTGATTTTGCACTTGTTAAGCTTGTAGCCCTAGCAAAAGGAAACACCACATCCTAGTAAGTCTTTCCAGCTCTACCAGATGAAACTCTTGCATCTTCAAACCTTCTCTGCCTGCAGGGTTGTGATTGGTTTGCATATAGCCCTGCATAGCTGATGTACAAATACCAGAGTCTCGGGCCTAGAGAACACTACCCAAGTAAAGGTGTGAAAGGGAGAACTGAACTTAAATCTGAAATCTCCTAAGTGAATCCATGTTGCTGAAGAAGGTATGGTTGGGTTTGGTGGTGCTGGACCTCAAATGCTGACTTAAACCTGCGTAACAGAGGTCTGACCTGTCAAGGTGGTAGGGTTTGATTTTTTTATGGCTGTAGTATTAAGACAATTTTCTCTTGGGAGAGCTGATAAAACACTTGTCTTTCACCTGAAAGTTTCCTGGCTTTATTGTCAGGTGGATGGATGTAAAGGGAGCTGTCTTTGAATGAAACTGTTCACTGTGTTAAGTCGCAGGAAGTGTAGATATTCTGTCTTGGGAGAACAGCTTCAGCTAGTCAGTCATGGTAACTAGCTTGATGCCTGGCTTCAAGAATTACATTTAAATCTGTTGTGCTTATAGTCTTTCTTAAAATCTTTTGAAGAAAAGCTGGGTAGACATTAAATTTAGCAAAACATCAGTGTTAACTGTCTGTAAACTAGTTGCGAAATGAGCCCTTAAACATTAAAGAGCCTGAGCACGGTTTTTGGTATTGTTCAAACCTGACTGAAGCGCTTCAAATTGTGAAGTACTCTCTTGAAAGAGCAAGGTAATGTCAGTTAAATAGTGTCCTTTAGGACAGAGGACTTAAATGTGGGGTGGCCAGAGGACCATACACAAAGGCTGAATCATCTAGAAATTCTCTCCTTCAGCAGTCCCAAGGAGCTAAAACTGACTTGCTTTTGAGTCTTAACCTTAAACTGTACCAAGATCTGGCTGTCTTGATTCACTGGGTGATACAGATCATCATCCATTGAAGTGCCTTTTGGGAAGCTTGTTGTGTGAACTTGGTGTGCCATAGCTTAAATGTTACTTGTTCCTTGTGTGTGCTGTCTGAAAGCTGGGGCAAAGGGGAAGTGTAGTAAAACACCCTCTTTATCAGAAGCTGCAAGTAGGCAGGAACAGAGCAGCTGAGGTGTGGTCATCTTGGAGCTCTTACAGAGCACAGCTGATAAGAGCTTAGTGTTTTGCTTCAAACTAGTACAATAATACTAAAACGGTTTTGAAGGTCTAGCCCTTCCTTCTTGGGAGTCCTTGGGCTTGAAGTTCAAACAGTCTTCCAGAAAGAAAAATATCTGAAGTACTAGAAGTGATAATTCCTTTAATGGTAGAAAACTGGCCTTGAGTTTTTAAGGTATACCTGCCCACAAGCTGGGTATCTGTATGTATGTGAACTAACCATTCTGCATTTCCACTGTTAAAAATGGAATAAACTTTGTTTCACTACTGACTTCCTAACACAGTAGCCTGTTGCAAACACAGTGAAGTGGTATTAACTAAACTGTGTTTTCTTGTAAGCCGTACTAGAAACATAATTTAAAGGTTTGCAGAAGCAGTCTGTGGCGCAGCAGAAAAGGAGGTGGTTTATTGATCTGTGTTAAGTATGCCTGTGGATGAGCTGTTTCTGATTTCATTAGTGTCCATCTCATATGTGTTAGCTCTGCCCACTGGGTGGTATACAGCCTTGCTGCTAGACAGGACTAGGGTAATTGCTAGACAGGTAGCTTTTTTTAACTCTACAAGGATAAAGATAAAGCTCAGATGCCTCACATGTGATGTTAAGCTTGAAATAGCGATAGCTGCCAAGCTCAATGAAATAAGTTAGGGCTCTGGAAGCAAAGCTGGTGAGAGTGAGTACTGAAGCTGCAGCTTTAGCACAGCTACCAGAAGCAGGTAAGTTCAATGTGCCTTAAACCATGAGGGGCTCAAAAGCTGAGTTCTCAAAACAGTAAGTTGTAAATGGACCTTGAAGACAAGGTGCCAAGCACTTGAATGCTTCAGGGCTTCTTCAGGAAGCCTGCTGTGTTTAATTGAAGATGGGCGAGAATTTGTGTGCCGTGCCATTTTCGGGTAGCATGGTTGTATTGTCACAAAAAGATATGTGAAACCTAGTATCTCATGTGACTTTCACAAAAGCTGTTTGTGGCTATACCAAGGTAGTAACTTCATGCTAAACCTTTTTTGTCTTCCAGCTCCAAAATCTGGGCATTAACCCAGCAAACATTGGCTTCAGCACTCTGACAATGGAGTCCGACAAATTCATCTGCATAAGAGAGAAAGTAGGAGAACAGGCTCAAGTGGTGATCATTGACATGAATGACCCCAGCAACCCTATTCGAAGACCAATTTCAGCTGACAGTGCTATCATGAACCCTGCCAGTAAAGTCATTGCATTAAAAGGTATGGAAGTCCTGATAAAGAAATGTTTGAAGTGGATGGAGAGCTTTCTGTAAGACTAGTTTATGAGTGACTTTAAGTCTCAGGCAACTTTTGTGGGAGGATCCCTTGCCAATTTTCCACAGCTTAATGGGAGCTTAAGTTTAATGTATTTTCAGTTCTTCTCGTGGTAGCTGGGCAGTAAGCTTCACATGAGGCTTCCTGCTGTTTGCTGATTATTAGGATGAATTTTTTGCTTCAGGCAGAATGCTTACAGCTTCCGAGCAGGGAGAGCTGGAAGGGAAGGGTAGTCTTTAAAATGCTTCTGGAGTCTCAAGCCTGCAATCGTGTTAGAAGGAAGTGAGACCTGATCTCCTAAGCATGTAAGGTCTATCAACTAAGCCTCTCTTTACAGAGAAGAAAATTAAGGCTGGGGAGGATGGGAAGTATTCCGGAAGGCCTTAGTGTGGCCTCGCTGGAAAAGGCCAGTGCACCAGTTTGTGCATATTTATTGTAACAGTCAGTGATAAGAAGAGTAAAACTATGCAGGGAAGACTTGTGTGCTGAATAAAGCACAAGGTCAGCTAACTTGGTATCTCTGGCGATACAGAGAACCAGCA
Organism: Sagittarius serpentarius; assembly: GCA_034782735.1. Taxonomy (NCBI): domain Eukaryota; kingdom Metazoa; phylum Chordata; class Aves; order Accipitriformes; family Sagittariidae; genus Sagittarius; species Sagittarius serpentarius. Next base: position 3,872,665 of record JAVKLA010000084.1, on the reverse strand, counting down.
TTCCTCTGGATTCTCCAGAAGTGTTGGTCTCTTTCCCCAAGAGGCCCAAGAAGCCTTAAATACTGTCACTCTAGAAATGCGCGTATTGCTAATGGAAAGATTTATGTATTCAATGTTATCCAAGTTTGACTTTAATACTGTGCTACTGTTTTGTCACAACTTTAATGCTTTCTTGTGTGTGCAGATGGTAAGTTATTTCAATTGACTGTACTAGTTATTGTCTTGTCTTATGAAAAGAAAAAGCAGAATAAAATGGCTTAGATCTCTGGTGCACATGGCTGAACAGTGGTGGTTAAGCAACTGAAAGCCTAAAATTCAGAGGTTTTTTCATGCCCTCCCAAACAAGGCGATTCTTAAGATTCAGAAAATTACTCAAGAACTTGAAGTGTACTTAAACTTGTTATTAAGCTTTTTATAAACAGGACTGACCCTTTCAACTTAAGTCTAGATTTTGCCTCATGCTATGCAAGGCATACTAAGTAGGAGACATGTTACCTGAATGTCATCTCCCTTGACTCTAAAACTCCAACTGCACTAGATATGGAAACAAACTGCTAGCCTGTAGCCTGAGTAATGCTGTATTACACAGACTTCTCCAAGCTCTGGAGAAATTCCTGACGCTGCATCTTAGATCAGTAGTTGAGCTAATGGTGGCTTCTAACTAAACAAATCCTTGGTGAGTGAAGGCACTTGCCCATATGGCACTGTGACTTTATCAAGCTGAGTTACCATTAGTAACTGTAGCAGGTGTTCTGACCTGCACCTAGTTTCCCATGACGTTTTATATTTCTCTTGGGCTGCACTATTATGTGCTTAAATACCCAAATGAGAATTGTTACAGGAGCAAGCACAGATTAGTCATAGATTATAAAATTATAGCAGTAGACAAATCCCAGCAGTTACAGTCTAGTAAATAACTGCCTGTGCCTGAATCTGATTTTATTCTTCCTGCAATTATCAAAAGCCTCATTCTGATTCTGCTACAGAGGTTGTCTCTAAACCAGATCTCCTAAAACCAGTAGAAGTTGGTCAGAACCTTCCCTATCTTCTCAACAGGAAGAAATAGTTTCTTATATACCACTGCATTGTAAAAACTGGTAGAAATGACAGCCGGTGGCTGTTCAGGATGTATGTATGCACCATTCTATGTAATTTGAAGAACTTTTCCTCTTACCTTCTAGAGCTTGTGTTGGTCACTAGATTCCTTTCCTTGCACAGTTTCTGTTAGTCTGGTTCGCAGCCAGTAGCTGTGTATCCCATTAGTGCAACCTAAGGGTTTTGGCTAATGAGTCTGAATTACAAAAGCCCTCTGCTAGCTTGACTGTTCCATGTTGTGCTTTTTTAATACTTAAAACAGATGTGGACATAGTTTTTAATGACACTGGCATAGCTCTCCTCACAACTTTCAAGAGACTCAGCTTTATTGTAACCTAGTTTTGATGTACGTGAGGCATCATACAACTGAAGCGCTTGTCTCCTACCAAGTTGTTTTCCACATCTGTTTGATTGCTCAGTAGTGGCAAATTGGTGAAATTAGCCCTAGGAGCGTGGTCTGGTTAAAAATAATAGCTGATCACTGAAGATACTGCCAGTATCTAACAGCATTTTCTTGAAGGAAGTCACGAGGCTTGAATGTCATACTGCAGCTCTTCTACTTTTAACCAGTGCTGGAAGTAACAAGTGGAAACTGTAACCTGGCAAACAATGTTGTGTTTTCTAGCTGGGAAAACGCTTCAAATATTTAACATTGAAATGAAGAGCAAAATGAAGGCTCATACAATGACAGATGATGTCACCTTCTGGAAGTGGATCTCTCTGAATACTGTTGCCCTTGTAACGGATAACGCAGTCTACCACTGGAGTATGGAGGGGGAGTCCCAGCCTGTGAAAATGTTTGATCGCCATTCTAGTCTTGCTGGCTGCCAGATCATCAACTACCGTACTGATGCTAAGCAGAAATGGCTACTGCTAACAGGCATATCTGCACAGGTACTTTACCACTAGGGAGGCCTGCCATGGAAGGCCCAGAGCTTGTCTCGTTTCCTCCTTCTGTAGGAGGAGGACTGATATATTTGTTTTCTTTCCTAAAATATTGTTGGGAATGTAAATGCATGTCTTGATCTTCAAATAACAAACTTAAGTGTAACTGAAAATCTTACAGTAATGGTATAAACAGTAGTACAAGGTTAAGAGTCTTAAGTGATGCCTTTGTAATGGTACTTCAGCTTGATATGACAACATATTTACCAACACTAACTTAAATGAAATTACTGGCCTAGTGCCTGTACTTCCTGACTTTTGTTCTGTCTTGTTTAGCAAAATCGTGTTGTGGGAGCAATGCAGCTATATTCTGTAGATAGAAAAGTGTCACAACCAATTGAGGGACATGCAGCTAGCTTTGCACAGTTCAAGATGGAAGGAAATGCTGAAGAATCCACTCTCTTCTGTTTTGCAGTAAGAGGGCAAGCTGGGGGTAAGGTAAGACCTGGTTCTAAATATGGTGTAATCTTTAGTGACTCACCCTGGTTGTCTGCTTCCAGGAAAACAAGCGGTTTAATGCACAAAGTTGCCTTTAGGAAAAAAAGAGAAGGACTGTGTCAATCTGGATGCTATATGTCTAACGTATGTGAAAACTGGTACCTACAGAGATTCACAGCAGGGACTACCTGATGTGGCAGGAGTCATGAAGTAAGGTGGCATGTCATGACCAGCCTAATTAGATGCTTGAAACATGTGACTCTCAGCTTCACAGGCTAAGCTTAAGGGAAAAGCTGTTGTAATCTTTCTTTGATGTTGATTCCCAGTATCAGGCTTAACTTATTTCCAAATTATTAGATGGAAAAAAATTGAACACTAGAGTTACAAGGCTAACTAGTGGTCTAATACTAACACCGCAATTATGTGAGCTACTTTGTGACAGCTAAACCAAAGTAAAACCAAGGCTAGATTCAGAGAAGCATCTTCAGAACTGTCTCTATAAAATGTTAACCAAGTTGAACAGAGTGTGTAAAGTGACCTAACTGAATCCTTAAACTTCTAAGTAGCTAGGGGTAACTAAAGATTATGCTTAACTGTTTTCCTTGCCTGTGGTACACGAATACAGTATGCCACACATTTAGCCAGTGAAAATATTTAGGAAGACTGACTTAGTTTATGTTTGCATAAGCTTGGGATTAAGGCTCAGCAGCAAAAGAATTGCTATGTCTTCATTGTTGAATCTATTGTCACAGAAATTAAATACAACAACTAACAGACTAACCTTTTCTATTGCACAGTTGCATATCATTGAAGTTGGCACACCACCTACTGGGAATCAGCCATTTCCAAAGAAAGCAGTGGATGTCTTCTTTCCTCCTGAAGCACAAAATGACTTTCCTGTTGCCATGCAGGTATGACAGCAAAAAACAAGAGCACAAGAACAAGTCTGTAGCTTCTCTTGGTGGATATGACGCTGTAATAGGGCACTGGAAGCCAGGTGGTCAATATATTGACCTGAGGCTTGGCACTAAACTTGTGATTTCTGCTTCTGCTTTCAGTAGTGTTAAAGTAAAGGTGGAGACTGAAGGAGCATTCAAAGGCGGCGTGTTCCTATTTATGGAAAAAATATCCATGTATATTTAACTGTCTTTCAAGCTCTTAAAACATCATTCTACTGTGATAGCACTCAAGTATTAAGTAAAAATGTTGTAGTTGTCCTGAAATGGCACAGCTATCTGCTGATTCTTAAAAGCACTTACTTGTTTCATCCAGTACCAAATTTGATATCTGTTCCTGTTTTGCAGATCAGTGACAAGCATGATGTGGTGTTTCTCATAACAAAGTATGGCTATATCCACTTGTATGACCTGGAAACTGGCACCTGTATCTACATGAACAGAATCAGTGGAGAGACCATATTTGTTACTGCACAGCATGAAGCAACAGCTGGAATTATTGGAGTAAACAGAAAGGGACAAGTAAGGAAGCTTTGCCTGGAAACCACTTGTTCAGCTAATCCCGCTGGCCCCTAATGATACACTGTAGTGTTCATATCAATGTCTAAAAGTTTCCAGAAATTAGCAAATCCAGAATAATAGCGTGAGGAAGATGGTAGTATTGGATAGCTGAACAGGAGTGCAGCTTGTCTAACTTCTAGTTTCTTCTACAGCTCCAGTTCTAGCTGCATAGTTTTGGGGGTTTTGTAATGGCAGTCAGTGGATCTAAACGCTGTCCTGCTGTTGAGGATGGAACTAGAATATACCTCTCTTTTTGGGGGCAGAGGGTGTCCTCTTGCAGAGCACGTGCTAACGGAAGTCTTAAATACATTAATTTTGAACTCGTCATTGTATCTGATGTCTGACGATGTTCTGAGCCCCAAAGAAAACTTGCTGCTATATCTCCATACATATCTAACTTAACTAGTTTAAACCGATCTGCTAACATTGTACAGCTATGGCTTTAGACTGAATTGATTTCAAATGTTGTTGCTTGTTGAGCATGGGTAATACAGAGCAGAAGTCTTGTTTCTAGTTTATCCTCTAGGACTGGTTACTTAAGACAGAGTACAGGTTATAGAAATGTAGTACTTATATTCCTGTATTTCTGACCTCTGTCGATACCTCTGTTTAAACTGACTGACAATCATGTGCCTTGATGCAGTCATTGGATGGTGGAGGTTCTTTCTAACTGGAGGTCTGTTTCTTAAATAAAATGGCAAGACTGTGCAGGTATCAAGGAAAGCTTTCCTTTTAGAAGTTAGCTTGGTCCTTGGGTCACTTGTCATATTTGGACTAACTGAAAGTTTTCCTTGATTTATTCAGGTGCTCTCAGTGTGTGTAGAAGAAGAGAATATTATTCCCTATATCACAAATGTGCTGCAGAATCCTGACCTAGCTTTACGAATGGCTGTCCGCAACAACCTGGCAGGTGCTGAGGAACTGTTTGCCAGAAAATTCAATGCACTGTTTGCACAAGGGAACTATTCGGAGGCAGCAAAAGTGGCAGCTAATGCCCCAAAGGTAATAGACTGGTATTCAGAACAGTACTGAACTCTACAGACTTAAGCTGCTTGCTTCAGGAAAGCTCGCTGAATTTCCTAAGTGGCAAGATGAGAATCTTGTTACTACTACTGTCCTAATGTAGTACTTAACATACCTGTGAAGAACCTGTACACAATGCGCTGAGAGTACTGACTGTATACTGGAAGATCTTAAAGCTTGTATGAAGCCCACAGAGGGGGAGAGGAATAAATGAAGTAATGGCTATGAGGCTTAATGTTTCTGGTACTTATCTTTACTTCTTCAGTGATTAAAAAAAGTCTCTATGAAAAGATGGCCTCTAGCTGAGGCTGCATCTGGAAACAGGATAAAAAGAACAGACTAAATTCAGATGAGAGGAACTTGCAAGGACAAGGGTGTCTTAATTCTGTAGGACAGTCCTCCGAACTTAAATCTGCATTGCTACTGACACAAGTCGAATAGGCTGGTATTGCACATCTTCTGTCAAAGCATCTCAAAGGCAGTGTCTGAGCTGATGTTCAACGAATACTGCTTCTGACCTGTTCTGGGCTGGCAAAACATAATGTCGCTGTGGCAAGCACTTCTAACTTCAGCTTTCTGCAGAAACTTGCCAAGCCACAGTAGCAGAACAGAAAACTAAAGTGCATCCTATCTCTGGCAGGGAATCCTGCGTACTCCAGACACCATACGCCGGTTCCAGAGTGTTCCAGCTCAGCCGGGACAGACTTCCCCTTTACTCCAATACTTCGGCATTCTGCTTGACCAAGGGCAGCTGAATAAGTACGAGTCGTTGGAACTCTGCAGACCAGTGCTTCAGCAGGGACGCAAACAGCTCTTGGAAAAATGGTTAAAAGAAGATAAGGTAAATTTGGGGTAGATACCTTTAGAGCCCTGGAGGTGGAGGGACATAGCTGCTTGACAGCCTCCACTCCTTCCCAGGAAAACTCCACGTGGCAACTCATCAATGTGCTAGTGTGATCAAACAGTTGAGCAGTAGGTGCTCACTCTACCTGTTACTATAACCCATATTACTGCAAGAGAATAGATCAAATACTCTTAAGAGCTTCACTCATTCTACTTAAAATTACAGCAGGGTGAATTTGGGATTGAAAAGCTTCTGAGCTGCTGCTGTTTTTTCCAGACCACTTCAGGCTTCTGTGGATACTCACTTGCATATACTTGGAGCTGTGGTTACATTTCTGTAATTAGCTTAAGAAACAATGTATCACATAATTCCTTTTAGTGCTACAAATGCATTTCTGACCCTGGTAGAACAGCATGAGGAACAGCGCCCAGTAGATCGGCGGAGTCAGATAATGTGATCAAGCTGGGCCTTAGTTTTTTTTTTAAGAGAAGTCCAGAAGGAAGACGAATGAGGAAGAAGGTAGTAATGCATTTCAGCGTGGCACTGTCAGGGTGGACTGACTGTATTTCTATCTTTAAACAGCTGGAGTGCTCAGAGGAGCTGGGAGACCTTGTGAAATCTGTGGATCCTACACTAGCACTTAGTGTCTATCTGAGAGCCAACGTTCCAAACAAAGTCATACAGTGTTTTGCTGAAACAGGACAAGTCCAGAAGATTGTTTTGTATGCTAAGAAGGTGAGAGGAAATTAAATTGCCAAATCTGTCCTGTATTTAAGAATAACTAGTATATGTTTGAAAGCAGCTAAAAGTAATTGTGGGGGAATCTGAGAGCCTGTGTAGTACTTACTTTGGCCTAAGGTTTTGTTATGAATAATTACTGCTAGACTTCACACATGTATCCTTTCGTACTTCCTTATGTAGCATTTTCCAAATGAGGAAATCCTGACTGGGTTGTGTAAGCTACTAACAGTAGCTTTTACTGAGCTCTGTATTTAACAAGGCCTGTGCTCTTGCTGAGTTATTACTTTTCATTATCTCCTCAGGTTGGATATACTCCAGACTGGATTTTTTTGCTGAGGAATGTAATGAGAATCAGCCCAGATCAAGGACAGCAGTTTGCACAAATGCTTGTTCAAGATGAAGAACCTCTTGCAGACATAACACAAGTAAATAACTTTATTGCTATGAAATGTTAACTTCAAGGCCTTACAACTGGTAAAAGGAGCCATATTCTTACCATCAGAGAAAGACTACTATTTTTTTTTTTTTTTTTTTTGAGCTACAAGTTTGGATTTACCTTACCGGAACAATGGTGTTTCTTGCCTAGTTTTAAGAACACTAAATGACAGCTTAGTGCACTGCCAGAATAAACAGTTTAGCTTTGGAAGCTGCACTTTATGTTACTTTCTTTAAATACGCTTCCAGTTTCTAATCAAAAGCCTAAATTTTTATTCACAGATTGTGGATGTCTTTATGGAATATAATTTAATTCAGCAATGTACAGCTTTCTTGCTGGATGCACTGAAGAATAATCGTCCCTCAGAAGGTCCCCTACAAACACGTTTACTTGAGATGAACCTCATGCATGCACCTCAGGTATGCTTTTCAGCGTTATTGAATCAGGCTTGTCTGTGGCTAGACTAGCCACTGCATTGTGGTCAAATGCTAATGATAGTGTTTAGGAACTAAATGAAACTCTGCAATATTCCTTCTAGGTTGCAGATGCTATCCTGGGAAACCAAATGTTTACTCATTATGACCGGGCTCACATAGCTCAGCTGTGTGAGAAAGCTGGCTTGCTACAGAGAGCGCTTGAACACTTCACAGACTTGTATGACATCAAGCGTGCAGTAGTTCATACTCATCTTCTCAATCCTGAGGTATGAGATCAAATATCCTGAATCTAGCAAAAGCTAGGCCATTAATAATTGCTTTCAACATTTGACTTCAGAGTGTGGAGTGTTCTGATTTGGTCTAAAATGGCTTATGTGTTTTTGCAGTGGTTAGTGAATTATTTTGGTTCCTTATCAGTAGAAGATTCTCTGGAGTGTCTGCGCGCTATGTTGTCTGCTAACATTCGTCAGAACTTGCAGATCTGTGTCCAGGTAGCTTCAAAATACCATGAACAGTTGTCAACACAGTCCCTTATTGAGCTGTTTGAGTCTTTCAAGAGCTTTGAAGGTAAGTTTGTAGTCTTGACTCTAGGAAAAGGAGCTAGTGCTCATCTCATCATACATGTGTGTATGGACTGTCTATCTGCTGAAATCTAGAAAGCCATATTGAACTTAAGGTCCCTGGGCCTCAAAACTGTCTCAACCTGACCTAAACCTTAAAGTTCTCCTGTTAAGCGGGGCCACCAACATTCAGTGTTGCATATTTCGGTTTTCTGAAACGCTACCAAAAAGCTTGGAGCTGTAGGCAACCTAAAAAGTTAACTAAAGAAGCTGCTGGCCTTTTTCCTCGGTCCAAAATAGTCATCTTAAGTTTGTGTAGCCTTAGGGTTTTGGGCTTTTGTACTTCTCGACAAGATGAGCTGTGTATAGTCTAGTCAGCACGATGGTACGTCAGTGGTCAAATCTGTGCAGATGTGTGCCTGAACGGCATCTTGCTAAGCTTTAAAGAAAAGCTTAAAGACTGAGAACACAACGTAATTTTTGACTCTTGGAATCTGGATAATGGTTAGTGAAATAAGATGCTGTTGTAGACAGGTTTCTTGCATAGGCAGCCTATGTGGATTTTTTTCCAAAAAAGACACGAACCTTTCTTGACTAAGTGACTTGGCAGTCACTTGTCTAAAGTAGTCAGGTATTATATGGCATCAGCTTAAAGTGAACTTCAGCTGTGGATTATGGCAAGCATCTTTTGCACTGTGTGTTTCTTTTAGTGAAAGGTATGATAGTAGCTTTTGGGCACAACTAGTTTTGGTTTTCTAAACTCTTCCTTGCCTCCTGTCTAGGGGGTGTATGGAAGGCACGTGCTGGATGTTTTAAGAAAGCTGACCTATGGCAATTGATGATGGTACATCAGTATTTATTGAAGCTGCATAGAACACACTAGTCTAATACATAGGGAACAACAACAGGCTCAATTCAGCGAGGGCAATCTGGTCTTAGTAAAACAATTACAATGCTTGGATCTTTTTTCAGTTCTTCGTAAACTTATGCAGTAGTCAGATTCAAATTGTCATGTAATTGTAACTTGGAAGGCTTGCTTAAAAGCTAATATTGATCCAACTCGAGTGCTTTAGCAGAATAACATGTTGACTCTTTCCCTCGAGGTTTGTTTTATTTCCTGGGCTCTATTGTAAACTTCAGCCAGGATCCAGATGTGCACTTCAAGTATATTCAAGCTGCGTGCAAGACAGGGCAAATTAAAGAAGTGGAAAGAATCTGCAGGGAAAGTAACTGCTACGATCCAGAACGTGTTAAAAATTTCCTCAAGGTAATGTTTGGGTAGCACTGGACTGTCTTGGCTTGTTTAGGGTTCTGATAAAACATGGTATGTCAGCAGTGAAATGACGCAGCTCTGTGAAAATCCAGATGAGTCTTAACCTTGGCACTTAAGGATCCATCTGTCCTCTTAAACCAGAGGTATCTAGCACTTTGGCAGTACTTCCTAATGGAGCCTGAGTCTGGAACAGCATCTAAAAAATGGAGAATCTGTCATATCAGTTCCTCACTGCTCTTAGTAAGGTTAACTTGGCTTGAACTCTTAATCAGCTTGTCTAGAACTTGTTGCAGATGTCTGCTATAAAGTAGGAAACGGGTAACTTGAAGGTTGAGAACAACTGTAATGCCAAATGAGTTCATAACTTAATGCTTATTTACAGTGTAATCAGCTTCAACTGAACAACTACAGAAACAACAAATGAATAGCGTCAATTAATTCTATAAATGCTGTCAGAGTTTGGGGTTGATTTGTCTCAGTCATCTGACTTGTGCACACTTACTGAAATTTCAGCCAGCTGAACCGCAGTTTAGCCCTGCTAGGATGTGCCAGTCAGTGTAAGTACATGCTAACTGACTGTTACTGCTGGGATTCAGAGCATTGCTGAAACGTTTCTGAAGAGTGGGAAAAGGTGGTGTGCCCAAAGTTCAGATTCTGTAGCCTGCTGTTAGTGCTGAGCTTACTGACAAATGTAACGCTGCTAGAAATAACTGAGAAACAGTGTGGGAGGGGAAAACTTTATCTGGGAACATTTCCTGCCTTCATGTTTGTTGGTTACATAGCATAGTCTTAGATTTTGCTGATCATATCTGACGATGGCAAAACTCTTCAAATGAGAATTCTATAAAAATAACCTGGTGTCACCGAGGTGTAAGGTATGTAAATTGATCAAGCCACCTAAGATATGGTATCAAGCTGTCAAATTCCTGATGAAAGCTATTGTTTTTTGTGCTGTTCCATGTCTGGAATGTGCAGGACATGTACCAGGTAAATCTCCCAGTACAGGCCTCCCTGTGTAAAGTCCTTAAGTGTAATTTATATGTAGGATTATATTCTGGGATGTGCATGTTCGAATAAGTGATCTGAAATATGCATCTGGAATACTGTCTGCCACATAGACTAAGCTTCTGTACTGTAATCGTTGTAATCTTATGCTGAAAGTTGGAATGCTTTTAGATAACTAATCTGATCAGCAATTTAAGTAGTACTGCTACTAGCTTGATTCTTACTGTCCTCTAATTCCATAGTTAGAAGGTATAAAGAGACACATGGCACTTGAAGTCAATTCTGTATGTTTTACATTATGAACCACAACTTAATCTAGTCTTGGTTAAATTAATTTTGAAATCCCAGAGTGCTAATCCTGCACACGAAACACCAGTGGCAACTAAAAATGGTATATATAGCTTAGGCTTGTAATAGTTGTATTGCGTTGTAAAACTTTGTAGACTCTGCCGTGCAAAGGAGCAGGGTTAAACTTCAGAAAGCTTCTTGCTGTAGGCCCTGAAGTGGGTGTGAGTACTCCTACTTGCTACATGTTGCAAACAATTAGTTGAACAATAAGCTGTCACTATTTGGTTGATGAATTTTGGCTTTCCAAATTCAGCTGCTTTAACAGTTTAAGTGACGGTATTTGTCTGCTTAAGCCCAAGAACAAAACCAAATTACTAAAGCTCTTCTCTTTACAGGAAGCTAAACTTACTGACCAGTTGCCACTCATCATTGTATGTGACCGCTTTGATTTTGTCCACGACTTGGTGCTGTATTTGTATAGAAATAATCTCCAAAAATATATTGAGATTTATGTACAGAAGGTAAGTTACAATTTGTCACTTGGCTTTAATGAGTCAAACTGACCAATCTTTCTAGTATTACATGCAACTATAGGCATTATGTTTCTAAGTATTCTGCAAAGAGCCTCATACTTGAGACTGACACGTGCCTATTAGTGGCCTCTGGTAAATTAGCCCTTACGTGAGTCATGTCTCTTACTGCTCAGCTTGCCTGAAGAGTAGCCCCTGCTAATGTGCCTCTTGAAGCAGGAAGACTTGGTAGAATACCTTTGGGGTTCTTAGGGTAGTTTTAACTTCCAGCATTTTAGGGGGTGGGGAAGTTCTCCTTTACACTTCCTGCAGGGAGAAATTGGCTTGCTCAGGAGCTCTTCCTATGGAGACTGAGCATTAGTGAGCCACTGAACTGTGGTGTGAACCCCTGTTGACTGAAGAAATGACTTTCAAGCTTGTCCAGAACCTCAGGAAGCTGGGAGTAAAGGCAGAAAGATGAGGTCAGTCTTAACAAGCAGCCTTCATGTGTGCTTCTAGGGATAAGTATTGACTGCCTGTGCTGTGTGGCAACACACTGACTTCTTTAAATGATCCTGTTTAGGTGAATCCAAGCCGTCTGCCTGTTGTTATTGGAGGACTGCTTGATGTAGATTGCTCTGAAGATGTGATAAAGAACCTTATCCTTGTAGTGAGAGGTCAATTTTCGACTGATGAGCTTGTTGCAGAGGTTGAGAAAAGAAACAGGTATTAAACTTCCACGAGTCTCTTAATACTGCCAGACTGGTAATGGTTATGCTGCTCAGCCATCAATGCATGTCCTCATTGCATAGCTAAAGCTGGTACTGACTTGACAAGAAGCCGCCATTAGGTGAGCAAGCAGCAAAAGTCTGCTTTACTTCTTGGCTGATACGGGGAATCTCCCTTAAGCAGCCTCCAGATTATGAGTCTTTGGCATGTGATGTTCTTCATAGTGGCAGAAAGTTACGCCATTATAACAATGAACCAGAATGCAGGTCAAAATGGAGTGCTATAACTCTGGTTTAGTTACTGACTTCCGTAGTGAAAAAACCGTGCAAGTGGATATTTGCTTATTCACTCAGGCTCTCTAATGCGAAAACTGCTTCCTTCTAGGCTGAAACTGCTTCTGCCCTGGCTGGAAGCAAGAATTCACGAGGGTTGTGAGGAGCCTGCGACTCACAATGCGCTGGCCAAAATATACATTGATAGCAACAACAACCCAGAAAGATTCCTGCGTGAGAATCCTTACTATGATAGTCGCGTTGTTGGCAAATACTGTGAGAAGAGGGACCCTCACCTGGCCTGCGTGGCTTATGAGCGTGGACAGTGCGATTTGGAACTTATTAATGTATGTATGCCAAGGCAGCTGACTTATGGGTGAAGTTCTAATCTCAGTATCACGGGATAGATATTCAGGTTTATGACTGACAAAAGCATTTATTTCCTAAAAAATACTAAGCTAGAAACTGCTCGCTTCTGATAGAATAGCTAGCTGTTTAATCTCCTTCTGCAACTTAATGAGAAATGGGGGACTCCCCCGGACATCCTAGAATGGGAGGCTAATGGAAGTATCAAAGCCTGACATTTCTAGTCTGCATCTCAGGCAGGCTTAGTTAATGTTGCAATACAATTAGCTCATCCACTGTAGGCGCAGTAGCTGTGACTTCGCTCTGAATAAACTTTGCCTTTCACTAGGTGTGCAATGAGAACTCCCTCTTCAAAAGTCTTTCCCGCTACTTAGTTCGTCGTAAAGACCCTGAACTGTGGGCCAGCGTACTACTGGAAAGCAACCCTTACAGGAGACCGCTAATTGACCAGGTATAACTGACAAAACATTAAAAGTCTTTGCTGTCCTAACTTGTCTTGCTGGTACCTGACTTAACTGATTTGTCAATGGCTTGACTCTGCCTACAGGTTGTACAGACTGCACTGTCGGAGACACAGGACCCTGAGGAAGTCTCTGTTACTGTGAAGGCCTTCATGACTGCAGATCTTCCTAATGAGCTTATTGAACTGTTGGAGAAAATAGTTCTTGATAACTCTGTGTTCAGTGAGCACAGGTGTGTAAGGTCAAAAACTAAGTCACAGGAAACTTGAAATTATACCTGGTGCAGGTGTTATTGTTGTAATGTTGAACGGCAAATAAACTAATACCCTTTCCAGAGGGGAGGGTGAATTCCTTGATCATTAGTTGGTACGTACTAATATTTTCTTCCTCTGTTTAGGAATCTGCAGAACCTTCTCATTCTTACAGCTATTAAGGCTGATCGCACCCGTGTCATGGAATACATCAATCGCCTGGATAACTATGATGCTCCAGACATAGCCAATATAGCTATCAGCAATGAGCTTTTCGAGGAGGCATTTGCTATCTTCAGGAAGTTTGATGTCAACACATCAGCTGTACAGGTATCTTAAAATCTCACTCTAGTAACTCCTTGTGACATGTGCATCCTCACACAAGGACTTTGCTGTTAACTTGGGGCTTTGGTACTTAACGCCAATTAGCAAAGTGACCAAAGCTGCTCAGTGTCTTGTCTTATAAAGGAGGACAAACAATTGTGTATTGAAGCCTCTAGTAAGTGAAACTTCGTAAGCTGAAAATCACTCGTGCTGCGTGGGTTGTATAAAGTAGTCTCTATTTTAAAAGCAACTGTGGATCCATTGAAGAACTACCATAAACCACAGCTCAGTGTCTTGTAAAACTGACCTTTATAGATAGTGGCTGATGATGGTAACCCTTTCTTTAGGTATTAATAGAGCACATTGGAAACCTGGATCGTGCGTATGAATTTGCTGAACGCTGCAATGAGCCTGCTGTATGGAGTCAGCTGGCTAAAGCACAGCTTCAGAAGGGGATGGTAAAGGAAGCAATTGACTCATACATTAAAGCAGATGATCCTTCCTCGTACATGGAAGTTGTTCAAGCTGCCAATGCCAGTGGTATGATTAAGTTTTATTTAAATCTTTGCTGTTCATGTTGTTCAGCTCTTTTGAGTGGTCTGTTGCTCAAACTGCAGTTCTGTCAAACCTGTATCGATGCAAGTGGAGGAATCTGGTCCTTCCAAAACTGCCCTAAACGAGAATGGGAAAAGATAGTGTATTCCATTTGCAGATAATCAGTGGTCTTATAACTACCACCTTTAGCTAGCTGGAGACTTCTGTCAGAGCTGTTGCTACTAATGAGGTCTTTGCATGAAATTAAATACCAGGATTTATTTAGGTAGGCCCATTGTAAGGTGACTTTATTAACCTAATGTAGCATGTGCATTATGAAGGCTAGTCTTGATTGTTGGGGAATAGCTGTAGAAATTCTTACGTCAAACTAGATTGAGCTGGTAGTATAGCTTAAGCACAAGTGTCCTCAATGGTGGGAAGTAAGTATTCTGAACTGTGTTTCATAGGAAACTGGGAAGAACTGGTGAAATATCTCCAGATGGCACGCAAGAAGGCCCGGGAGTCATACGTGGAAACAGAATTAATCTTTGCTCTTGCTAAAACAAATCGCCTAGCAGAGCTAGAGGAGTTTATCAATGGACCCAACAATGCACATATCCAGCAAGTGAGTGAGACTGAGTTTCAGTTTTGCTGAATCGCAACAGCAGGTTCCTTAGGCCTTGCTAACCAGAGGGTTGTTGGGACTTCTATCTCTTTGGATATGCAGATAGATCTTGGACTTTAAAGGCATTTCCATTTTGATAATGGCTTGAATGCTACATGTTTTATGTAAGCCCTTGACTGAAAAGCTGCAAGAATAACCTGGTTGTGCTCTCCTGTAGGTTGGCGATCGCTGTTATGATGAGAAGATGTATGAAGCAGCTAAGCTGTTGTATAACAATGTGTCCAACTTTGGCCGTTTAGCCTCAACTTTAGTTCACCTAGGTGAATACCAGGCAGCTGTGGATGGTGCTCGGAAAGCAAACAGTACTCGCACATGGAAAGAGGTAAACTTACTGATTGAGTAAGTTAAGGGACTTCAAAGCTGTAGCCTCTTCAGAAGCTTTTTGATTATAAGCAATAATGCAATTGTCAATTCCAGGTCTGCTTCGCTTGTGTTGATGGAAAAGAGTTCCGACTGGCCCAGATGTGTGGACTCCATATTGTAGTGCATGCGGATGAGCTGGAAGAGCTAATCAACTATTACCAGGTAATTTTGCTGACTCCTGTTACACAGTCAAAGTCTAAATTCTTTCATGGCAACTCTGTCCAAAACTGGAAATGTAGTCAGGTTGGTTCCCAATGTGAAACATCTCTAACTGTATCTCTTAGGATCGTGGCTACTTTGAAGAGCTGATAACTATGCTGGAAGCAGCACTTGGACTTGAGCGAGCGCACATGGGGATGTTTACAGAGCTAGCAATTCTCTACTCCAAGTTCAAGCCACAGAAGATGAGGGAGCACTTGGAGCTGTTCTGGTCCAGAGTCAACATCCCCAAGGTGAAAGTCTGAGGCCTTAAATTTAACTTGAAACACATCTATCGAGTTTGTCTGTACCCTACCTTTTGCAATAGTAGCTCTTGAGGTTTTTAATAGTGGTAAAGCCTGAGCACTGATGTACACTGATAGCAATATGTGTTAACTGGAATTTCTAAATATGCCTTTTGCTTAGGTTCTGAGAGCTGCAGAACAAGCCCATCTCTGGGCTGAACTGGTGTTCTTGTATGATAAATATGAAGAATATGATAACGCCATAATCACAATGATGAATCATCCAACAGATGCTTGGAAAGAAGGCCAGTTCAAAGATATCATCACTAAGGTATTACTTTCCTAGTGAAAGGAGGCAAATTTGCTATGTGCCCTTCTGTTCTCTTCCTTCACTAGTAGCCTGTTTAAAATTCAGTTCTTGATATTGCCGCATAATTTCAAAGCAAGTCAACTACAGTAACTAAAGATATTTCTAGAGACAAGAATGAGTCTTGGATGGGTGGCTTAGTTGTGCTGGAATATCTAAGGTTATGTCTGTCTTTCATTGGGATTTCTCTACACTCAAGCTTCTGCTCTGAATGTGCATCCTTACTCATCTCTAGGTGGCCAATGTGGAGCTGTATTACAAGGCAGTTCAATTCTATTTGGAATTTAAACCTCTGTTGCTCAATGATCTGCTGATGGTGTTGTCCCCTCGGCTTGACCACACTCGTGCTGTCACCTTCTTCACAAAGGTAACTTTCCTACTATCCAGATGAAAGAAGAAGTTGCAGTTGGAAAAGCGTTTAGCTGTAGTAGCATTTTAAAATACTTAGCTACTTCACTGCCTCGCAGGGAAGATGCTAGGAGACCTCTACAAAAAGTTATCTTGACTCAAACTTATCTACCTGATTCCTTGAAGGTTAAACAGCTACCCCTGGTTAAGCCTTACCTGCGCTCTGTTCAAAATCACAACAACAAATCAGTGAATGAGTCCCTGAACAACCTATTCATTATTGAAGAAGACTACCAGGTATGTCTTGTCTTGAAACAGTAATATCTGGAACAGATATCAACTTGCATGTTGTATATGCTTCATAATAGAAGCAGCTATTCATGAATTTCAAAGTTCTATTCAAGCTGGCTTCTGTGTCAGTATTAACCTAATATTCTTGGTCTGTGTTTAATGTCTAGAAACACAGGTTTCTTTCTCATTTTCAGTAGATTTTACCTGCTTGCTGTTAACTTGAATTCCTTAAGTATATGTTCTTTGACACTTCAAACTGAACTAGTGGTGACTAGCCAAGGATTAAGTGGAGAGCTGTTAGTGGCTTTCTGGGAGCTTTTTGGGTAGCTATTCCTACTGGGGATAGACTGGCTACTTTGTTATGAGTGTGGCAGATCAGCTTTTATTTAAGGCAAACATTGGGTGCTAAGGAAAGAACTCGCAGAAAGGACAAACAGTTATGTCTAGCTGTTCTACTGTTTTCAGAGAGCAGCTGTTTGGTATTTGGAGGCTCTTAACCTCAGCAATCACTACTGAAAAATATTAACTGGAATACCCTAAACTATGTGTGTCAAACACCATCTTCTCAAAAAAAAAAAAAAAAAAAATCAATCTCCCTGCAGGTCTGGCTGGAATACTTTAGCCTCTTAGAAGTAGGAATACAGAGCTAAGATGTATGGAAAACGCTTGCATTTGTGGATGCAGTTGTACATCTGAGGTGTGAATAACTTTTTTCTACTTAACTCAGGCTCTTAGGACTTCTATAGATGCTTATGACAACTTTGACAACATTTCTCTTGCTCAACGTTTGGAGAAACATGAACTAATAGAGTTCCGAAGAATTGCTGCATATCTCTTCAAAGGAAACAATCGCTGGAAACAGAGTGTAGAACTCTGTAAGAAAGACAGACTGTATAAGGTAAGACCACTACACAGGTCTGGTTTAGCGTATTTGGCTTGTTTGGAGACCTGTGACTTTCTAGAAAGGCTGCATCATTTTGGATGCCACTGGGCTGTGTCTTTTGCTAATATGGCAAATCTTGCTTCAGAGTGTGGCAGCAGATGGACAGATTTCTTGGAAACAACTCATAGAATGCCTCCTCTCTGCTAATGTCCGTAACAGATTGCAGCTTAGTTAAATACCACATCCATGTCGGCAATTGTACTGTGGCACCTGAGGCTAAACAGACTCTCTCCTGTTGTAGGATGCAATGCAGTATGCTTCAGAATCCAAAGATACTGAGTTGGCAGAAGAATTATTGCAGTGGTTCTTGCAGGAGAACAAGAAAGAATGCTTTGGTGCTTGTCTCTTCACCTGCTATGATCTTCTAAGGCCAGATGTTGTCTTGGAAACAGCGTGGAGGCACAACATCATGGACTTTGCCATGCCATACTTTATTCAGGTCATGAAGGAATACTTGACCAAGGTAAGAGCACGTGCTTCTCGAACACTGAAAGCTTGTTAGTCACTGTGGTGTATGCCTTGAGACTGTCTGCTTGCTACTAACATTGATTTGGGCTTTGTCAAATGTCTGTCTGTCCATGTCCACACTTATTTTTCAGTCCATCTGGGGAGAGACTTCGCCCTCTAAGAGACTGAAACACTTGCAGACTCCACCCTATCTACCAACTACAGAACCTACATCAGTAGTATTTGCCTGACCATGGGCAGTGTCTTAAAGTAGTTCCAGGATTCAGGCTTTCCATATGCTGTGTCAGTCAGGAATCCCAGCTGGGATCAAGCTCTTAACTAAATTCTAGACTGTATACTAAAAAAGCTTTATAGCTAGATCTTGCGTTAACTTGGTCTGCCATGCATTTAACTCTAACATGTGGCTCTGATACTTAATGGCACTAATTATGACTCAGCTTTTGTTTGAAGCAACTTAGGATGGGGAAGTACTTGGTAATGTTTTGAGAGACTTGAACCAGATTTGAGTTAAATACCAACTGCCACTAGCAAGATTTGCCCAGCTGAAGCTTTTAGAGTATCTTCTAGTGAAATGATTAAGACTCTGGGAGAAGTAAAACCTTAACTGAAGCTTGAGTCAATGAAGACTAGAATGCCTGTTTGTCTAGAAGATTTGCCTGGCTGTTAATTCTGAAGGCAGGACTACTCGGTAGTCCTATAGCAATCTGCTATCCTTAAATGCTGTATTTTGGGGGAGGTGGGGAGCTATCTAAGCAATAGCATTGCTTGTCAGATATGCTTGATGTACCAAGCTAATACTAGGCCTTTCTTGAAAGTAGTAGTCTTGGAGTAGGATTCTTAAAGATTAAAATTTCATGATCTGCTAAAGGATTAGGATATAACTAGTGTAGCTAATGAGATCAATGCAGTAGAATCTAGCAACAAGCAGAGCTGCCTTTCTAAAGCAGATACTTCTGGTGTATCTTTGTTTTTACTCGCCTGTACCTTAATGATTTCTTCCCTGACGCTTTTGTTTCTACCTTTTATATGCTAAATATGGAATTTGATTTTTCTAAGCTGCACCTTCTGAATTCCTTTGCAGGTTGATGCAATAAAGGAAAAGGTGAAAGTTGATTCTTGTTTTCCATCTTTAAGTCTGGAGGACTAAGTCTAAGGATTCTGCATGAGTGTTTTTCTTTCCTATGTTTACTACACTGCTGCTACTGCTTTTCCCCCAAACAAAATATCACTAAAGCATAAGCAAATTGTTTAACTCTACAAGTAGCTAGTGCTGTAGGACAAAAGTAGATTCATTTGCTACTAATAAGCTAATAGACCCTCAGGAAGGGCATACAGGTGATCAGTTGGATCACAGTCAACCTGGTATTGAAAGGATATGCAAGTGCTACTATTTGACGGCCAATCTGACCGGAAGAACCTCCTACAGTAAGAAATAATTAAGCCTTGGACCACTGTCTGAACTGTAAATCAGTATGGCATTTGCTAGTTGAAGGACTGTGATCCAGTTTCTGATCTCTTGACCATCACTAATGCGTGCTGACAGTAGGCAGAATTAGATACTAGCTGCTTCAGAAGAGACTCTTCCTCATTCAGGTGTCCAGTTCTTATGGTGCTAGTCTAATCCACATGGTGCTCTAGTTCACATAGTAACTTAAAACTTCAGCTATTAGATAAAGTCTGTGGTTCTCTCCCCTGTGGTAAATTTCTTGTAGTTGTGCAACAAAGACTGCCTTCCAAACTCTTCAGCTTCGCTAAACTTCTCTTGCTACCTCATTTAAAAAAAAAAAAAAAAAAAAAAAAAGGTAATGCTTATTGCTCTTCTGAGGCTTGCCTTTTGCTATGCCATTTTTCCCTTCTGAAGGGCAATCTCTAAGGTTTCTGTCCATCTGCTTCTGTACAAATACCACTCTGATTCTCCGTAGACCAGAGGTCAGCCCTAGTGTGAGTTTTCCATTAATGTAGTTGAGCAAAGGGCGAACAGACTGACAAATGTCTTAAAGATGGACTAAATGCAAACTGCTTCTTGGTGACAAGATGTCTGTAATTACACCACTGGAACTCAAGGCTAACCTGACTAAAATGTGTAGTGTAAGGTCCTTCAGCAGCTAGTAAGTGAGGCAGTAAGAAAGCGTGTGTGTGAAAAAAGGTAATTGAACTGCAGTGTTTGCATAAACTACGCATGTGTAGCAGTCATTGCAATTACATCCCACTATTCCTTAAGCTACAAGGCATTGCTGTGGGCTGCGTGTGGTTTTTTGGGGGGAGCCTGTATGGCAGTCATCTTCAGACCTCTCACTCTTGCTTCAGTACTTTTGCCTCTTTTTCATGCACACATAACACAATAACATTGAATGCATGTTACTTTTCCTCTGCAGCTTATTGCAGTCCCTGTGGAAAAGCCTTTAAAACAATCTTGCTACAAGTGTGTAGGGTACTGAACCTGGTGATGCTCAAGCAACTGGTCTAAGAACCGTCCTGCAGGCTGGTTTGAAACTTGTGCTTGTTATTGTAAATATTTGTTTAGCTCTGAGGGGAGGCATCAAAACTGGGTCAAAAATGCATTACATGTCCTGGGCTGGAGGCTTTCCAAGTGTGCATAAGCCAAATGCCTCTGCTTAGTAGCAAACTCTGCACATTCTCCTTGGATTTGCATCTCTAAACTTGTGCTTCTGTGTTCAGTGTGTTGCTGTTTGAGTTAAAACAGTGCAGTTCTCGGCACGGTGTCTGGAAATGAGTCTTGAAGCATTGACGTACACTCCTGTGCACTTTGATAGCAGCAAGCCAGATACTGGTGTGAAGCAACAAAAAGGCTTGCCATGAAAACCCAGTCAATGAATGAACGCGTAAAGCTCAGGACTTACGCCACTTCCTGGATGTATGCCTCTAATTGAGGTTACAGATTAACAGGTTTATGAACACATGTTCTAATTCATAACTACATGGAAGAAAGCCATTAGAGCTGCCTGCAAATATTTGCTAATGTAGCACAGTTAAGCTGAAAACTGTTCAACTCATGGGTGTTGGTGTAGCTGAATAAGTAATGCTGACCCTCTGTAAGTACAGGAAACCTGTCTTCAAACTCCTTTTTTAAGGACACAAATGAAATGAAAGACTAATCTGGTTTGTGAGTTATCTTAACTGTCTTAAAAAGTAATTGGCATGATTGTCTCTGACTTTATTCTAAATCTTATCTCCCAGGTAAAATATCAGTATCTCATTTTTGTGGTTTTAGTTTCAGGGCCTGCCTTAGACTGTAGTAATGCTGTGAGTTTCCATGGATCTGTTTTAGTAACAAGCAATATTTCACTACAGAACAAGTTTCTTCTCTTGCCTTTCTTTGGGGTGGGCTAACAGCACAATTGCACTTGCTGTGTGGCAGAGTGAAACTGGCTAGTCTTCTCTTGTTACTGTGTGTTAAGCTCAAACAAGTTAAGTGAGTATTTGTGGGTTTAGGCTGACTGCCACACAGTTATAGAGTGGAAAAAAGCAAGTCTTATACACATGCATTCTCTGCATTTGAACTTAAATTGCATGAGTGAATGGGTTTGGAAAGTGAAATCTTGAGGCTCAAGTGACATGTCGGATGCTATTGCAGTCTGCTGTATACAAATGCCAACTTCAGATTACTTTGCCTCAATGTTATATTCAGGGAAACTTCTCCAGGTCTGGGCATTATCTTAGCAATTGCTCCAACACCAAAGGTCTCCAACTGACATTGTGCTAAATCTGAGTTTGTGCCCTAAGGCTGTTGGTCTGAAGCAGTTGGAGCAACAGTGACTGATGAGCTTACTGATGTCAAAGCAGCTCCAGTCCAGTATGGGACCTTTCATACAGAGCTTCAGCCTGGAGTGAGCTTTCAAGGAAGTTCCACAAATCCCTCAGTTAGGGGTTTTTTTCAGGAAACAGACAATCTTGACTGCACCAGTACCAACATTGCTACTTGAATTGATCTTAACTTGTAAATGGTCTCCTTTTCTTGATGGGTGTTAACATACCACTAAGGCTTTTCCACTTCTCTGCCATGAATAAGTACCTCTTTTAGAGGAGTTTTTTTAACTGTTGGTCTCAATTCCAGGTGGATAAACTGGATGCGTCAGAGTCTTTGAGAAAGGAAGAGGAGCAAGCTACAGAAACACAGCCTATAGTTTATGGTAATGCTTTAGTTCATGTGTTGTCAGTAACACATTTCACTTTTAAAACCACAGTTCTCTAGTCATGGTTTTTCCCAAGGAATTCCTTGGAAATGGGAACGTTCTTCATGTGAAATCAAGTCTTAAAGGAATTTGTTCCAAAATACTAGATAAAGTGCCACTGTAATGCTGGTGCTGCTAAGACTGGATATGGACTGCAGGATTTAAGATTGTCCTAGCTCATTGAAGGAAACCCTTTCTAAAGAAAAAGAGTGTGGGAGCTGTACTATTCCAGGCTTCCAGCAAGTGCATTAATTGGACCTTGCTCAACACGCTTTACGTCCGTCTCAGATATTTCCTTTGTATCCAGGTTATTTCCCTAGTTCTAGTAAGAGTTACAAATATGAATTCCATCCAGTGATAAAGGAGCCTCAAGTGTATAGCTGACATCTGTACTCACCACACCCTGAAGCAGTGCAATAATTGCGGACTATTGGCCATAAAGCCACTGAGTGTGATGTTTCCAGACCTAACTCCGAGTACTCGTGTGACAAGTAATCCGATCTATGCTATCTCCAAAGCAAAAAAAAAAAAAATCTTGTAACAGTTGTCTTTATGCGCACTTGAATATTCTTAATGTGTTTGAATTGCTACTATAAGGCTGAACTAGTCTGGAAACTGTGTCCTGGCCCAGCATGCTATTACAACTGCAAACTATTGGGCTGTCTTATTAAATTGTTATCATAAATAGCTGAAAGTCAGACATTTATCAAAGGTGTAACTCTCCAGAATGAACTATTCTATTGTAATGAATGCGGCTTATGAGCACGTTTTAGAAGGTGTTTCTGTACTTCAGGACCGCAGGGGTCAAGCCTCTGCATCGGGCTCACTGTAGCGTAGGACTCTGGCCTTAAATGAAGCAGAGTTACTAACACAATTGGAGCAGGAAATGCTATTATTCCAAAGCCAAACTGATTCCGGCGTGGGGTGAGCTCAATGCCAAAGGAATAGGAAGCTGTTCCCTTCTCTCTCCTCATCAGGTTTCTAAGAACTTAAACTGCTTGCCCCAGATTTCAAGAATCTGTCAGTGTCCACATACTTCATAGTGTAGTATTTTTAGCCATATACTCTGTTGTCCTGAGGTTTTATGGGGAGATACCTGTTTGGGCTGCTAAGGACCCCAAGCCAGGTCAATCAACAGGGACTTTTGCTGTTAAACGACTACAGGGAAGCTGCAGTAATTTTGCTGACTGAACTTGTGGTACCGAGGAATAAAGATGAAACTGTTCTGTCTTCCAGGTCAGCCACAGCTAATGTTGACAGCAGGACCCAGTGTCGCAGTTCCCCCACAAGCACCTTTTGGCTATGGCTACACTGCACCTCCATATGGGCAACCGCAGCCTGGCTTTGGGTACAGCATGTAAGATGCAGCACAAGTCAGTTTGGAGCTAGCGTATTTTCTTACTGAAACTCCACCGTCCCTCCCCGCTTTAACTCATAACAGGGAAAAGCAAGAGTTCTGCCTCGTGTTCTTGTAACCTTTATTTCATGAAGGACTGTTTTTTCTAGCGCAAACTATTTGAATCACTTATGTTAAATCTTTCTCACATTCCATGTCATTTAGACTTTACTTTAAAAGGGGAATAGTTTAAACAACTTTGTTCAAGTGGGCTTTTGCAGGACTGCTTATTACCATTAAGTCTATTGTGAAGATTCTGATTTGCACTCTATAGTGTTACACTCTAATATTGAATCTTAAGTTCATTGTATGTGAGCAGCTTTACAGTATGTACTGTCTATTCTAAATGCATTTAAGTCTCACTGTATATTCGGAGAAAGCTAAAGCGAAGATACTTGTATTTGACCTTGCAAGACTGCTGACAAGAGACAACACTAATCAGCATATCCTACCTTGGTTGGATTGCATAGCTCTAAAAGAATTTAAAATGCGTACGGACAACCTTGCCTGACTTAAAATGAGTAAAAGTTTGGTTTTTTTTTTTCCCTAACCTATGCAGGTTTTTCCAGTTATGCATATAGAAAATGCTAGTGTCTTTTTGCTCACTCCATATGTAACAGATGACTTTATGTTGTGCTGTATCCTGTGCTTTTGTGGGACATTCCATTCAGGAACAGAGCACCATGATTCCAATCTGTGTATTTACTAACCCTGCCCTGAGGTTTGTGTATGTTGGATATTGTGGTGTTTTAGATCACTGTTTTGAGTGTACAGAAGAAAGAATTCAAGCATATTGCTGTTCAGTTTTGTTTGTGCAATTTGAAATTACTCAATTTAAAAATAAATTACTGGACTGTGGACATGCTGCATAGTGGTAGCTTCACTTTACTGTCTTCAAAAAGGACCTTCGAACTCGACCCAAGTATTACAGTGCTAGTAGTATGGGGCATGCAAGTGCAGACATTCAAGGGTATGAGGGGCCATTAGAAGAGCAGCAATGGAGAATCATTAGTGGTGTCTTGCACTGAGGGGGCAATACAAGAAAATGTTAATGCTTTTTCTATAGAAAGATTATGCCAGAGAGAAGAAAATAGCACTTTCAATAGTTGGCTGCATTGTGGTCAACTACAGCATATTTGACCAGATTAGGATTGTAGTAGGGTGTGTCAGTTAAATTGAGATCATGTTCTAGGTATGTAAGTTGCCTTAAATATACTTAGCTTCAAATAAAATTGACTTAAATGTTTCTCTATGAATACTGTCATATTTGAGTGTAATGAGTACTACAGCACTGGCCGTATTTGTGATAGCTGTAGAAGCTCCTGTCTCTCAAGCAGGAGCTGTCCTTAGTGTCAGGTTCCAGCTCTGAGGCTGAAGCCCCTTCCTTGCTTGCTCCTGTGAACTCTGCAGTTGTATTGTGTGGTCCTGTCAGCCGAGCGCTGCAGCAGTTCCATGCGTAATGGTGGGTGTAGGCTTCTGGGGGGGCTTAACCTGCCACCAGCTGTCGGTGTTTGTTCAAGAGGGGGGTGGAGCAAAAGTCTGCAGTTGAGCACTGTCAGTCTTTGAAAAAGTATTACACCTAAATAAGAGGCGTAAAAAAGTGTAAGAGCTTCTCCGTTCTCTGTGTTTATGACACTTGAGTACGCTTGCATTTCAACCCCTCTGCCGTTCCCTCTGCGTCTGTAAAGTTGACTGAGGGAGAGAAGTCCTTCTGTTCCCTTTTTTACAACTTGTTTCACGGGTGCTCAACTGGACGACATGGCTGAGAGGCTGCCGAAGACATGTGCTCACCAGCAGAATTCTCACAAAACAGCTGCGTTATAAAATTGACTCACAGAAAGTCCACTTAATTAAGAAGTGTAGGGACCGTGCCTTTTACAGTGTTAGAGCTACCCTAGAGCTGCAAGAATTTACACGAGCCATGATCAGTGTGCCCTGAACTTGGTCCAGTAACATCTCTTAACACAGTGCTCCCTGTTAATCCCAAGTAAAACAGGATTTAAGTTTGTCCCTGTAAGACAAGCTGTCTATAGGTAGTATACCTTGGCTAAAGTAGGCCTGCTGACCTGCCTGCAGGTTCCTGCAAGTGCAGTAGCTACGCAGACACCTCCAGAAAGGAGCGAGGCTTCCAGCTGCTCCCCACAACTGTTCACTGGCTCTTTGTAAAGTCTGGGCTGCAAAGCCTGTTTAACTTGGTCAGTCTCACACCAGTTACAAGCTATTGCATCACTTAACTCTACTAGAAACCGTGCAGGAAGTTGGCTACAGCTACCACCAGCTGTATGGGGCAATTTTTAACTGCTTCACCAGCTAATCTTTTCTGAATTAAAGAATGCATCTCCTCAAAAAAGCCTCCTGTAAGGCAGAGGGGGGACCTACCATTCTTGGCACATGGGATAAATTCACTTAAACTATTAATGCTTCTGTTCAGCCAGTAGCCAAAGTGCAAAATCCTCAATTAATTGCCCAAGTCTTAAATATAGCGGGTTCTTTCTTACAGGTAGTAAAATTCTGCCAGCTCTGCTTTCCTCAACTCCACTGAGCCCAGCGTTTTCTTTCCCACTTTAGAACACAATACAGAAGCTAGAGAAACTCATGGTTTGCAAATCTGAATCTCTTACAAAACCTGGTTATTTTATTTATACTGAGAGAACATACGGGAAAATCCCAAAACTTGGGTTTTATCCCTTCATTACTGGCATACACCAATGCATTCAGATTTCTTTGGTCCTCAGTTTAGAAGAGTTTCAGGTGACCAGAAACTCTATCTACCACATCAGCTGGTCCCGGTCCAATACCGAGGACGGTTTGGGAGCCTGGAGCTATCTGAGTACGACCTGCATCTTGTATTAGGCTCACAGTCAGTCCGAGGTGTTTAGCATCAGCCAGGAGCTGGATCAGAGTCTCTTCATCCGGAGCTTTGAGGACCACTTTAGGTTGTCCGCAGTACTCCCACTGTTTCAGGAGTTCAGGATTTCTTCTCTGAACTTGCTTGTAGGCAGAAACAGCAGCATGGGAACACTGTGCTGCTACTTTACCCTTTCCCATCTTCAAATCGTTGCGGACAATCAGCACCATCTTGAACTCCCCGGACTCTCCCATGATGTTAGCTTCGCTCCCCAGGTCGTTCACAGATGCAGTCATTCCGGCTTTGGGCTGTCTTAAAAGTCTCCCGCGAATGCCCCATCCCAGGCACACTCCGCACGCAACTCCAGCGATGACACTGAGGAACCCGGGTTTAGAGAGATAATCCATGATGGGTTTTGGAGACTGGCTATGAAAGGGGGGGTGGGGAGGAAGACAGAATTTACTCAAGCGTTTTTCAGTTTGTGAGAGTGCACCTGGTTATTAGAAGACAAACAACATTTGTTAAAAAAAACCCACAACTGATCCATCTTCATGCCTTGGGAAAGGATGTTCAGAGACACCTTCCTTGGCGCACGGACTCCTGCTTTCATAGCGATGGCTTTCTAACGGCAACCACGTCACCGGTGACGGTGCACAACCCACCGGCAACGGGCTTCAACTCAGGAAGCAAAACTAAGAAAAAAACCCGCAAATTATGTTAAAGTTACACCTAAAAATGGTAAGAGAAACGATAAAACGGTGGGGTTTTTTTTGAAGTCAATACCCCAAACTCACTTGAGGGCTCCCTCGAGGAGGGAGCGAGGGGCGGAGCAGAGCCGCCTCCAGCTCCACCAAGGGCTGCGGCAGCTCAGGCGGCCACGGCACCGCCAGGCACCGCCAGGCACCGCCAGGCACCGCCAGGCACCGCCAGGCACCGCGCACCGGCAACCCCCGGCGGCAGCGACTGCACCGGGCAGGCCGGCAGCGGGTAAATCTAAACCTGATGGGAGGGGGAGGAGGGCAAAAACCCGGGGCGAAACCAACCGGGCCGGGCCCCGGGGCACCGCCGGGGCGGGGAAGCCCGTCTCCCCGCAGCCCTCAGGGAGGCACCGGCGGCCATGAGGGGCTTCCCCCGCCCCGCACCCCGGCCCCGCTTACCTGCCGCGCGCGCCACAACCAGGCCGCTGCCGCCCCGCCGTCGCCCGGAGGTGACGCCACCAGCGCGTGTCCGCGAGGGGCAGGAAGAGGGCGCGGAGGCGGCGGCGGCGGCGGCCGCGCACGGGAGGGGTAAGCAGTGGGGCGCGCGGGAAGTGACGACCACCGGTGGGCGGGAAGGGGCGGACTTGTCCCCGCCCTTACTTCCGGGTTGGCCCGGGCCCAGCGGGAGCCACCGGCGCGGAGCGTGGTGAGTGCGGCGCTGGGCGCTGGGCGCTGGGCGCTGGGGCTCGGGCTCGGGCTCGGCTGCCGCAGGCACTTCCCTGGCGGGCGGGGCTCCGCGCCACCGTCCCCTCAGCGGTACCTGCCCGGCTTCCCCCATCCCGCCCCCTCAGCACCGATCTCGGGGCTGCTCCCCTCACGGCTGCCTCGGCCCGGGGCAGACACGTGCACTCAGCCCGGGGAGGA
>JAVKLA010000084.1:3754406-3844550 GCA_034782735.1 Sagittarius serpentarius | reverse complement strand
GGGCGGGGCCGGTGGCGGGCAGCGCGGCGGGAGGTCGGGCCCCGGGGCGGCGGGAGAGCCGCCAGCGGGCGGGGTCGGCGGCGTCCCGGGGCACCGTGACCCAGCGACGGCCCACGCGGGGTTGTGCAAGTCTGGGGCCGGGAGGGCTGGCGGGAGGGGCCGGGCCCGGCCGAGAGAGCTGGCGGGAGGGGGGAGCTGCCTGGGGGGTAACCGGCAGGCGACCGCGGACCGACCGTGTCACGGGTGAAGGAGGTCGGGAGGGGAAGGAGCCGCCGCCGAGCCGCGGGCAGTGCGGGAGGAAGCTCCTCGCCGTCGTTCAGGGCGAGAGCTGTGCTGCTGCTAATTCATCCCGCTGGAGACCTGCTCTGCTCGGGACGCTTCACGTCACGCCGGACAAAACCCCGGAAACTGTGCGATAGACTCGCCCTGCTTTGGCCCAAGGGACGATGCCTGATGACACAGTGAGAAATCCGTTCTCCCAGCTGCAGGGAGACGGGTACCAACGGTCTTTGTCCGCTTCTCCAGTAGAGATGTGCTGCGCTGTCCTAGCTGGGTTGCTAACTGCATCCTCTGCGTCACGCCGACGCTCCTTGTACCTATGGACTGCCTGTGGCTTGTCTTACGGACTTGGGTGGTTAGGTCCAAATCCACGAAGACTCTTAATGTCTCGTTTCTGCTGACTGAAGTTAAGCGCCTAGATGCGTTTGTCTGGTTTTCAGTTCTCTGGCCAATGTCATCGAGTGATTACAGAAGATAATAAAGCAGTAAGATTCCCGTTTTGTTCCAGTTTTGCCTTTTAGATGTTTGGCAAGTCATTTAGGTGACCTGAGGAAAGGGGTAATAAGTTTGTTTGATAGTGGCTGTTTATCTCTAAAGTGCTGTGAACCCAGGTTATCCACTTTGAACTGCACATATGACATTTCTTCAGGGTTCTCTCCTGTCCTTGTTTTCTCTGCTGTGAGCTTACCAACAAGTGGGTATCCTGGTTTAGTTAATGTTAATAATATGGGTTGAGCACTCTGAGGTGGAGAGCGCGTGATATTACTCTCTTATGCCTTGGAGCATATGAATTTTGTTTGAGCAGTAGCTTTTGGTTCTGTTTTACTGTGAGGACTTTTGCTTTTATAAGGTTGTTACACCCCAGTTCCTGCCAGGTAGGTCAACTGGGGGTTCTCATGCTTTATACCATTTTACCTTATGACAGCATATATAAGCTCTTCTTAATGCACTAATTTGCCTATTGAAATGGGCTTCATTGTGTCAGTCCTTTTTCTTCCAAAGCATTATTTCTGCAGCATGGGCTGGACTTTTCTTTATTCCTTGTTGGTCATAAGTGACAGTTGTAATGACGGCTTCATCCCATGTTTTCAGAGGAAGGTTTGAAAAAAACATATTTCCAGTTGTGCAATGGGAGGTGAGCACTACTTGCTAATTTGAGCTGAGCTTCTTGTCCTACTTAACAGCTGAAATCAAAGGTACTTGTAATTTCTGTGGGAAAGGACAGGAGGAGACTTAGTAGCTTTTAAGTGGGTAGTAGCAATGAGGAAGGTGAGTATATTGGAAGCAAGCATCTTCGCTGGAACGTTCGTGCTTATTTCCACCTTAAAGCTTTTTTTCCTGCGGTTGTCTTTGAATATGTTTTGAATGACATAACTGTTTCTGACTGCACCTTGTGAATACCTCTCCTTAGAATGTTCTGGGTAATTAGTGCATGTTTTGAGATCTCCTCTTATTTCTTAACAAGCTTTGGTTTTAAAACAAAAAACTATTACTCCTGACGTATAGTAAGAGTAGGCCAGTTTTTCTGGTATAGTGGTGATGGGAAACATACTATTATCTGCAGGTTAGAACTTTAACTTCTGTTACTTGTGGAGAAGTGTGAGCTGGATGGACTTTGCTGTTCCGTGAGAACGAAGGGCACAGCCTTGAAGCTGTTGCAGTAGCAAGCTTTTTGTATTCCTACAGCAGGCTGCAACTGTAGTCGTGGGGCAGCACCTTACTGGTTTTGGTGCTGCGCTGACCAAGTGGACCCAGGAGACGGTAAGACGTTATTAATGAGGCAGGCAGTTGTTCAGTGTATCTCAGACTTGTTGAAAGAATGTTCTGCTCTCTTACAAAGCTCAGAATTAGCCTCTGTGATTCACCTTGTACGAGCAGTGTATTCTCATTGAATGGCTGAGGCGGCTATAGAGTAACCCGAATTGGTTCCAGTCAGAGACTGTTAACGTCTGTGAAAAGCAGAAGGTGCCTCAGGAGCATGTTTCAGCTACTCTTTTCTATGAGGTTTGTTAAGTACTTCTGTTCATTCCCTTTCATCTGTGCTCTGCCTCCTCTCACAGAAGCAGCGCTCTGGATATAATGGCTGGGCAGGTTCAGGCATCTTCTTGTGGGGTAACTGTCTCCCAGCCCTTACAAGATAGTATAAAAGCAAAGCTCTTACCATATCTGCACTTTCCACCAGCTGCTCGAGGAGTCAGAGGTGGCAGTTCTTAAGGCTGCATTTGTACTCTTATTTTTCTAACGTCTCATTCCTGGACAAATTTTAGCAGGCCTCTTTTGTGCGGGATGTGTTAACATCTTGTGACAATTCCTGTGACCTTTCTTTCCTCTGTGCCTTTTGGTAGCATAGGGCGGCTGACGGCAGAGAGCTTGACTGCCACCTTCTGAACACAGAATACAGTCTGAGGGCTGTCAGACGAACACCTTGGCAGATTGTATGTGCGTGGATTTCTGTATGGCCCTCTGGAACTGAGGATGTGAAAGATACTGTGTCTGTTTAGTCACTTGAATCTTAAGTTACGGTCTTTTTGCTAGTGCTGTGTGGCCCCTCTCTCCAAAGCCTTTCTCTCTGCTCGTATCAGTCTTTCCGAGTCATCGGTTTTGGTGAAAGGGCTGTTTGGGCACGTGCGACATGCCCTTCCCAAGAGCTATGTTATTGTGGCACTGATCAGTGCTGTAGTACTTGTCGCTGAATCCCAGTTTGAGAGAGGACATGAAGTACAGTGTATTACAATGCTGCCTCATTCAAAATCTGGATGTAGTTGAGCTGGGCACTTGGGAAACTGAAGTTAGCATAGCGGCACAGCAATAACACTAAGGAGGTCTCCTGTCATCTCCTCAGGTCACCCTCTCAGCAGCATATTTCACCTTCTCTGATAACCCTGAAGCAGTTTTCTCAGCAGCTGGTTGAGCATTGTCCCAGTCAGGAGAGGAGCAGTCTCGTTCTGTAAGCTGTGATCTGCACCCCAGGCTTGCTGCGTCCTGTCAGCCTAAGGAGCGCAGAACTCATCTGTGATCTCCATTGTAGCATGAGGTGCTACACTGATAATGTTCACCTTCCCAGTTATTTCAATTTCCTTTCTTTTATTTAAATTTTTTGGGGAAGTTTCAGCAAGAGATGACTGCAAAGACCTGAACAACGTGAATTTTGTCTTTCCTACCATCTTCCGTGCCATTTCACCTATATATTGTGCAATGACTCTATTATTATAGCACCTGATTCTACTGCTGGATCTACGCAGACAACCATCAGTATTCATGTTTCACCTGAGAAAATCCACCAAAGAGAACAGTTTAATATATGTGGCCTTAACAGCAGGGACAGAACTTCTAGTAACCTCAGAAGAAAATGTGTGGCATCCCTGAAACTCATGTTACAACAATATTAAATCATGCTTTCCTAAAAGAGATCCCAAAGTCTTCTTGGAAAAATGGAAATTTTAACTCTAAATTGTAAGATTACTTTCTTGAAATGGTATTTGGCTAAGAACTGGAAAACAGGTCTGGTGTACAGAGGCATAACCCACAAAAGGGAAACCTGTGGTCTTTCACTGAATTACTTTTCCTTTGAGGGATTAAACTATTTTAGTGAGAAAAACATTTTTAGTATGGGAACAAATGCACTCATATCAAAGTAAGCCATTATAGTTAAATCTATGGAGATTTTGAACGTCTTTCAGATGTGTCCTAATTTATTTTAATTGAATGCTTCCCCTGAGTGTTAAAGGACTGGAAAAAAATCAAGCAGTTACTTTTTCTATCTTCTGTAGTCTTTAGGAAAGTTATTAACCTTCAAGTTAGGGGCTGTGTCAGTTTTGTATCACATGATGAACATTATTATCTTGCTCTGTAGGGACAGAAGGTTTGGAAGAGCAGTCGTGTTGGTCTTGAATGTCTGCAGAGCTGAGGACATAGTTGTCTCTTCCACTGGCTTCAAATAGAGAAGAAGTAGTGAAGAGTGACATAGTTGTACGGAGCTGAAAGGGTATGTAATGTTTCACTTCAAGACTGATCTCATCCTTTACCTAAATGTGTTCATGTGCCAGGCAGTCTTTGACTTTCGAGGGGAAGTGCTCTCCAAACTGTTACTTTGCCAAGAAACTGTTAACTTACTCCCTGTGTAAATTGTTGCCTATGTGTAGAGCATTGATGACTGAAACAAAACCGTAAGACAGATGTGTAACGCTGTCTGGTTTAGAACAATTACTTACCCACCTGTGAGAATCTGTTTTTTAATCTTTTGTTCTCTTAGTTGTAATTGAAGAACAGTGACGTAGATAAAGAAGGAATGGTTATCAGAAAAGTTGAAGAGAAAGCAGCAGCAGGATTGGAGCATTTGGCTTAAAATGCAAGAAATTACAAAAGACTGAAAATGGTGTGTTGCTAAGGTGGCTGGGAGAAAACATCAGCAAAATGGTCTGAGCTATAAATCTGGTTCTAGCAGCTGCGTGACAATAACTTTGATGGAGATGAGAGTCAGGGTTCCAGGGTCTCTTTAAGTAAGATGCAGTAAGAACTAGTGATTCAAACCATGTCTGGGAAAGCAGTGAGATCACTAAAATAGTTTAACAGCTTCCCTGTTGTTCCAGCACATTGGAAAGGAGTCCTCAAAAAATCCTTAGTACAGAACATGAGTCCACATTCTGCTCCTCCAAGTGAGAGTGCAAGTGCTCAACTGCCTTGTCTTAAACTGTTTCCTTTTACGGAAGTGCACCCAACACTTGGGTGCTTCAGCAGCCTCCCCAGAGCTTCAGAAAGAAGAGGCTTTCGTCCTTTTCTCTGATTACGGAGTGCAGAGATTGCAGTGCCTAATTTTGTTATGTTCTCATGCTCTAATAGCTTGTTTTGCTTTGTCTCACTTACACTGTGAAGTGCCAGTCACAGTTCCCATAAGCCCTTTTTGTTGACCAATTTACATTTTTGACTAGCAATAATTGTCTTTTTATACTTCATGTTATGGATTGCGCTAAAGCTGAATAGTGTATTGTGGGCTATTTGTTCAGCCCTACAAAGAAGTTCTTGTGTGAGCACAGCTCTAACAAATGATCTAAGTGACTGATACAAAAACTGTTCAAAGTTGTTTTTCTCACTCTTTTAAATAGTTTATTTTTATGTTTTCTGGTAACTACTCAATGTATTAGGCAAATTTATTTTTAGATATGGACTCTCCGCATTCATAAGAAGTGAAGTTCTGTTTAGCAGATGGAATTTAATTTCCTGTGGTGAGCTCTCATGGATTTGGTGTAGACTTGAGGATGTGGACTCAGTTAATGAAGGATAACTCCATTTTGGGTCAGACTCCCACTCCAGTTAATCTCCATGGGGAGACATTGGTGCAGGACTAGTGATTCTAACAGGCGTCAAACAGAGCAACCGATCAGAGAGCTGAGCTTTCTGGATGCACATCCTCCAGTTCCTTATGCTAAGATGCTTTAAGTATAATTAGACTTTGGTAAACCAAGGAGTTTTTTCTGAAACCAGTAAGCGTTTGGTTTCTGAATTGCAGCCTGTTTGGACTTGCCATGTAATAGGTATCAAATCTCCTAGTCAACTGTATTCCTAAATACAAATTTTTAGAGCTTTCCTGCAGAATGGTGGACAATTAAGGCCTTCTTAACAAGTATTTGCCCTACTGAAGTGTGCAAGGGGATTATTTATCTGCTTTGCTGTAAACATTGACTTGTGTACTTGAGGGTAGTGTTATGCAAAGCTAATCCCAGATTAGTGCCTTTCCAAGCAGGCAGGGTAAAACTGGCTCTGTTAGTTGAGCTTGTGAAAGCTGTAATATGTATGTAACAATGCACCTGAGGTCCCTAGGGATTGATGATTATGTGCTGGTAAGATGTTGAATGGATTCTAGTAGAATTCAGTTAATGGAGAGGGAGTGTTGTGCACAGCCTAGATTTTAGCATCAAACATGGAGAACAGTTTGGATCACAGTAAATTAACTTTCTTGAACTGTAATTAAGCTGAGAACAGAGACCAAACCAATCGAGACTTCAATTTTGAAGGCTAGATTTGCACAAGGAAAAAAGATGCATTTCAAAATGAGGAAGATGTGGCTTCCACTTGAGGTTTTTTTGTTGTTGGTCTTGGGGCTGGTTTTTTTTAATGTTTGTTATATTTAAGCCAACAAAATGTGACTGAAGTTCCCTAAAGCAGAACTTTTTTTTTAGTGTGGCTGTGTGCAGAACGCTTCTGATAGCTTTTGCTTCCTAAGCAGCTTTCTGTGAACATCAGGCTTTCCAACTGCCGTCTGAAATTTGAGCTTTGTGTAAATGTGTGTGTAACATGTGTGTATGTGATATACATATGTGTGTATAAGCTTATATTGTATATGTGTATAAATACCTGTTTATATGTATAAAAAATAAGCGCATGTAAGTGCAGTCAGTAGAAACAAAACACCATCTACAGGGACTTACTGTCCTAATGAAATTAGGAGATGGCTGAACATTTGATCCTTGTATCACCGTAGCAACTGACCGGTTATCCTCAACTAAGTCCTGGTGTAGCTCCACTGACTTCCAGAGTGTCAAGCTGCTATAAAACTGATCTGAGGAGAGAAAGAGGTTCACATTTCTCTGGTGTTTGACGAGCAGTTCAGAGCAAATGTTCGATTGCAGGTGACTGCAGAATGATGCTGTGAAGTTCTTACTGCAGCAGGTCAATCCTCTGTCCTTGGCTGACTATGGAACCCTTCAGCATTTTTCAGAAGCAAACTTTTGCAAGGCTGTTTATTAATTTTCTTCGTGGTTTGGGTATTCTGGGGCCCAAGTTTCAAGGAATAAGAACTGTAACATGCAAGAGATTAGTTTCTGCTAGCTTTTTTAACTAGACAGATTTCTATTCCTGCTCATTTTGTTTCAGGAAGGAGGTCTTGGAGGAAAGACTCCTTCCCGAGACCTTGATGCTTTTGACTATTAGGCTTTTAAGTAAAACACTTTTAATAATCACATTCTAGCTAGCAATTTTATCTGCGTTACAAGTAATGCACAAGGCTTGTACCTGTTCAGAAGACCATCTGTCTAAAACTGACTTGTGAAACCCTGGAAATATTAAACAAATACAGTATGTGAAATCTTTTAACATTTTATTTAAAAAATTGACAAAATTATTGCAGTCTGAATCAAAGAGGCAATCTCGCTCCTGTTTACCAAACCTGCGTTGGTGCTTGGCTTTTAAGCCTAACATAAATCAAAGGGGGAATTTTTTTCCGTAAAACTTTAATTTCCTCCACTAGACAGTTTATATAACCTGTCATTTTAATATTGCAGTACTTTTCTTTCCAACAAAAGCAGCATATCAAAACCTGTAAATCATGTTTGCTTACAGGGAGCAATGCAATGCAATGCAAATAAGATGCTTTAGCTTTGTGGGACTCTGCCAAAATAAAATTCCAGAAACTGTTTTAAGATTCAAGAGAGGATTTTTAAAGCAAGGAGTCTGACTGGCTACTTTCTTTGTGTTTGATTGCATAAGAATTGTCAGCTGTTCAGGTTTGTTTGGTGGGTTTTTTTAAGGGAAAAAAAAAAAGCTCTGGCAACATTCTGGTTTATGCTGGCTTCCAATTATTGCACTATTTACTCTCCTGGACAAGGAAGACCATAGCTGTTCTTTTAGGCTTTTTGAGGCTGATCTCACTAGAGAGAGGCTAAACTAGCAGACAGAATGTACACTTTTCAAAAAAGTTTTTCGTCACAGAGCTCTTGTCCATTGAAGAGTTTACCTTTTCTGGTTTAGAGATATTAGACTGTGCAAAACATGAGATGCAGTTCTGTGTCTTCATTACCATATTGAGGGCTATTTTTTTTAGGCTGTGAGGTTTTTGAGGTCTCCTTGGCATACTAACTACCTGGAAGCTTAGTGCCAGAATGGATACTTTCTAGTATGATAGTCAAATCTTAAGCGTGTCTCTCTCAGGATTGAACTGAGATTTGTATGAAGCTCTGCTGCTTCTGGAGCCCAAACAGTGGGCTGGTTAGTTAGGAGGGTTTGTTTAACAAGCTTTTGTTCAGTTGTTGGAAGTGAGGAAGTTTTGTCATTTAAGTGAAAAATTTAGATTTATGTAGGTGGAAATGTTTTAATCTTTGTCATTGTGGGAACTGAATCACTTTCTCCTTTTTTGCGGTGTAATGCAGGATAACTGTGATTTGGATTTGGAGAACTGCTGGATGTTTGCCTTTGACTGTGGAGGAAATGGAGTCTTCATAACCAGAAATGGAGACATTATGCTTTGTTTTGTTTTGTTCTGCTATTAGATCCCCATACGTGACTGATCTATGAAATGGCAGAGAATGGAACAGATTGTGACCAGAGACGCATAGGAATGATCAAAGAACAGCACAATGGAAACTTTACAGGTAGGTGGAAAATCACTTAATGTTCTCAGCTGGTCAGCTTGGTGTGTAAAATGGCCAGCACAATACTCAAAAAGAATACATGTCGATGCGCTTTATGCTCGGATAATGCAAAGAGCCTCAATGCATGAAGCCATCTTGGAAACTTCAGTCATCTCTAAATCAGAATTCTAGAGGATTTATGTATTGTTAATCTACAGAATAGTTTTATGCTGTGTATTTCCATTCAGTTTTCTCTTATTCTCTTTTCTTCTTCTGAAGTTTTTATTCTGTGGTTCATATGTATGCGAGCCCTGTAAATCTGACTTGGGTACCAGCAGGGGCTGCAACAGGGCTGAGCTAAAAAACTAAACTACGTTGGCAAATGTGTGGCTGTGGAAGTAAGGCTATACAGCCCCACCCTTTGGCACTGAAAAGTTAAGTACTTGGTAATAAAAATCTGGTTTACTCTGGGAGAAATCCAGTTATTAGTCTCCCATTTTCTAGCTTTTCTGTTGACATTCAGCTTCACCATAATTTAGAAGAATGGTTTGGGTTGGAAGAAGCCTTAAAGATCACCTAGTTCTGCCCCCCTGCCATGGGGAGGGACACCCTCCACTATACCAGGTTGCTCAAAGCCCCATCCGACCTGGCCTTGAACACTGCCGGGGAGGGGGCATCCACAACTTCTCCAGGCAACCACGCTCACAGTGAAGAACTTCTTCCTTAACATCTAATCTAAATCTGCCCTCTTTCAATTTAAAGCCGTTACCCCATGTCCCATCACTACATGCCCTCGTAAAAAGTCCCTCTCCAGCTTTCCTGTGGGCGCCCTTTAGGTACTGGAAAGCTGCTATAAGGTCTCTCCGGAGCCTTCTCTTCTCCGGGCTGAACAACCCTGACTGTCTCAGCCTGGCTTCATAGGAGAGGTGCTCCAGCCCCCTGATCATCTTCG
This sequence comes from Sagittarius serpentarius, assembly GCA_034782735.1. Taxonomy (NCBI): domain Eukaryota; kingdom Metazoa; phylum Chordata; class Aves; order Accipitriformes; family Sagittariidae; genus Sagittarius; species Sagittarius serpentarius. The sequence continues at coordinate 3,834,977 of JAVKLA010000084.1, read as the reverse complement.
TGGCCCTCCTTTGGACTCACTTCAACAGCTCCAACAATTTATCAGCTTCAATGACAAATTACTAACAAAACCGTTAACTACTTCATCTCCTGCCTTGCTTCTGTTTTTCCTACTGGTATGTCTGAAGTACGCTTGGGTTAATGTTTAGGACTCATGAAAAATAACCTGAAAACATTTTCTGAAGAGCCTTGTGTCACTGAATTATCTGTGCTGTGTAGTATAGCATAGAAATGATAATCATCTTAGTTTGTTTCCTGTCAGCTTTGAACGTGCCGGTTCCATATTTAATTAAGTTTTGTAACCAAGTGATTTCTCAAGTTGCAGGCAGTCTTACACCATTGTCTTTTATGACCTTTACTAAAAACAAGGTCATAAAAAACAAGATTGAAGCATTTAGAGAAGCAATGAATGCAGCAAATTTTAAAGAGGAACTGTATGTGTGTATGTATGGAACAAACCAAAGCCTTTTACTTAAAGGCTTAAATCATTCTGTAACTCTGAGGCAATGTGGATGTTATCCAGTATTTTTCATTGTAGGATTTTTATTAGTTCATCTAAAGCAACTGATGCTTACAGCTAAAGAATACAAATGAAATGGGCTATGTGACTAATGAGGTATGCAATTTCTATGTAAATATTAGCACCTGATAAGGCAGCATGTTTCAATTGCTGGAATAAGACTGAAATAATACATCTTGTGTTACAATATGCTGGGGATTCAGGTTAGATTAATATTTTAAATGCAACAGCTTTTTACAATTTTAAAATTTATGAATATTATTGCAATGCTTTAAATGTATGCAAAACAATGCATGTTTTGACTTTGTGTAGTAAGTGATGTTTAAACGAGCTTGGTGTCTGGATACAAGAGTCCTTTTTGTGTATTTTTTCCATTGTTTTGTGGGGTTTTTTTCCTCCTATTTCAGAATTAATTTTCTTTAAAAGTTTAAAAATTATGACCACTCAATTAGCTTGACGACCATTAAGCAAGCCATTCTCATCCAAAAAAATAGCTAGGGTTTTTATTAATCTTGACTGTACTGTAAGTGCAAAATAACACGTTTATTAGAGGAACCTTTCTTCTATACTTGTATGGTAGTGCACAGTGACTGCTGTTACAGTAGTGTTGAGCACTGCCTCACAACCAAATCACTGCAGTTAAAAGCAACCAGGTGTATAGTGTCAGTCCGGCGAAGGACTGTGGTATAAAAGCAGGTCCTTTTCATGGGAGCACTTCCTGTCTGTTGGGCTCGTTTTGGAGAACCTGAACAGCATGGCAAGGCTTACCGCAGCCTGAGGATCCTGACTGGGCAGATAGATGCTATTATCCAGTTACATGGTGACTGAAGTGTATAAAGAGCACATGTAATTCAATCTAGTTCGATTGGAGAAGTCTGAGAATAGCTTTGGAAGAGAACCAAATTCAAAAGTTCAAAGTGAAATGTGGTCTCTGTAGTGGGTGATAGAGTCGCATTTGACCTAATGTATTAGCCGATGTGTAACTAGTGGTGCAGTACCTTGCATAAAGGCTAATAGATAAGCCAGACTTTTTGTAGGCCATTTAGATTCTTGAATAGTTGCCAGCTACATGGAGGAAAAAAGCCACCTTATTTCCTTTGCTGGAGGTCACCTGATTTCTGATGTTGTGATGAGTAGAAAAGATGACTGGGAGCTCACATTAACTTCCTAACAAAGCAAAAAAAAAAAAAAAAAGGTCAGCGGTATATTTTTGGGTAAGAGAGAATCTGAACTGTCAGCCTGTGCTTTTACATTTCTGTTGCTTTTCATTTGCAGATTCCTCTTTGTTGAGTGAACGGAAGCGGAGGGACCGAGAAGAGAGGTTGAATATTGTACTGTGGAGACAACCGCTTGTTACCTTGCAGTATTTTTTCCTGGAAACTCTAATAAACTTGAAGGAATGGACCATAAAGTAAAGATCATTTCTTTAACTTCTTCTAAGCGTTCTGGGGAAATCCCATGCTCTGATTCAGTAGGTCATTCTGACATCTCGCTTTCCCTGATGATTCACAACTTTAAAATTCTTCTTTCAGAAAACATATTTATTTTTCTATATTTTTTTTATATTTTGTCAGTGGAAGAAAATTGCACACTTCCTTTCTGAAGAGTTGAATATTCCAATTTGAAGGAGTGGGACAGTGTTTAGGGATCCTTAAGGCAAGAGATACTGTACTTACGACTGCAGTGTTAAGTACTGATCTATTAATGTATGTGTTAGTATCGCTGAATGATCTTCAAATAGCTCAGCTAGGGCAAGGTTCAGGATTACGTGGAACTTGCAGTGACGTTTATGATGCTGCAAAGAGGACTTTGCTTCTAAGCTACATGGTCCCTTTCACAGCAGGAAATGATTTATTAAAGCAGTTTCCCTAAGCATTATTACACACTGCATAAAATGGGCCTTTTTTCCCAATTAGAAAATTTGCAAGTAGCAGCCCTAACATCCCCTACTAATGCTGAAATGCATAGCTATTTCTTAACGCACTGGGCTTGAGAGGGTTTAGAGTGCCAAAAGGCAAATGAGTAGAACGGGCAACTGAGAAAGCCAAGAGTAGCAGCCATGCTCGTGCCTGTGTTGGTAACTGGAATCTCTTGTGTTTGGGATCGAGTTTACAATCGTTTTCCCAGTCAGAACATAGGATCTATTGTCAGCTTGGGTGATTCTAGCTGTTGGACTGCTCCTTTGCAGAGTGAGCTGAGATTGGTGATAATGGGCTAGGTTCATTGACCCTTCTGGGCTAGGTTTGAGGTGCTGACACGTAAGATCCACTGACAGAAACTTCTTTTTTCTAGTTTGATCTTCTGAAATGATTTGTATGAAGAATACCAGGTTTACGTAGTGTAGTCTTAATCCCCTTTTACAGCCTGCCCCTGCCCCCCACCCCCAATCTAAAAACCACCTTACTTTTATGATGTGCATTCTTTCAGCTATCATTAGGAGTTGTTTCTTTGAGAACTGTTTTATTCGTTCTTAAGTTAGCCATTTCTGGCAACCTCCAAGCATTTATTTAAACCCAGCAGAAATAATATTTGAGGTCTTATTTTAAACTGACTATTACCTGGCTTCCTAGACATCAAATTCTGTTACAGATAGCACTCGCGTCCTCTGTTGTGCAGCACATTTCTGTTGTCTAGCACTAGCATGACAGTATCTTTACAGAAAATAACATTGACTATTATAAACTATTAAGTTGAAACCTCAGATTGACTCTTAATGATCTCCTGTGTTCCACTTGACTAAGTTGTGATTTAAATGACAATCACCTGGAAATCCAATTGTCATACTAATATAAGCAGCACAAATTATTTTAAAATTAAAGGGAAGTTAGAGTGACATTTTTGCAGGTTGCTTAATATGAAACGTTTGTGACTGTCTTCCTGTGTAACGTCTCGTTTCTTTTTCTGTGTGTCTAAATAGATAAGTTACGTTCATAGTTTGCTACTTCATGTCTGAGATTTTTAAGTGATGCTAGTACTTGCTTTTTTATAGGATTAGGTGACAGTATAATAGTGTTTCCCGGGAAATAATAGATGTATTTGCTAATCTACTGTGTGTGGCCACATACACGTCAAGCAGAATGTGTATGTAAAACTGAACAGGCTCAAAAGTAATTGAGTATCAATTTACATAGAAAAACACTTTTCTCCCCTTACTGTAGTAGCTTCCTAATGCTTCATAATTAGCTAAAATGTATTTATTAAACTTTGAGCTGTTATGAGAGGTACTAATTTCAGTAGATCAGGGGAACCAAAATAGTGTGAAGATTTGTTCCTCTTACTGTCACTGTGGTTCTGCCCACCAGCACACAGTTTGAAATTTGCACTTCTATGTTCCTCCCACAGCTTGTCCCTTGCCCAGGACCAGTGCAGTCCCTGCTTTGCACTTTGCTTAACCATGGATGTTGTTAATGGCCCTGTGTTTGAGACTGTCTTGGCTGCGGAAGCTGAATATTTGTTTTCAGATTGTGTTTGTTTTCGGAGGGTTACTTTGATTTTCTTTATTTTAAAAAAATATATATGCATGGCTGAACTTTGACCTCACTTGATGGTGAAGCAGAGATTTTTTCATAAAGAATAAAGACTTCCCAGATATTTTCTTGGGAGGTTTATGCTTTTATAATAGCAAACTTTTCAGCTGCTATTGTCCCTGCTGACTACATCCATCCACGCAGGCCCAGTCTACAGGGATAACTAAGTTACTTTGAAATGCATGCTAAATTATGAAAAACCCTAATTGCCATTTGTCTTTTAAGATTGTGGCATCGGCGAAGTGTCTTGGTGTCTTTTTTACTGACGCTTGCAGTGCTTACAGCTACGTATTACCTTGAAGGAACACATCAACAGGTATGAGGTTTTCAAGTTACTTTCCGTAGTGACTAGTACTTCCTTTCCCTGTGCTGAAGTAGATGTACTGGGAATTGAATGGGGTCTTCATGAAATCGCGATGTATCTTTTGAACCCCTGCTCGCCAAGGATATTTGTTTCTCATGTCATGACTCCTCTCTGTTGAGTGTGGATGAGTTGCGTTTTAGAGATGGGCAATGATCAGCTGTAGCATTTGGTCTATTCTGTTGTATCTGTAGGTGTTTCACTTCTCATCTGTTCCTGAATAAGCACACCTCCAGTGCTGCAGCACTCCTTCACATCTGCTCTTAACAAGCTTTTAATAGTGGTGCGAGCTCTTGAGATATAATGTTAAACTGAGTCATGACAGAACTTAGTGGTGCCCAAGGGATGTTCCTTCTGCTTCTATGGAAGGGTCTCCTGACCAGCTAGGATAGCATGTATCTAGACATAAAATGGTTTCATGGTTCAAATCTGGTTCTGCGATGCTTCTCATACCCCCATTGTTTTCAAATGGTTGTTTAAAATTTTTTTGTCTTTTGGATATGTGAAGACTGATGCTTTTGCGTCACTTGAAGTGTAAGCCATTGCTTAAGCAGAAGATGATGGTGGTGTCTACACCTTTCCCCTCCTCATTTCTCTTTGAGTTTCAGATTTTTCCCTGAGGGCAGACAGCCCTTATAAACCCTGCAGAGATTTCCTTGTGCATCTGAATCATCTTATCGCTCTGACCCTGAAATCAGCAGGTTCTCAGTTTCAGAGAACATGCTAACATCCATACTGCTATGGTGTGTCACTGGCTGCCTGAGGGACATGCACACCTGGAACAGGACTCGTGGCTTCCTAGGACGGGTCTTGAAATGCAGTGAAATGAGTTGCTTTAGCTCATCGCATTCTTGCTCACTCAGTCCCATCCCTGAGACCTAAGCACTTACACACGGAGCAAGTTGGTAGATGGTAAATCCGTGGCCCATTCCTGATGGACAAATACCTGCTTCATTAAAAACTGCCCTGGTTGGTGGCCTGGTCAGCATGGAGGCCAGAGCTTGATGCACTCAACATTTGCTACTACGTGGCTCCTGCAAACTGGTGGTGAGGTGCATGGCCCACCCCGAGCTGGCTGCTGGGCCTGCACTGCGCCAAGGCTGGCAGAGCGGTGGTGTTCAAGGTTTCCTTGAGCCTGCTGGGAACAAACCTCTTGTGCCTCTGGGACTGGTGAGGCGAGCGTGACCTGCAGGGTTCAGCCAGGGCTTGGAGCTCTCCATTATGGTGGTCTCAGTCATGTGTGCCAGCAGGTATCTGTCCGTCCCTATTCCACCAGAGCTCCTTCCCTAAAGTCCATGCCCTGCTAGTGCCTCTAATTGTCTCTGTGTACCATCTATGTATACGTGAATATGAGCCACGTTTTCTCAAAAGCATACTCAAACCAGCAAAGTATACTTGCAGTTTTTACTTGGCATTTTCAGGACCTTTTTACACCCTGGCAGATTGAAGCCTGGTTAAGATTGGTAAACATCTTGGTGCTGTTGGTCCATGGGTGGTATAAAATGGCACCTCTTCTTGGGGCTGTGGTATAGAGAAGTTGATGGCCTGGCTCATCCTCTTAGTATTGCTTTTGTGGCCGTGAGAGGGAGATACCGCTTCCTGTTTCTCCAGTGTACCCAACTGGACTTTTCATGTCCAGACTTTCCCATATCCCCTTATTTATGTTTGAAACACACAATCAACTTTTTAATCTTTTCTTAAAAGTACCAAACCTGATTACTCACTGGTCCAAGACAAAACATTCAACAGGGATTGCAGCTAATTCTACTCCTTTATTTAATTTGTTCAGACAATTCCCTGAGCTGTCTGCTCGTTGCTTGGGCTCTAGTAGACACTGTCTGGGGCTTGGTGCTCACTGCTCACACCTAGTATGCCTGGTTTGGATTTCAACCCCCTACTACTGAACCTGAATTTTTCATCTGTCTCCTTGGAAACTTGCCGATTCTAAGGCGCGTGGGCTTTTCATTTGAAACTGTGCTATTTTCTGTACGTGTCTGTGCTGTAATTGTAATAAATTGCAAATATCTAGGATTCTGTTTCAGTTGTTGTAATCCAGATAACTATCTGTGGTAGTTTGTAGCTTTAACTTTCTCCCCTTGGAGATATCACCATTCTTGTTTTTTTCTTTTGTGACTTTTCTTTTTCAGTATGTGCGGTATATGGAGAAAAAGTTCTTCTGGTGTGCCTACTGGGTAGGATTAGGCATTCTGTCCTCTGTTGGACTAGGAACAGGTCTCCACACTTTTCTGCTCTATTTGGTAAGGACACTTCCATACCATGTTCTTTCTGAATCGAGTATTTTAATTGTTGCACATTTTTAAATATGTGAATAAAGAATATTCTGTAAGTCCTAAATGTTAAGTACTTCTGAAGGAAAAGAAATACTTAGTGTAATGCTTCTGGGCTCTAGTGAATGCTATTCATATTTTATAATGTATAACCTTGTTTCGTAGTTCGTATGCTACGTTTGTTGAACTGTAGGTATTAGCCTGCTGTTAATCCTCACTTTGAAACAATGAGTCAACATCTGCAATCTCTATCCTCTCATTTCCTAATTTAAATGAAACATTTTCTGGTGTATGCAGCTCAAATGTTTCCATTTAAAATTTTTCAGCATACTTTTTTTTTTTTAGTAGCTTAAAATGATCATTCTTCTGGCTGAAACCACTGAAATAGGCAGCTATTTTAAAGTTAAGTCTGTATTAATTTTCCTTTGAAAATAATAGCAAGAAAAATGTTTGTCTACAAAGATAAATTAATATCTGTTCTGAAAACTTGTATGATGTTGTTTATCTCAACTTAGCTAGGAAAGTTAGGGAAATGTTTGGGTGTGTTTTGCTTTTGGCCATTGGATTAGTTCCTTCTTTATGAAACCACTGTCCTGCATTTAAGAAAAGGATTCATGGCCACAAAATAATTAAAACCAGTTTATGCAACAAATGTCATCTTGTATTTGGAACAATTACAGATGTTTACTTTCAGAACTGCTTTAATCATTAACAATAACACAGAAAACACTGCGAGAAACAAGAAACTCGTGCTTTTCCACACAGCAGGGCAATGTCTGTTAGATCGAATGACATCTGTATGGGCTGCATTTGCAGTAGTCTTAGACTTACTCTTAGTGTTGCTTCTCTCCTAAAGACTGCGGAGGCAGAAAGTACAGAGAAAGAAAACTATTGCTAAACAAAAACAAGTTTATGCATGCATAGTCTTCTAGACAAAAATATTACTGTCAGTCTGAATGATTGGAAATGGAAATTCAGTAAAGCCAATGAGCACAGCGTCTAAACGTTTTTTGTGTAACACTGGGTAGTGCTTAGACAGTAGTGAGCTGACAACGTACAGGTCTTTCTGACTTGCAGAGACGATGCTGTTAATAGCTTAGGGACAGTAAGACACATGGGCTGGACAGAGGGAGAATCAATCAAAATCATCGGTCCTGAACTGACGTGCTCTGCCTCGCTGGCGAGACAAAGCAGCATCGAGTGATGCATGAGGTGAAGTCCAGCTCAGAAACTCAGCTCACTTTGGGTTCTCTGCCAGCCTACGGAGGGAGTAAAAATGCAGCAGGGTAAGATCACCAGCTATTCAGCAGGACAGAGAGAGAGGAAGGGAAAGGAAAGCAATTCCAAGTTTGCTGCGGAAATCAGTTGGTCATGATTTAAATCAGCCAGTAGGAAACAGTTTAAATGATGAATTTTAATCTTGTTCTGCTTTTTTTTGTATTTTATTAGGCTATCAACCAGTGAGAGTTAACTTAACATATCCTTTGACCAAAGACTTCATGTATTTAGACATCCTCTTTGAAGCAGTTTGGAGAGCTTATCATGCAGTTCCTATTCTTAATCTTTACATGTGTCAGAAATGAAGTAAATAAGAAACATTATCCACCATTTCTAAATTGTATTTGAAAGTGGGTGGTGTTTCTTTGCTGTACATTGATCTGACACAGGGCAGCAAGAGTGCTGTCGTTTCATACCCTAGGCCTCTCCAAGATGATTTTGTCACATAAAGAAGTCTCCGTAAGAGAGCACCGCTTCTTTTTTCCTTTGAGAAGGTGGAATGAATTGACCTTTCTTTTACTCTGTATTTAAAAATCCAGATGTTTAAATAGTTCTAAATTACTTTAATAGAAAAGAAATTAAATTTCGTAACATATCACTTAAGTTTTCCTGTGGGCTATGCAAACCTAGTGGATATATTTAGGCCATGGCCTGAGCTGACATTCAGGCACCATATATACAAAATACAACGTCTCTATTGGCTTATCAATGTAATTTATGGTAGGTGTATAGGAGGTGAACAGCCTTCCAAAGATTACAGGGAGGTGCATCACCTAGGAAGAGAAATTTAGTTTAATATTGTCAGCGAAGGTATTTATTTGGAATCTTAAGAGGCAAGGTTTCATATAACTTTGTTAGGGGAAACAAACCAGACAAAACAGATTGCACTGAATAATTAGAAGGTGGTTATAGAACAAAATGTAATAAAACTATACCATCAGCATCTAATGTGTAACAATACAGGAGAAATACTTGTTTGCTTTAAAAATGTAAGGCAGATAAGCATGTTTCTATTGCATTGAGGGAATGCCGTAAAGGCAGTGAGTGTAGGAAGAAAGAGAAGCAAATATTAATTTTCCTCTGTTCTCCTGTGCAAGCTTTAGTGGTTAGCATGGACTGTAAATTTAGGACAATTGCACTTTCTGGGCACTGAAGTGTTGCTTGTCTGAACACTGAAAGGTTCCTAATTTGGTGGGATGTATGTGGCTTTGTAGCCACTAGATGGCACTGGGAGTGTAAAAACAGAAGTTTATTGCACTAACAGCCTGTTGCCATCTTAAATACCTGAACTGTTAACATTCTTGTCCATACAGCTACATCGGCAATATCTATACGTAACATGCTATCAGTGTAGTAATACACTCCTTAATATCTTCTCGGTTTGAGTCTACACCTTGTGTGACTAACTTAAGGCTGTTGGTGCAACTTTTAAGGGTAAATTATTTCAGGATAGTATTCTGGATTTAACCCATCTGGAAACAATGCAGTTAGGAGCTCCAGCTTTGAAAAGGAGGCATTTTTAAATTAATTTGCTTTGTTAGTAGTGCCGCAGTTGCCTCTAAAAGTAGAAATATGATAGGTTAAGGGGGGAACTCACGGTATTAACTTTTACATTACTGTATATCTACTTTTCATGTTCCATATACTTTACATTTCTTCATTATGATAGAACTTATTCTTCTGTTGATTCAAAGAAGTGAAAAGTTACAAAGCAGCAAATCCTCTTCTGCTTTAGTGCCTGGGTTTGCGGGCAAGAGAGAATAGACTCAGTAAGTGTTTTAAAATTGCTTATAATTAATTGCTCATTTTAAATCTGTGTACAGTGAGATTGTTGGGAATGCAATTACATGCTTAGAGAACAATGCTCTTGGGCCCACCCATGTGCTGCTGAGCTCTTGTTGATGCTTGCAGTATTATCTCTGCCATTAAGGGCCAACGGGTAGGAATTGATGGCATGTAGGCACCTGTTCAGACAGTGTGCCTGAACTGCTTCAGCTGTGACACAGGTGCATCTTTTTTAAATATAGCCTTCCATTTACTGCATACAACTATTTTCATACCAAACTGTTCATAAGCACAGCCTGTTAGCTGGGCAAATCGTAGAAGTAGTTATGCAATAGATGCAGTATATGAACGACGCTGGACGCTGGCTTTCCCTGGCCTGGTTAGCTGTTTTTCCAGTGTTGAAAACTGTCATTTGTCTGGATTCCTCAGAGCATCTCTCCCCAGCCCCTTTTTGGAGAGGCCTGAATTAAAGTGCCAGGAGAGATCCTGGGGTTAGCTGAGAAGAGGTTACTCGGAAACAGTTTGCTTAAAGTAGATTTTACAGTCTTAAAGCAGTCTCGGTTGGGGGGGTGTTACTGCCCCTGGTTAATACCGGTTCACAATCTGATTTGGATTTTGTTGGTCACCTGAATATTCTTGCTGCATACATCTTGGTGTAGGAGGGAGAGGGCAATTTTCTTAGTTTGATAATAGGCTTTTTATTGCTGTATCTGTGATTCAGTAACTTTCTATATGTTATAAAGGGTCTGAATATTGTCCGCTGTATTGGTTCCTACTTTAATCCTGCTTCCTTAGTTGTAGCCAGCACTAAATGTAAAATTTGACATGGCATTTTGGGAAACAATTCTTGTGCTGCAAATTGGCACTGAGATAAGGGCTGGCACAGAACAGATCTTCAACAAAGAAATAGGGAAGCAGGCCGCTCTTCCAAGAATCCTTTTTATTCTGACACTTTCAAAACAAGTCTACTGGCTTATATTCCCAAAGTCCATTAAAGGATTTTCACAATTCTTTAAAAATAACACTTTAAAAATAGTAATCATGATGTGGTTCTGTAGGAAATAAAACTATTATGAATAATGACTCTAAATACTGTTTTTAGCAGCACACAGCTTTTCTTCTTAGTCCTGAGATGTTTTCTCTTCTGTTGGGGATATATTAAAATACAAATGGCGTGAATCACCTAATTACCAAAAGAAGATGACTGAGGGTAACTCATCAGGAATTTCTTGCATTTGTACATCTTGGAGAGGTCTGTTTGCTGCTGCAAAATGAAATGAATGAGCTGCCGGAGGGCCGGGGGGCAGCAGGCTCCGGCGGAGCGGGCGACGCTAGGTGGAGTGCGCCATTGCCATCTTCACGCAACGCTCTGCCTCGTGATTTAGTTTCAGTTCAGCTCTGGCGAATGGATTGCAGAAGATGCGGCCGAGGCAAACAAGATCAGCTTAGAGTTAATGCCTATCAAAAAGCCTTGCGCGAGAAGCGGATGATAAATGTCCCTTCTGTGTATGGTCTGTTGTAATCTGTAATGGTGGGGGATGAATGGAAGCGAATTCCTTACAGGTCAGAAGTGCAGAGCGAGCTTTGACTGGCTGCAATTGTTTGTGTTTTTGTTTCTTAAATATGGATCTCTGCTTGCTTGCTGATAGAGCCAAGTGGAGCAACTGCTGAAAAGGTTTTTGCTGGTGGCCGGGTTGCGGACTAGCACAAACAGGAAACGTGAGGTACAATAGGAATGTTTTGTGTGCGGAGGTCACCCAAGAGTGCGAATTTTTTTCAGAACTGGAATATGTGGGGTTGTCACTTAATTCTTACTGGGGTGTTCTGTAGCAGAGTGGAAGAGAGCATGGCAATAATTTCAGGCCACGAAAAAGAACAGAAAACTGCCTTTAAAGAGAAGTGAATTGGAAAGACAGTGTCCTTATTGCTGGCTTGAGAGCCAGTTTGTGTTTATCTGGGCTTGAGGGTTCAATGTCTTGCTTTTGTTCTGAATTGGTAGCAGAGTTTGGCTTTTGTGAGGCTAGAATGTGACCCCTCGCCAAAGTGTGGTAGTTTGCAGCTGAAATGAGTTGTGTTTTGGCCCTATCTGAACTTGTTTAGGTTAGAATCTGAAGATTTAAAATCCAGATACCTTGTGCAATAGTAAGCCCATTAGCATTTAAAAAAAAAAAAAAGTTGTTGGTGTAAATGATTTAAAAACAACCCAACCACAAATAAAAAACCCCTTGTCCTGCCAGGACTACTGAAAACTTTTTAATTAAACTTGATTCTTTTTAGTTATCTGGTTCCAGGAGCTGAGTTTGTAAAGAGACTTACGATAAACTACAGTGGTCCTAAAAATAAGAGCTTCCAAAACAGGGCTTACTCCACTTTTATGAAGTAGACAGAATAATTTGGAAATCCACAGAACTTACTCTAATTTTTTTCTCCATTTATTCACTTGTGACTTTAGTACAGGAGTGTGTCGTCTTCAGGAGAAGTTTTGCTCTTTCCATGTGGATCCTTCAAAACTAGTGTGAGTAACCCAGAAAACTCTTGGGTTCTGTGCGTAAAGGAAAAAGTGAGAAACAAAAGCTGAGCTGCCTCAGCCAGGTGGGAGGGCGCAGCAGTGCTCCCCTTCCCAGCGCTGAATTATTTTTGTTAAGCGAGGTATTAATTTCCAGTCCAAAATGTTCTTCAATTCGCATGTCAACTTGCAAGCCTAAAACAAATGAAATAAATGGTTCTAATATCTGTGCTCAGAATACTGCTATTAACTTGTTAAGGTAGTTGAAAGAAAAGTGCATGGTGGGTGCAGAAGACAAATTAATTCTAAAGTCAGTTGAAATGGATCCTGTTTGTGTGAGGGTTGTTTGTGACTGTTACTCTCTCATTTGTTTCCTTTATGCCTTTAAACCTACTTCCTCCAGCTGTCCTAAGCTTTTTACAATGAACTGAAACATCCTGGAATACTTGAATCAACATATAACTTTAAAAAAAAAAAAAAACACTTTTGGTAACCATCTCTTGATGGGAACTCCTGCTTACAGCTCACATGGGCTGTGTTCTGCTTGAAACTGCAGCAATGATATTAGTGCATTGATGAACTGGAAGGGTCCAACGAATTAAACTGGACACTGTTGCCAGATCAGTTGTGCTGTCTGGGAGTTTCTTAAATCTTCTGGTGGCTTGCTTGCATTTAAAAAATCTGAGATTAAAAATGGTATGTTCAAGGAGAAAAATGTTCATTTGGAGTCTTAGTCCCTCTAAGTGCACCCATTGTTGTTGTATGTGTCAGATACCAATAGATACCTGCAGAGAATAAGACCAGCACCTCTGGTTTAGATTACGCTGTGGAGGAACAATCCCTTCAACTGCCGCAGCTCAGTCTAAGACCTTGCGGACTGAGCCCCAAGCCCCCCAGTCCGGTGCATTAACGTGAGTCGAAACTGAGAGTGGTTTAAGTTCTGCTGGGCGCAAGCCTGCAACTGCCGAGCAGACACTGCTGGTCCCGCTGCCCTGCTCCGAGAGTGCTAACCTCTGGCGTAGGGGCCGGTGGAACAGCTGGAAGCAATAACCTCCCATATTGCCCCACCATGAATTGCTGGACCTCATGAGTCAGAGCCCGAAATGGTGTGACTGCAAGTTCCATATATGGCCTCCAGTGCTGTTGAAAGTGGCGTACGTCAGAGTCTGGATGGTTTATCCAAAGCTGGAACTGTGGCCATAAACAGCGAATGTGAAGCACCTCCATCTGTGCAGGATTAGCTTACTTCAACTTTTCAGAAGTCCACAAAATATTGATGTCGTATTAGTATTTAAGCTATATTGAGTGTCTTGGCTAGCCATAGTGATTTGAACTTGCACCAAGCTGAGGAGTTAGTAAGATGATCGGTACGCCCTTTTCTTCCTTTTGAAGGTTGATAGACTTTACCTTTTAGATGCTGATGCCTTGTTTTCATTATCTGCTCTCGACTTCCTCATCACTGGTTCTGTGTCTCATAACTCTGCTGGGAGGTCACGTTCTGCTTTCTCCTCATTTGCGCCCTTAGAGTTTCTGCCTTTTTTTTTTTTTTTTATGCACAGCTTGAACTTTATACTTTTCATGTCACTGCTTCCTGAAACAGGCTGGAAATAATGATAACAGTGCAAGACGATCTCTAATTGGAGACATTAAAGCCAATCATCACTACTAGTGTCAAATTGAATAGATGCTGTGATTTATTCTTCAGAAATAATGAGTGGGTGGTGAGGGAAGGGCAAGGAGAGAATGCTGACAGATTATTTTTGTCTTCTGTCAGCACCAGAGCATAAACTTGGATTCTTCCAATTGTGCCTTTCCCTGACATGAGTCTGTTTGCTCCTATAGAAAGTAGCGTGGGCACAGCCTTACAAAACATCTGCTTTTCATGTTACTCCTCAAAGTAGCAACGTGGCCCTGTTATGCATGCAGTGGTACCACGTGCCTGCTCTCTCGGTGGTTCTTGTTCAGTCATATTCAGAGCTTGTGGCTCATCGTTTGGAATTTCCATCAGCTCTGCACAGTGGGGCAAGGCTTGACTGAAGTGGGAATAGAAACTTGCTAACAGACACGATTGTAAAATTAATACATCGCTTGAAATGCCATGACGGTCTGCTAAAACTAGCCCTGACTGCTTGATGGATGTTTGTGTCACTTGAGGATGCTCTAGGTACAGGATCCTTCTTCATTCTGAGCCCTGTTTTACAGCCAGCACTGCATACCAGACATCATATAAAATCACGAGACGTTTTAATCTTGTAACACAGACAGACAGACTGGATTGACATATTTATTAGCCTCCTCCTGCAGATCAAGCTTTTCTCTCTTAATCGCAGAGCAGTTTTCTTTGTGGGTAGTTGTCCATGGCTCTTGAAGATAAAAAAGATGCTGTAACATGGTGTTACTTTCTTGAGAGGTGTGATGACTTCATAGATAAGTATGAGATGAGTCGCAGCCTGGGGCAACGCTTGCAGGATGTTTCCCATGAGAAGCAAGCTTTTGTTTTTCCAATTTATCTTAATCAAATATAGCATGACATGTTTCCCCCCTGTGGAAGGGCCGAGTCTTGAACCCAGTATGAAAAGCAGTGTATCCATGGAGGAAAACAGATTTTTAGTGCATTAAGTTCAGCGATGAGTTCAGTGTAATATTTTTCTTGCTGGCAGACATATCACTTTTCTTTGTGAAATGTTTCTAAATTACAGCCAGTCTAAAATTATATCATCCCCCAAAATAAAAGGTTAAAATTAGATGTAGTTGTTCTTCTGCTCATATCACTTCAGCAGGATGGCTGTTCTGTGAAGGGGCGTGTGAGAAACCAACACTTGATATGGAGTTTGTTTATAGCTTTAATTGTGTTCACAGGTTAGGTGCACAGAATGATTAATAATGTGAAAATATGATTAATTTTTAATTGGGTATTCCGTCATTTTTCCTTATGGTAAAGACTTTTCTGTTGTAAGGATTGTACATATCAGCATGTCTTTAAGGATTTTAACTTCCTGATTTTTTTACTTGTGCCTGCCGTCTCTTTCTACTTGCCCTGATTAATTTCCAAGCATAATTTATAGATAAAAAGATTATACTTTCTAGAAATTTCATAATACAACATTTAAAGTAACTTATTTCTAAGGATTAGCAGTGTCTACTCTAACTTGGGTGCCTTTAATCACTGAACTAGGACTTCTCTGAAGGCCTGTGAGTTCAAGAGTTCAAGGTTACCTTCTATGAGACATTAGGGTTGTGTAGATAGGGATTTCCAAACTCCCCTAAATTACTGTTGCTAAAAAAATAGATTTATGTTGAGTTGATCTTGATGACCCGATCTTGTCTTGTTTGATTTGTAAATTGTACAGATATTTCTAACAAATCGCATTCCAGCCTAACCACAGGCTCCTTCTGGTCGTCAGTAGCGGCAAGCAAATGTTTCTCACCCGAGTCAGCAGAATGTTTCTCAATTTCTTCTCTGTTAGCCCTTGTTAGTGCCTCCTGCAATTTAAAAGAAAAAAAAAAATCATTGGAAGAGGGTGAGGGAAAGACAGTTGGTGTTCAGGATCTTACATGCCTTGAATTTCAGCGACTCTGCCTGGTTTGGCAAGCAGCATGTCTACTAAATCGCCTGGGTTTAGTATTTGTTGTCTGGTGTGACAGGATTTGAAGTAGTTTTGCAAATGCCCTTTTCAAAGGTAGAGCTGCAGTGAGCGTCAAAGAGGGGATATCTTGGAGGCTTTCCTAAAGTGTTGAAATAGACTGAGCTATTGCAGAGAGGCAAAGCACTCGGAGTATTTACTGCGGCCCCACGTGGAGAAGGAGGAGGAGAGGGTGGAGGAGGTATTATTTGTGAAGAGGATTAAAAAATTGTATGAGAATTAATCCTTCTAGCACAGGGAGGAGTACAGAGAAAACATCTGAGTGTATATTGACCGGGATTTTGCAAAGGTGACACCTAAAGCCCGTTTGAAGTTGGTTCCCAGAGTTAAACCGTCACTGTTGCTAAACATAAAGCAAAATGGCACCTCTCTTATGAAACATCCAGCGACCCTCCCACTCTGCCCCCCCCTCCATTGCAACCATGGTCCTGTTTAGCCAGCCATTGTTTTGAGGTGCTTGGTAACCATGGCTTTGCGAAAGTATAATGCTCTGTGTAAGCTTTCAGAGCTGAGCTAGAACAAAAGCAGATGTCAGAGATGCTGTGTGCAGCCTGCCAAGCTGTGAGACGTTGTCCATTTGACTAGCGGGACAGCTGGGCTCCGCTGCCAGGGGAGGACACAGGATTGTTCTGCTTTCCTTTGGCTCGCTCCGAGTTCCAATACTCCACACTTCATCACTCTAAATGAACCGTTTATGCTTTATTTCTTACTCCAGTTAAAATGTGGCTTCTGTGGGTTCCATAACTCCAACTTTTTTCCATTATAGAATTGTTTACATTGCAGTAGAAGAATTATGTTCAGTTGGCGTAGTCTTCAGGTGGCTCATTGGCCGTTTACAGCTGCTTTGTGAAATGCCTTTTTTTCCATTGGCTACTTCTTGTAAAACTTTTCCTTTTGCAGACATTTGTTGAGACTGGGAGAGCTCTTTTAACAGGAGGCAATGTTTTGAGACCATTAAGCCATACCAAGGATGGCAGCTCTATTGAGAAGCTGCTCATGGCAAGAAGCTCATGCAGTGGTCTGCTGTTAGGCATTTTGTCGTTGCTTGCTCTCCTGAGGTTGTACGGTCATCTTTACACACCCTGTGTGCGCTCCGAGAAGAAACGCTGGTAATGCCATCACTGAAACCTTGCAAGGGTGTGGGGGCCTCGCTATAGTAGCGACTAAATTTGTCTCTACTGTTACAAAACTGAAACTAACAGTCTCCCATTGCAGCTGGCTGTAGTTGTACTGTAGTGTGGTATGTCTTCCAAATTTTGTGGAACCGAAAACCATACTTCTTGATTCACACACCGTATCTCACTGCCTTGGCAACGACCTTACCCTTACTCTCAAGGGAACATAGGAAATGGTCATTTACAACTCAAGTACAGGGGGATTTTCTCCATGCAAATTTGCTATTCAAGAGAATTTTATTGCAAATTTCTGCCGGTGAAAACCATTAACTTAAGGAAGATGGCTTGAGACCTTTTTTGTCCCATGGTAGTTGTCAGACTGGGGAGGGGCAAGCGGGGGTGGGATTAAATTCCGTAAGTTTCAGAGTACAGTGGAAAAGGAGGTTCCCATGTTTGCCATAAATGTACTCTACAATTTTAGGAAGTTTCAATTCTCTCTTTGCATCTGTCCTCAATGAGTAAAATAGAGATATGTCATAAAATAGAAAGATGTTATTTGTTTAGATATGAAGCTGCTGGGGACAGGGATGATCTTGCTACCAGTACCAAAAAGGAGTTCATGGCCATTAGGGCCTATGGAAATGTCACTAGTATACATTATTAGTCATCCGTTCTTTGTTCTCCCTTCCATATCAAAATCACTCTTGTGTGTCAATTTCTGGATCCTGTCTATTCCAATTTTACTTTTTTTTTTTTTTTTTTTCAAGAGAGACTGTGCCTCATTTATTATCTCGGCAGGCTGCATCTATGTATTCGTAATCCAAAGTACGCCAAAGCACTTTGAATTAGGCTCCTGTAAAGTAACAAGGAATAAATAAAAGAATTTGCTTGGTATCAGAGCAGCTTGTCTTGTACCAATTGCGTGCCAGAAGAATGGTTTTATTTTGAATTGTTTACATATGACAACAGTAGTCGCAGCTGTCATATAGCAAAATATAACTTGTATTTTTTTTTTAGCGTTCTTATTTCACTGCCACTAAAAAATTACAGTATCAATGTAATTGCATAAGTCCAGTGCTCTGGTCTCTTCAGTGGGACCTGAAATGTTGACGTGAGTGAACCCAACTAAAATCATCTTCCCAGCAAGTCTAGCAAAAGCAGTGGAGCTTCACCTTTTGTGTGAGACCTGCTGTGGAATTTCACCCTTTAATGTGCAAATGAAGCCTGCAGGGTCCTCTGAATATATCTCTGGCTCCTGCATTTCAAAGTAAGCTTTGGAAGCCTTGTGCAGAGGAATGGCAGTCCTGAGGTCTAGCACACTTTCCCTCGTTATTCTGTAATAAATTTAGCTTTGATTTGGGTGGGGGGTATCAGGCTCCCTTATTGGTCTAATAAAACATGACTCAGTTAAAGGAAGAAAACGTAGAAGAAAATTGTTGACAATATGTTTCCCAACATGATGTCAAACCCCATCAAATAATTAAAAGCAGAAGTTAAGGTTTATGTAATTTGTTCTGCACATAAAGAAAACTTTAAATTTTTTTAAAATCTGTGACTTTATGAAGAGAGCTTAGTTTAACACAGTACTTTTTTTTTTTTTTCCTCCTTCTTCCCCAGACAATGTTTCCCTGACCTTTTGCTAAGTGATTTCTTTTTTAGCTGCAACATCTAGTGTTCAGGCCATAGACTATTTGAACTGCTTCTCACTCCTTTTGTATTAAAATAATGGCAGTTCTTTCAGGATTTTAAAGTATGTAGCAGTTCAATTCTCGAATAGATTTTTATGCTAGTTTTATTTGGAGGTCTGTCTAAAAAAAAAAAAGTTTTAAGATGGAGACTAGAAGTAATTCAATTATGGCATTTACATAATGTTTAAGTTTTTAATTACATTTCAGACCATTTTTAGCAAAGAGCAGTAAGGTCACTTTCTCGTATACAAAGAAAAACTGACACAAATTAAGCAACTGGTTTATGGAGAAATATCCAAAAGTTAGGAAGGTCCACTGTAAGGTGTCATAAAGTCACAGTCATTAAAAAAAATTTAACATAGAATTTAAATGCCTCCATCCTCTAAAAGCAACAGTAGGGAAAACACCTGCTCTAATAAAGCTGTAGGCCATAAATACCTTGAGGATAACATTTTAAAGTTTTGAAAATTTTCCTGTTTTTTATGAAGTAAGGATTCTTATTTCTTCTTGGCAACCTCATACTACTATATAGTGGCCTGGCAAAAGCTGAAAGGCTCCTTAACGTTTTTAGTGGATCACAAGAAGGATTTTTTTTTTTTTTTTTTTGAAAGAGCATTAGTAGCTCAACATTGCACTTCAGATGGTCTAAAAAAAAATCCCGAACATTTTACGTATGTAACGTTATTAGTGGCCAAAGTGAGAAACACTAAGTTTTAGCCTAAGCTCCTTGCATCAGGGACAAATGTGGGGTTTTAATTTTAACTTTTACAATAACTAACATAAAATGCATTTGAAATTACTTGTGTTTTTTCAGGGTCCACACATAGCATCAGTTACTCTTGCTGCATATGAATGTAACTCAGTTAATTTTCCTGAGCCTCCTTACCCGGATCAAATTATCTGCCCTGACGATGAGACGACTGAAGGATCCATCTCTTTATGGGCTATCATCTCAAAAGTGAGGCTGGAGGCCTGCATGTGGGTAAGGTTTTGTTTATAAAACCTAAGCAATTTTAATTTACACACTTTATTTCTGTGTCTAGCAATACACAAAAATTCCTGAATTAGCAAAATAATGATGGCTTACACTCCCAACAGTAACACATATATTTACAATGTGAATAGATGCCTTCCTGATCAACCTTCTAGCCCTGAGTAATTTTAATGTCCTTTTAAAGAGAAGTAACAGGATATGTTGACTATTTTTCTAAACACTAGCAGAGAACGCTCACGTACTTCAAAGCTGTTGATGTAAAAGGTAAGTGTCGGAAAGGGTACCTGCATCCCAAATGATCTTGCAGCTGTCAGGTCTTACGCTGCATGGAGTTAAGCGATAAATAATTTCAAAAATTTTGAGCCTGTAACTCGGGTGAAGTTGCAGTTACTGATAGGAAGGACTCAGGCCCTAATATCATAGCTGAAAGGTTTTTCTGCATTGCATCAATAGATTGGATTAAATAAAAGAATGTTTATGTTGCACATTTTTAGGTATTTTATTTCTGTTTCTCTGCCTGTTTCCATCATGGCAAACTTTTCACTTAAAACAGGAAAAGCATGTTAGCTTTTAAGTGAATCAGCATCTTAGTTCATTTGAACTTCCTTTCCATTTTCCTTTTTTTTCCCTCTGCAGCTTTTTATGTAAGTTTGATTTTTGGAGGATTTTGGTCAGCTAAGGTGTTTTTTTCATTACATGTAGATTATTTTGAATTGCAGTTTACACAGATGCATCTGCTGTGAACTGCATGCCAAATTAACTTTATTTTGCTACTGACTTCCTGTTCTAGGGGATGATTTAATTATTAAATTCTTGGTTGTCCAATTCAAATGTAGAGAGAGGAAATTCTGAAAATACATGGTATCTGATGTCTGCCCTTGTATTCCTTCTAATGATATGAAAAGGTACATCAAGGCAACTTTGGTCACTGCAACTTTTAAAATTATCAGCAGCTGTGTTACTTACAAAAATTCCAGTTAGGTTGTACGCATTACAGTCTAAAATAATGTGTAGCACTACCAAAGTCAAACTAGTAACAGAGAAAGTGGACTTAGAGCCCTCTCAAGAAGCAAAGTGCATCTTAAATTTCACGCTTTCTAATGAGAGGACAAAATTGCCTGAATGCTACATAAGTAGCTAAGCATACAAGTACTTACAAGACCATAAACGTAAGATCTCTTTATTTTCTTCCTCAGCCCCCTCTGCTTAAGTTTGTTTAATGGAGACCGGAGTAATAAAAATGGCATTTACAGTTACGTTTCTAGGGTTGCAAAATAAAAATGTAGCTCAGGGTAAACATCCATTGCTTAATCCTCAGCATGTAAAATAACTGAACTATGATGAGAATTAAGTGGTTTAGAAATGAGTTAATAGAGTTGCAAGCATTGAAAGCTTCCATCCTTCTGAGCAGCCACGAGGGAGAACAAATGGTACCTTCAGTCTCTCATTTGAGCTGCATTTCTTAGTTCAGGCTAGGGAAAGGACACGGGAACAGGACTGAGCCGGAACGTTTGTGTCCCACTCTTTCTCCCCGCTGCCCACCCCACCCCCCCTTCTTTCTTCTCGCCTTCAAATTCACTGTCAGCTACCTTTTCACTGAACGCTGTCTCCACTAGATTTTCCCTTGGGAGCATCCTCTGTCTACCAGTGGTGTCTAGTGTAATGTTATGCTTTCTTGGAATGTTTCATGAGTACATAAACATTGCTTGCTAATTTCCTGTAAGCCAAATCAAGTTGGCAATTGCTGCTGCTTCTTCCAGTATGTTTCTTTTGTCCTAATTCCAGTTCACTTTTTATGGAAGCTGTTGAAGAAACTTATTTTTGATTCTGTCACTCTTAAACCAAATGTCCACTTAACAGGAAAGTAATGATGACTTTCAGAAAGTGAAAAGGCTGAGTTTTGCAAATCAAAACCTCTGGAAAAAAGTTACTTAATTTTCTGCTTTTAAACTGAAATCAGGAATATTAAGTTTAATTCCTAATCTGGGTATGATTGAGTGAGCTCCCAATGTCTTTTTTTTTTTTTTTTTCTTTTTTTAATAACGGAGCCAACAACTTCTAATTAGATCTAAAATCTGAAGTTATGGTAAATAATGGATGAATGCAAAAGAAAAGGAATTATTGGATGTATACAGATGTGTTCCTAATGCAGCAGACAGAGCGCTGTGCAGAATAGGTGTAACACCACCAACAGCCTGTTTCCTTTAGACTTATAAAGTGAAATTATGTTGAAAGGCTCCAAAGTGAAATCTGGCCAATCTCCTTGATTATTTGGAGGGAGACAGGAGGGTGGTAGCAATATAAGTTTTCATGTGAAATGTTGAAAGCAGGTCGGTCCCAGTGGGGACTTTGCAGACCTCTGACTATAAAGCTGCCCAGACTAAGTATCCTGCAAGGTTTGAATGTGGGGATTTATCTGCACAAGGGATTTGATTCAGATCACAAAAACATCAGCGGCTGTTTCAGCCAACTTAAACCAGGTACAGTTTTTTCCGGAGATTAAAATCATTACTAGTCCCCTGCATGTCAGTGATAGCCATTTTTGCTGATAATGAGTGTTACGAGGATTAAATATCACTGTATCTAAGGAATTATTAGGTGAAATGAAAATGATGCTTTTTTCAATCACTATAACAGTTGGCTCCACCAGTCCTGGCCTGCAGAAGGACTCTCAAAAACAATCTGCTAGGTGTATGCCAGTTTTCACAGCCTTCCATCCCACAGGGACAAGGAATTCAATAGTGCCCTACATTTTTAATGTGTTGCAGCTTTTTTTGTTTTTTACAAGAAATAAGGGGAAAGAATAAAAATGTTTAATTGCTCAGGATTAGCAGAACAGGCAGCCTGTGTCCTGACCAGGATAAAATCTGTTTAAAAGACTCTTTCTAGTGGAGTAATTTCCCAGTTTCCTTTCCTGAATGTATTTGTGTAAAAGAATGTCGATTAGCATTTGCCTTTCCAATTTGTTGTTAGTCCAAGGAAGCTCCATGTAAAACTGGCATTCAAAGTTAAATGGTGAAAGTGGACAGCTAATGTTACAAAAAGCAGTTAAATAGTTACTGGTTTGGATCCCTTAATTGCTTTTTTTTTAAATGCACTTAAGGAACCTATCTCCAGCAGACATGAAATCATATGATTTTTGTTGCACTTCTGAAATGTTTTGTAATAATGAGCATGTGACTTATCCAATTTAAAGAAAGTTCATGTCCAGTACACGCATGCAAACCTTTTCCTCAGTTAACAAAATGAAGCCAAAGCAAATTGGCAGAGCCTGGAGAAGCAATGTGACTTTTTGTTCTTGCATCACCCTCAGAACATAACCTCAAGTTAATTTTTCTGAAACGTTGTTGCTACTGTTTTCAGGCTTATCTTCCCTTGTGCCAGAAACACACAGATTAATGAAGTTCAGCTTGTTGCACTCGTTTAAATTTTTCTTCTGTGGAAAACAAGGGCATAAACATATGAGGCTGTGCACTTTATATGCTTAAACTGAGAATCTAACAGTTTGGGTAACTGCAGAGCGCGGCAGTATTGAAAACCACAACCTGTTGATTTGGAATATCCACCGCAGCTGGAATTCTCCCTTGCTTGCAGCTGCACATAGAGCAGGAACAAAGGAAATTGAAAAGCTTTCACATTGCTTCAAAGGCATAGAAAAGCATTTGTTACTCACTACTGACCCTAAGAGAGAAAAGCCATCTGCATGTAGCGAAGTTTGAGCGCTTTTCCAGCGTGGTGCCCAACTACTGTGCTATTACCTGTCCTATATTTAAACCAATCTGAGCTTAGGTCAAGTTCCTGTTTCGTTAGCCTCTGTTTATCCATATGCTCAATCTTAGCTGTCTCTCTTTCCCTTTCTTTTCTTTTTTTCCTTGGTTAAGCTAAAGTTGCATTTACCCACAAGATTGAAATGAGTCATTTGATGTCCTGAGAAAACAAATATAATTTTCCTGTGGTGAGAAAGCAACCATGCTTTCATCTCGGGTTCTCTTGGCTTTCTTTATTCCATCTAAAGGAGAGAGAAAACTTGAGATCAAGCTTTGCTTAACCTTAGTTTCCTTGCTCATAGCTGTAGGAAAACTCGAGCCTGTTTTCTAATAAACATTTGCACAAAGTCTCATGACTGAACAAGTAAACTAGATGACGGCACCAGGGAGGAGTTCCCAGATTATTCCGAAGGCCGCTCAGGAGCAAGGGCTGTCACATGCCGGCAAATGTGTCTGGCATCATGTGGTGGGGTGAGATGGCAGCGCTGTGCTGAGTCAGGGATCGTCTCGGATAGCAGGGCCCCCAGCCTGGCCGGCTCGTCCTGCAGCCCAGCGTCGAGCTACAGCCTCCCCACCGCACCAGGCGCAGCTGGCCACCGGCTGCGGAGCTCTGCCGGAGCTGGGCAGCGCGCCACTCTGCCGGGCCCCGGAGATGCACAGATCGTGTCGTTTTGACCTTGCAGACCACAACTTGGGAGCCACCGGCTTGCAGCGTGATAGTCTGTGCTGAGAGAAGCTGAACTTGCTAAACAAGGAAAGGGGGCATGTGAGGTTTCAAAGGAAGAGCATTATGTTTGAAATCAGGAGAAATTTGACCTGGTGGCTAAAAGCAGACTTCTCAAAGCAGCTGGCCTCATCAGTTCTAATAATTTGGAATGTCCACGGGACTGTGCACATCACATGTTTCCTGTTTAAGAATAAACACGAAAATAAATCAGAATTATTTTTTTCCCAGGGTGCCGGCACAGCCATTGGAGAGCTGCCTCCATATTTTATGGCGAGGGCGGCCCGACTCTCTGGTGCTGAACCTGATGATGAAGAGTACCAGGAATTTGAGGAGATGCTGGAACATGCAGAGACTGCACAAGTAAGAACAGTGCAAAACAACAGAATTAATAAAACACAGAACAACTAGATGGAGTAAATAACCATTCCGATGAAATGGGAAGGGGCCGAAAATCGGTTGGTGTGAGTTCACAAGGGACTTCCCAGGGATGGAAAAGATCCTCCACTGGGTAGAGATACCTCTGGTGATGGGAGGACAAGAATGCAGCTTGTTGAAGCACATACAATAGTGCAGCCAAGGTGTTTGCTACAAATACTGCATTTATTTAGACCTCCAAGATCAGCACAATAAAGGTAGGGAGAAAGTGGGCTAATAAACCAGTGACAGAGGAGGTGCTATTCCATAATGATGGTTGTTACAGCTGCATGTAAAGCCTCCCTGGGCCAGGAGATGATTCTCAGTCAGCTCGTCCCCTTCAGATAACATTTGCCTGCCTTGCCACTAACACCTTCAGGGGCCAGTGCGTGACCCATTCCTCAGCCTGAGGAAACATATTTTTCCTGATGTGAAAATGCAGCCAAACTGCTCTGAATCCCTTTTTGTTGCTCCTGCCATTTATTTTATCGATGGATTAAATACTGCTTGTGTTACAGCATAGTCTGCAACTGATGCTGTACATCAGTCAGATATTATTGTAGGTAATTTTTTCATTCAGATCAAGGGTTTGTACCCTGTTCACAAGTTATTTATGGTGTTTTAGAAGAAATTAAATCTTTCTTCCTCAAACTACTTGCCACTGAATTTCTTTTCTGTATTTTTCCTTCTTATCCTGTTTTGTCTGCTACTAAGTTGAAAGGGGTCATGAGACTGCTGTTAAAAAACCAGCAGATGCTATTTACCATGTGCTGCTGTCTTTAAACTGTTCTGCCAGGGTATTTCCTTGATATAAATATATACTTTTACTTTTTTTCCTCCTTCTCTTCAAAAAATGGATGTAGCTTTTCCATGAAAGAAAGTGGTTTGTCTGGAAATACTGAGTGCAATCTAGTAATGCTAACAGTAAACCCTGTGTTTCCTGAGAGCCTTCTCCTACTAGAAAGTTCCAAAGGGTTTTTCTGCTATTGTAAATAGTAAATTCTTCTATTTCTTTAAAGATGCAATGGCAGGGGGGAAAGAATCTTCTTTGTTCTTTACTCTATCATCAGTCTTTGCTTTGCAAAGTAATCTCTAAGTGTATAAAAATCAAGTTGTGGGTAAAAAAAAAAAAAAATAATAACACCCCCCCCAAAAAAAAAAAAACAACACAAACGAAACCAGTCAAATACATGACTCGAGAGCTGAAATGCTATCTGTGTTTACTGAAACTCTCCCAGCAAATTATATGCGTGTACAGTTGTGGGAGCAGCCAGAGTTGGTTTCCAGAATGCACAGTAAGATTCTTGGGAAGAAAATCTTTGCTAGAGAGCATTTTGTCAGGACAGGCCAAAATATAGCTAGCTGTATTGAATGCCCTTAGTAAACGAATGGCATTGTGTAATTAAGAAAAATGATGGTGTTATTTACCAGTAATTTTGATTTTATTTTCTTGGCAATTGGATTTGGATTGAAGCATGTTTTGTGGATGGATGGCCAGGAAAAAAAAAATCTTTTTAAACTGCACTTGTGGTTTGGTTTCTATAAAACTCTTTTAACATGAGGCTTTGACAATCCGACTAAACTGTATTGTGCTCATAAAACTGACAATTCAGTTTTTTCCATTTGCTAATATGACTTCCTTTTTGCTTTTGGCTTCAGTCATGTTTTTGCTAGATGTCTGTGGGAGACAGGCCTGCCTTTTCCTATGACCTTGAGTAAATCCCAGTCTTCAGCGTAGCTTATCACTCTTTGTTCTGTAATTGCTATTTATTCACGATCAGTTATGCCTATTTTTAAATTGCTCAATAACGATTTTTATTACCTACAGCAGCTTCTCCCACTCTCCCAAGTGGAAGCCTTATGCTTAAGGAAAACACAGGGGATGTGACAAGTATCTTAGGCCGTGGAGACTACTACAGATGTTTGACGTCAAATGACAGGAGCCTTCTTTCAGTATAAAGGTCTCACTTCATCCTGCCTTTTTGAAAGGCATGAAAATGGGTGTGTTAGATTTTGAAGAATAGCTTCCCCTTCTACTTCTGCTGAGCTGCTATATGCCTACAAGGCAAAGCCAAATGGTTTGACGTTCTTGCCTGCGTGTGTTTTGTTTAGAAAGCTTGTTGCTGCCATTTCTCAAAAACAATGGTAATTTTGAGAAACAGATGAGGGTCATCTATGGTGAGAATAGATGCATGAATATAACATCCAGCCTGAAGGATCCGTGAGGGGGAATGTGCTTGCTAGCTTGGCACTTTAAAAAACAGCAAAAAAAGGAACCTAAAAGGATTAAACAGCGTAAAGGTCTAGTGCCCCGTTCAAAGTTACACAGAGTAAAATACTATTTACTTTAAAGAGTCTGTTGATGGATTTTCTGTCACGAATCTCAGATCTAAGTGACCTGTCTCCTTGAGCTAGGTTTTGAGAAAACTCCTTAGACTGCAGACGATGTGTCAGTCTACCTTGTACCTCCTATTAGCATACTTCAGAAAAAGCCCCCTCATTTTAAAGGAACGCTCACTTCTCCTTCCTGTGCGTCCCTGCGTGTGGACACCAGTGAGTTAGTCCCGGTTACATAAAGGGAGCGTCAGAGCTTCTCTTGCCTCGTGGCTGCTCTTGTTAAAATCGAGCCACTTTGCCCTGGAGAAGGAGTGTGGTTTACAAGCAGGGCTCATTTTTCTCAGCGCTCCACACAATGCAGAGCCCAGCATGCTATAGGAACAGAGCAACTCGCTCTGATTCGTTAATACTTAAGGCAGTTTTTAAAAATTACGAATGTTTGAAACAGTATCTCCGTTGCTGTTAACTCTCTTCCAGTCGAATTCCAGAGCAAGGAGTTTTTCATCAGAGCTCCCCTTTTAGCCATGGGGAGTAGCTCCAGTGCAGCCGTTCGAACCAACCTCTCAATTAGGGGAAGTGAATCTACTACTTAGTGCTGGGGCAGCACATTGGTAATAACATAGTGCAGGCATACTTTTGTACGGTTGCACGTCTACACACACATGTGCAGGGACTGTCTTTTGCCAGTTTAATAGTTGCTGATTGTTAAGTATTCTCATCTTTTCTCTGTCATGCTGAAACACTTAAAGCCGATGGAGGCTTCTGGTGAAAATGAAGCTTTTAATGCCAGCTTCCCTCTAGGTACTCGGTGATAATGCATAATGTGTGGGCCCTTGCTGTATCATGGTACTCCTTGCTAAGAGGAGAAAGTACTAATATCTTTGCTGTATATCTAATCCTTAATGACTGTAAGTGTTTGGATTCGTTAAGTGGCATATTTTTAAGAACTAATGATTTACACATTGGGCTTTGCTTCTGTGCAGCATTGCTGCAGCCAAATTTCCATGTAAAAATATTTTCTAGTTGCCTGTGTTACTATCAGCCACTGCTGTTTGTTTACTTTCCAAACTGTGTCCTGCCTCTGAAAGAATACCGACTTGAAAAAGGGTTAAATCCGTAGAAACGCTGAGATGCAGCAGGACTGGTTTGTAAATGATTGAGTGCCATCTGCACACTGAATGTCAGTTGTTGCTGGGACCTGTTTTTGACTCCACTGAACCTTTACTGGTTGTGGTTTGTCTGGCCATCACATGACTTCTCTGAAAATTCCCCCTCCCCTCCATTTCCAGTAAACTGTTTGAACAGGAGTGACTCAGACTGAAACCAGCTTCCCTGTAACCACAGGGCTTGTTAAAGAATTTGTCAACGTGGACTCAAGAGGGTTTGTATTAAACTAAGCTGCAACTGCTTCGGTTTGCATTGCGTCAGGAGTTCCACCGAACAACTTCCTGCTCGCTCGGAGAGTCGGCTCCTTGTCTGCAAGGAGTTAAACTGATGAACTTTTGCGATAGTGACAGTTAGGCACATGTTAAACCCATCTTTCCAGCATTTCTGAAAGGTCTGCTGCCTTGAGCTGGGTTGATTTTCCACATCTTCGTGTGGGGTTTCTCTTTGCAGAAGCAGAACAAAGTACGGTGCCACACCCAGCCGCGGTTACTTGGAGAACCCAGCGCTGTGTTCTGACACGACACTGTGACTTAATTCAAATGGAATGATTAGGTTCAACTAATAAGCAAAATGTTACTTAATTAGTAGTGTAAAATAAGGTGGCCAAATTAAAAATGGATCTCTCCCGTGATTACTAGCTAACAGCTAGTATCTGATGGGTTCCTGCTTGAAAAGGACTCGCTGGCTGCTGGCTTGTTCAATCAAAAGGTTTTAAGGGTATTTGTTACAAGAAAAAAGAAGTTCAAGCAGACCGCAAGCAGGTTTTTTATAAAGCAGTTGTCATAAAAATGGAAGTGGTAGTCACAATAACTGGAAAACCTTGACGGCTTTTTTTTTTTTTTTTTTTGCTTTCCCAGAAATAACTTGTTTAAACCCAGCGTCAAATTCCGTTCATAATTTCTCTTGCTCAGTCTTCCAGTCACCCCCTTTCCTTGTCAGCTTCCTCTCTTTATTAATTGTGCCGTACGAGGAGGAGATTGCTGGTGTCTGGGCTAGGCTGCCTGATGGGTGGCCACCAGGAGGCTTGTCCTCACACACCGCATTCCTGAAGTTTGGTGCCTGGGTGCCTTAGTATGTGTAGGGGAGGTATCTTACCTCTTTCACCTGGGCGCATAATTAAGTGGAAATTCAAAACGAATCAAACCTTGAAGCTTCACTTTAGAAACTTCCGACGAATGCTGTAGCTTGAGAGTGAGATGGCAAAGTGGCAGTGCACTAGTAGTAAAGTGGTGTGGGGTTGTTTTTTTTCCACAGACAATATAATAAGCCGTGAATATACCAAGTAACAGCTTAGTTTTAAATTGTTCCCCAAAATTACTGAGTTGAAGTAAGCTTTGAAATGAGTCAATGAAAGCTTTAAATAAGGGAGCTTGTTACAGAGGACTTCCTGAGAAAAGAGGTATCAAAGAGTTAATGTAGGCAGAGGGTAGACAATAGGAGCTATGAGTAACAAATGTGTAAGCCACCTCCTTGCTGGATTTCTTTGGACACTGGCAAGAGAATAGGGCAGTCTTGTGCCTGCATTGTTCTATTCATTTGCACACCTGCTTACAGATAAGGAAAAAACAGCAATGAGCATTACATTACCTTTGGTAATGGTAATCTAGAGATGACTTTTTCACATTCTTCTTTGAATGGCTTTTTGTGATAAGGTCTGTTCCCTAAAACAGTTTACGTGGCCCTCCGTCATTTTAATGTTTAGCGTGTAAATACATAAATCAGAAATTATCGAGCCACTGAAGAAACCTGGATTACTTTGCAATATTTTCACTTGGTATTAGGGTGTTAGCTCAGAGGAATTTTTTCCAGTAACGAATCTCTCACTTTACAACAGAAATGAACATTTTCAGAAAGAATGTCACCAAGGTTACTGGAAATCTTGCAAGTTGCATTTGCACTGCAGTTGTGGAGAAGCAGTTGGTTGAACTCTGCCATTGGATTCGCGCGTCCTGTTCTGTGTGTGTCGGGAGTGCTCAACGCAAGTTTGAGGGAAAAATTTGGTCCTAAATACTTGATATTTCACTCCCCAGTATTCTGAGAAAGACCAATAAATGATCAAAAGTTTGGGTCAGATAAGCTGCTTCAAAAATATTTTTTCGGGGAGGGCCTTCAGTAACTGATAGAAATTAATTACGGTATCGTAATCAAGAAAATGGCTACTTTTTTTTTTTTTTTTCCCCCTGCTCCAGACACTGTTTAAATGTCTGTGTTGTACAAGAGTCTGGTATGCAGACCACTTCTCTAAGCTGTCTGGGAACCTCTGCTACTTCCGAGGGAGAACAAGCGAGAGGTATGCTTAGCATTGCACATCTGCTGGCTGGGCTGAGTAGGAAGACTTGTGTGTGCAAAAGGATTTGTCAGCTGTGTGAGAAGTTGCTCGCTCTTATTCTACAAGTGACTTTTCTGTGCATGGGTTTTCTTCTTTAACTTATTTCGAAGTTCTCTGTGGAGGAACAGGGTATTTTTTTTTCAGTGCTGGTGACTTTGGCTCTGATTTGGCAGAGACTGAAAAGGTCAGTCTATTTGTCTGGTTATCAGAAATTGCTTCCTTTCTTGATGATGGTGGCTAAAGCAAAGCAATAACTTGCTTCGTTCCAGCAATCATGAGCCCTTCCTTACAACCTCTGGATCTTAAACCACCCCAAAATAGGACTTGATAGTTTGTAATGGATTAAAAAAAATTGACAATATCCTGGAATTGCTAGTCACGCCACTATAACTAGATCAGCAGACCTGTGGCCACAGTAACTAACTGCAGTTGTAGCTTTGAGATAAATGAGCACTCACTGTGCAGCTGCAATGGTATTTTAGGCAGCCAGCACGTTGGTGGAGGCAATGCCAGCATACGCTTTCAACCGTAGAAGTAAAGGCTGCAGAGGTCAGTGGCTGATGTGTGGGAACCAGAGTGATAGGATGTTCTTTTACTTCATTCTTATCTCTGTAGGTGGCTGCTCGTATCTCATTATGGAATCACAGGGAAAAATAATCGTCTTGAAAGGGACATGCAGCAGTTTCTAGTCCCAACTTTTTGCTCAGAGCAGTGTCATCTATGAGATCAGCTCAGGTTCCTCAGGGCATTTTCAAGTCTGGTCTTGAAGCCCTCCAGGACTGGAGACTGCACGACCTCTCTGGGTAATTCTTCCAGCGTGGTGGACTGTCCTAATGGCCTTGCTGCTTCCCTGACATGCCAAACTGACAACTCTCTTCCATGAAATAGATTGCAGGATCTGCTCACTGCCAGATCTCCTACAAGATGTGAATAGAAAGTAGTTCTCTAGCAAGCAAAGAAATAATAAATTTTATTTCATGCTTTCGTGTATCACTGTAAAATTGCAGTGTCAAAGGCGGCGTGTTGCCTTATGCTACAGCACAGACCTGAACTGAGGAGTAGAGGTGGCAGGGGATGTGGTTAAAAGGGGTACTGCTCTAGAGGACAGATCTGATAAGACTGAAAGGACATGCTCCTTCCTCTTCCTTCAGACTGTTTCCTTTAATTGTGTCTTATTCTTTACAAAATTTCTTTATTCTTACAGTGTGAAGCAAAAGGGCTTTTTATGTCGAAGTCCGAGAGCTTCAGTTCTAGTTGTGGAAAACGCTGGCATTAAGTTTGAGAGTGCCTACCAACTCGTTGAGCTCTATGATATGTGTTTGTTTTGGTGTATCACTTCCAAACTTGAGCATGGTATTGGATTGTAACAGTCTAAAATCTTGAAACTAAAGCTCCTGAGATGGAGTTTATTATGAAGCAGCATTTGCTGATTCTTCCCCCAAGGTCTAGGGGAGAGGGAGAAGCGAGGGAAATAAAATGTTCTTACCATGGTAGAGTTGGTTAATGAAATGAAGAAAATACCTAGAAGCTCCTAATGCTAGCAGTCTGTTTAATTCAGAGCTGGCTGAGTTCCTTCCTACTCACGTTAATGGGAGGTCTTAGTTACCATATAATGGATCCATTACTCCAAAGTTTCACACTTTTGCTCCAAGACAGGTTAAAATTAAATGACATGGGAAAGCAAAGCTTGCTGTTGGAATGAACACTTCAGTCTGTTACGCTTTGCTCCCCTTCGACTTGCAAAGCGTACAGCTCTGCACATGGCTCGCTCTATGGCTTCTTAGGTCTTTCTTGTCTAACAGCAGTTTTAAAATCTGGTTATGAGGACAATTGGTTTAACTGTATTTTCTATGGAAAAACTTCCATTTTTCTGGCGCAAGAACTAATTGTAGTTACTCATATGTCTGAGTTTACAAAGTCCCAAAGATGAGCATCTGTCCGATTATCTTTGTGGATTGCAGCATCACCCCTTAACATGCAACCAACCTCAAGAATCTGAACACAAACAGATGTGGAAATAAATCTGTGCATTTCCCTCAACAGTCTGCGTTCAGTATTCTTGTCCTAGGAAAGGCTAGTAGAAGAATTCACCTGTATATTTGATTTCTTGTTGACTTGGGATTTGTATGTAGTACCTACTGTATGCTCATCCTTGCCTACAAATATTCTGAATAACGGTTTGAAATCTTGCTAGCTTTAAGACCTCAGGTCCCTGACATAGTCTAATTAATGAGGTTTTGTAGGTGCTGCTCTCGTCTTTCCACAGTTCTTTGGTAAAGCCTGTGAAGTCAATGGCCCTGTTCCATTGCTGTTCAGTCATCTTCATATTGTGCTTTCTAAAATGGTGTTTTCATTTTCAACATGGACGTACTTTCCTCTTGTAACTTTCCCATGATTACCCTATTCCTTTTCCAGAATTTAATGTCTCAGAAAACCCAGACTTCTTGTGAAGTAAAATTTATTTCCTTCCCAAGCTTAGAATTTGAGCCAGTCCTCTTAACCTGGAATGTCTGTCCTATGCCTGTCATATGTAAATACCTTTATCAAACTTCAGTGCTTGTTTAGATCTGCCACCTTTCCCTTAGCTGCTTTCAGTAAATCCTTGAAAACCTTTTTTAACTTTGCCTTTTGACAGCCCAGTTTCCAAGACAGGGCCTTTCTTTTCCAGAGTTTCGAGTGATAAGTACCTTTAAACCTTACCTCTCACACCCTCTTCTCTCCAGGCATCAAGATGGAAATATCCCCTTTTAGTTTGCCCCTTATTTTCTGAGAAAGCTAAAGAGAGATCCAGGGCCACAGCCCTTTCCACGTGCGTTTAGCTGTTGAGAGTCATTGCAGCTGACGGAGTGGGAGATCAGTGCCGCCATGAACCACTGTCAAAATATTCCTGCTTGCAGCTTACTGGAACCTTACTCATGAGATCTGTTACCTTTGATGTCTTGCAGGAGAGGTAT
The DNA here is from genome assembly GCA_034782735.1 of Sagittarius serpentarius. Lineage (NCBI taxonomy): Eukaryota > Metazoa > Chordata > Aves > Accipitriformes > Sagittariidae > Sagittarius > Sagittarius serpentarius. The sequence continues at coordinate 3,801,577 of JAVKLA010000084.1, read as the reverse complement.
GAAATGGTTTCTTTGGTCACTGAGTAATGAACTATTTGCAGTGACAGGCAATGGCTATCAACTGTATCTTGATCTCTGTTCTCATCTTAACTCTGATCATTAAACGTCATTGCTCATCTACTGCTTTCTTAGCATGGGTGTATGTTGTAACCTCTCAGCCTGTAGGTAGCTATCCGACTTCTTTAAAACTGCTCTTCTGCAGTTAATACGTTATTTCAGTGAGTTAATAATTCTTCCCAGTCCTCTGAAATTCTAGAATTCATTGCCTAACCACAAATGGTCATTCTCCCATAAGTTGTGTTTGATTCTATTGTGTTGTAATAGAAAGCCAGAAGAAACAAAATATTGTGCAGCTCATTTTTAACATAACTCAGATTTTTACATAAAAAGGAGCACTGTCTTTGTAGGCAGCTTTTTAAATGTTAAGGAATTTATAATTTTAATAATCTGGGATGGTAGCTTCATATATTGTCTTCAATCTTTTGGAAAAAAAAAAACATTCTCCTCTATTTGGATAATTAAACATTGTTTCTAGTAAGAAAGCGTTATAACAATAATATGAGTTATACTCGAATCTTGAAGGATCGTCCACTTCTTCCTCACATGCAAGTTACACATTCGCATCAGGGGAGTCTGCTGGCACGAGGATGAATACCTACCTCTACAGTAACCTTAGTGTTCTCCTTGTTTGTAGAGGACCATCAAGGTGCCACACATTCACTTCAGATCTCTGTTTATGTCCTTGTATTTTTTTTTTAATGTTCATTCATGATCCTGCTTTTTATTAGAGTAACAAATCCTGCATAACCCCTCCCAAGCCTTCCAGGAATTTATTTTGAACATTTTAAGGCTCCCATCCGCTAGGTAATTAATATCCTGCTTGAGTGATTGCATCAATACTCCCATCACTGACTTCCCCCTGATCCTCCATTAAGGCACTGTCTGTCCTCACTGGTAGAGAATGCACGCTCCATGAACTGACGATTGAATTCAGTCTCATATCTTCCTTCCCTTCTTTACTGGCCTTCCTCTTTGTGCTGTATCCACCAATATACCAATATTACCAATATATTTGTGAAGTGCGTGGCATCTTTACAGCAGAAAAAAATCGTGATAGAAGAAAAGTTTTTCTGGACCTCAAATCATTCAAACTCTGGATCGTACCTTTCAGAGATTGACAGCCATCATCACTGCTGCACGCAAGGAAGAGTTAGTTTGTGGTAGGGAGTCGTAGCTTTCCTGATGCTTCGAAAAACTGATTGCAACTTCATGTTAGAAAATAAACTGGTATATTACATAATCGTTATAGGCCCATCTGTGCAGTCTTTCAAGAAAATATCTTCTGTCGAAGGCTTATGGGTTGTTTCTCTAAGGACTGTGGGATTCAATCCAGTGCTGATTATTCAGAGCTCCTTGGTAACCATCAACTAGTTACTTGCTATAGATCCCTCAACAATCTCTCTTCTTAGAGATTAAGAAAAAAGAGGCTTCACAATTTCAGTGCGAACAATAAATTGTGACCATTCTGTTTTCTGATAATAAATCAATGTTACAGAGGGAAAAGAGTAAAAATTGGTCTTTTTTGATTATTTTTTTTCCCCCGAGCTTGTTAACTAAATCCAGTGAGATGTTAACTCAAATACAGAAGGGCTTGTGCAACTTACTTTACAATGAAGGGAGAAAGAAGAAATGGAGATTAAATTATAAATGGAAACAAAATAAAACAGAGGGATGGGATGAAACCTTGTAGTTCAGACAAGATTGTCCATTCACTCTTTCGGGAAGGAGGGCTTTTTTGTAGGGCTAAATGGTCCATGTTAAGTTATACTCCAAGCTGTACCATAATGCATATTTAAAGGAGGAACATTGTGGTAAATCTTAGTTAGCAGCAATACATGTAATTTCTCTTTACTACCCCTTTAGGTTTGGAGGTTTGGGAGGGTTTTTTGCTTTTGCAACATGAAGTAATGAAATGCTGGTATCAATAAAATGTGCCATTTTACTGAAGGCAGATATGAAGCAAACTTCCTCAAGCCGCCAGCTGAGACTTGTGAATCAGTATTTCAGCACTGACCTTTTTGTGCCTCTCATTTCCATTCCAGTTCTTGAGATCTGATGATTAACCCAATGAAGTAATGTTTAATCATTTAACCTTCCTCTGCCTGTATTGTAGCAGTCACAGGAAATCTATTTCCAAACCAAAAAACCAAATCGTCTTTGAAAGGGACATAGTGAGCTAAAGTATCCTGAAATGTTATAGAGAATGAATCATATTAGCTGAGAGTCGAGTCCAGTCTAGATACTTTAATTGTGGGGGAAAATGTTTTGCCTGTAAGTAGCTGAACTTTTATGTCTTTTTAATTTATTTTTTTTAAAGCAGTAAGTTATGAAGGTTGTTTTGCTTTTATTTCAAATGCTTAAAAAAGTAGAGAAAAGATTGTTCCCTGTGCAGGCTTTATAACAGAAAAATTAAATTGTGAAATAGGTAAAAGTTGTGAAACTGATGATGGTATTCTCTGAGAAATGAAACTTTTAAGGTTTTTTTTTTTTATTATTGCAGATGTCGCAAAGATTTTACAAATGAAATTTAAGGAAGCAACCAAACAGAAGTATTTCTGAACTTGTTTTCATTAAAGTAAATGTTGAGTTTGCAAATGTACAGTTTTCTTGCAACCCTGATGTGTATATTACCATGCAAATTATTCATAGCTATCATTACATTAGATCATAGAAAACACCAAAAAAAATCCTTAATTTATCTCTTTTGGCTTACTTAGAAAGTTTGAAAAAGGAAGACAAGTTAGAAGTTCTTGACTGAAATTTTTAGAACTATAGCTGTGCTTTCCATGGAGTACTTTGTAGTAGACAATGAACGTAAAAAGAATGAAAGAAGAAACAATCGGAGTAATAACCTTTCTTTTTTTAAAGTCATGAATTACTAGGGTGAGAAAAATTGCCCCAGTGTTGGTTTGGGTTTTTTGGGGGGGGGGTGTTGTTTTGTTTTGTTTTTTTGAGACAAACTTGTTACACTATTTTCAACACTTCCATCGTTGGTTTTATAACAAAAATTGTATGTTTTTAGCTGGAGGGAAGAAATTAGTTTTAAGGCAGCCTGGAATTTTGCAGCAGTCTAGAAATGTGGGTGAGAGAAGCTGTTTATTTTTAAGAAATTTGATGAAAAATGGTGCAGTATGCCTACACTAAGTTAATACAGTCAATCTATATGTAATTACAATAATATATTTTATTAAACCAGCTGTGCTGCAAGCATTAGTTTTATAGGTCACTTGCTAGAAAGTTTGTTTCCAATTCCAGCTTGTGAAAATTAATATAGCAGTGTATTAGCAATGCAGTCTAAGATAATGGGTAAATATGTTCAAATTAGAATAGAAACAACTTCCACTGAAATATATCATAGACCTATTTGAATACTCAGATTGTAGTGTTTTATTTTAAAGATACTTTACAGTGAGATTTATGGAGCTGTGAGAAAACCTTTATTGGCTTGTAAAAGTGAAAATAGTGTTCTAACCCCATGAGCATTGTGAAATGGTGAACAAAATAGGAACTGAAAATATCATGGTCACATTCAGCTTTGTTGTAGAGTACAGGGGGAGACATCTTATGAAATTCCTGCCTAAGGCACTACTTTTTCAGTTCACCTTTTCAAAGAACAAAGCCCGTTGTTGAAAGGACAATGTTACTGTAATGCTTTAGCACACTTTTTCATTTTAAATTAATTTGTAGAGAAATTCTGAAGACGTATTTCTACTTTCGTATTCGGTTAAGGAATTAGAATACCTGTTGTCTCCTTAGTGTGCTGCATTTTTCCTTTGTTGATAGTTGTGTGATCACAGTCTGCAGAAGAGTCTTGCATCCTTTTCAGTTCATGTCCTAAATCCTCAGTGGGACTGAATGTGTATATTAGTGCTGACCCATATTAGTGATCATATATTACCTCGTTTTGGTTTTGTTTACTAACTTGGAAATAATGACAAGGGAATTTTAGTTTGAGAAGGAACTGCCCTCAATGTTGCAAGATTCTTGGGCTTGGTTCACTGGTAAATTATCATGTTTTGTTCTTTATAACAATTTGGGTCAACGTGCACTCTTTTGACGGAAAAACATGAGAAATTTTTCTTTACTTGTCATGTAGGCATGTTCTAGACCTGTTCCTACTAACAGAAGGTCAAGTGTTTGGTATCAGCCTCACTGGGAATAGGTTTTAATCACTCATGCATACTGTACGTATCCTAGAAGTTAAATAGAAAAATATCAGGAACAAGTTTTCAGCAAAGAGGGAGTATTTCATCTATTCCATTTTGCAATAAGACATTCATGATCCCAAAGGTGTTACTGCTGGTGAAAGTTAGAAAATTCATCCCTTATAGAATATTCTAAAGGGTTTCTATAGTCTCCTGTGTTTAAAAATGTCCCACTGTGAGATGTAGGGAATCTCATTTCTTTGGCATTTTTCTTTAAGTTGAAGTGTTTGTTTTAATTTGGGTTATTTTTTCAAACATGAAGTATGATAAACAGAATTATTCTGATATCAGTAAGAATTGTTTGGGTTTCTTTATTTGAGAATTTAACTATTTTTAAAGCACTGTAACGGAGAAAAGTTCCTACTTGAAAAAGGGGTGTCAAAAGCTAGCAAATGGCCTTATCGCAGTTGGTTTTTTTTTTTTTTAATCTGGCATAGAAAGTTATGTCAGTTCTATAGTTCAGAATTTACATAATATGCAAGAACATTGTCAAGTAATTGTAATTTACTTGCATTGGTGTATAGTATTGAAGATTTCAACAGAATTGTAACGAAATTGCATAAATGTAATTTTTCTGGATTATCTTGTAGTTTAATCAGTAATTAATGATATTCTAAATTCCACACTTCGGTATGTTCAATAGAATATCATTTATTATTGATTAAAGCAATTTCCTTGTGAAATTTAACTGATAGTTTTCTAGAAAATGTAAATTGGTGAATTGCATTGCTACTGGAAAATCAGCTTTTTATTGCTCATTAAAAAAGAATTAATAATTACTTTTTTAAGTTTGCTATTACCAAAGATACTCAGCTTTCTGTAACTACTGTTGCCAAGCCTGAATAAATAACGCTGACCCTGGTTTTAACTTTTTGGAGAGTTTTGCTTCAAAGGAATTTTATTGTTGTCTAAATTGACTTCTCACATTCAAATAAACCGCTTGTGAGAATCTTTATTTTTGCTTTTTAAAATGTTTACTGTGTATTTGCTAAACTTTGAGACTCATGAGTATGTTTGAAAGTTATGATGACAAAATAAAAGGAGGCAGCATGTTCTTAGCATGGCTTTGTAAAGAATAGCTCAAATGTTATCTGGTCTGCCACCTTTGGTGCTTTTAAAGTATTTTAGATTCAACTGTATGGATTTAATGAACTTTCCAGGTATTCTCCACAACAGACTTGTAAATAGTATTTCGATTAAGATCTGAGGATATAATGGGATTATTATATTCTGTCTTTGTGTTTTGAGAAAGTACGTTTTTAACATAGTGAATGGTATTGAAGGAATTAATTCCCTTTGCTTGTTTAAGGAATAAGGTATAAGCACCACTGGCATTTCAAAGATATGGGGAAAAAAATACTAGAAAACCTGTTTCCATAGTCGTGTGAACTTAGTGCCACTTGCAGAGTTTTCAAAACCAAAACTTAATACATGTGGGTGGTCAGATTCTCACACTGAGCACTGTGAATTTCTCTCTCTTCCCCCGAAGCCCAGAGTTTCAAACTGGCTTTTTTGTTTTAAAAATTCTCCCAATTGCTATTTAGGAAGGCCCAAAGCATGGAGGATATTGAAATCGCATACATTATGAGGTGTGTTCAGTTTGGATTTTGCCTCATTAATACTGCGTTTGCTTGTTTGCAGGATTTTGCTTCCCGGGCTAAACTGGCTGTCCAGAACCTGGTGCAGAAGGTTGGGTTCTTCGGCATTTTGGCCTGCGCTTCAGTAAGTTCCTTTCAGTAACAGAGGGGCTTGTAATCACAAATTGCAGATCGAGTGTACTGCAATGAAATTCATGCTGTGAACTGTGACGTGGTTTTGAGTCCATATGGATCCTCATGCCTTCTTTGCTATTTCTGTGTTCTTTGTGGTGCTTGGAGAAATGGGATGGTTGTGGTACTGGCAAATACAATAGCATGGAGAAACTCCAGTCCTAGATTAGTACCAAACACAGGAATTCTGCATAAAAGCACAGCTAACAGTCATTATCCCTTCCTTCAGCTTCACCATTGGGCTTCTTGACACTGGTTCTCCTTGGAACATAATGAGTTAGGAATACTTGTATTTCCTTTTTAATCCATCAGAAAAGAATGGTGCAGCAAGGGATCTCTTTTTTCAAAAGATACAGCAATTTATTCTATAGTTCAGCATAGAGTAGTGAAAGCTGATAAAAACAGGTCAGTCCACTAAAGATGCAAAAGGCTTGTAACAGTAAGGAAGACTTACAAGAGACTGAACTAAGACATTCCTAAAATTCAAGAAGTTTCTGTGTTTCTATTTCAGACCAGGGATGCTCCCTGCGTTTGATGTTGAGGGCGTGTCTTCTCTAACGGAGGCGTATGCACACTGCTGCTCACTGCTCTTGTGTTAGTGGCTATTTGGCAGATCAGATCGTATGCCCAGTGACCGTTACCCTGTTGGTACCTTCCTAGCCCAGGTTATTAGCTGGCAAGATAGAGCAAGAGCTGTATTATTACCTATAGATGCTGCTGGAACCATATTATAATTTCTTTAGGTGTTTATGTACTAAAGCTTACAGCACTTGACATCTTCAAATCCAAAGATATACACAGATTGAAGAGTGGAAAACTACCTGTATAAACCATGATTAGGATATCCATCCATAGTAATTCTCCTGAGTCTGCTCTGGAGATATCTTTGGGTCATTAGGAACCGGAGAGCGCAGAATGAGGAAGCAGGTTTCAGAGTCATGGCTATACAAACTACTTGTAGCTTTTTTTTCTCTCTAAGCAAGAGGTGATACGAGCATCTCCGCTGATGCTATTTTAGCGTTTCAAGTAGGATAATATAGTTCTTTTGGAGTAGAAAAATATTGAACCATTTGTGGTTTAAATGTCTCTCTGGAAACTTAACAAGAACTAGTAGGAATGGTGTGCCTTATTCTTCCATCCCACACAGAAAATGTGGGATGTGATGCACAGAAATGTGATTACAGTGAAGGGGGAACTGGAGGTCTCCTATGATCCTGTTCTTCCGGAACAACCGCAGCCATTAGCCAGCTGCTCAGCTGATGAGGTATTGATTCCCCACTTGCCTAGCATCTCTCTCAGTTTCCTACATCGTAGAGATGACAATGCTAACTATTTGCTCAATGTAAGTAACCTGTGTTAGCTGGGAAGAATTAATCTGATCATAGTTGCTGGCATACAACTTATGTTTACTAATCTGTTGAGCTGTCAATGTTTAGAGTGGAGACGTAGGTTACAAGCTGTTCTTTAAATCTTTCCATCCAATAAGCTCTTAGACTGCTCCTTCACTGCCTCTGACTCATTACTCTCTAGTCACCATCTTGTGAGACATCACTGCATAGGCTGGTCTGTCTGTCTTGTGTAATCAGAACAACAGCTTGTAGGTGGCAGGGATGAGTTACTGGAGTGGCTGGACAAGGTGAAGTGTGGATAAATGGAGAACATGAGGAAGGAGTTGGTAAACAGGAGAGGTGATGTGTAAACTCTTCATAGTTCCTGCTTAGTGATACTTAAACATTTGCTTAACTTCTTACCTACTTGCTTATATAGGCTGCCCCGGGTTGGGGGAGGGATGAGGAATCATGAACCCACCACAGTACACTTGAGGATTTGTAAATGTGTTTACAGAATAACTGCAGAGTAGCAGTAAAAAGGGTGAGGTTAAATGTGGCAGAGGCATTGAAAAAGCATAGGGACTCAAAGCTGTGCATTTTTGTTGCACCTGTAGGTGAGGAGGGCAGCCCTCCACGTGTGCTCCTTGTGTTTGTGTGTTCCCCCACGAGCTTCAGGGCTTCTCTTGCTTGTTGCTGCTTCTCTGTATGCTAGAAGGTGTCTCCTTTACTTGCCCCCCGTATAATTGCGATCTTACTTTGGGATTTTAAACAGTATTTTAGTTGGGTGTATTTTTTTTATGATTAGAGAACTTGTTCATCAAGTGGTAGTGACTGTCCCAGCTGCAGGTTGTTGTCTGTCCAGCAGTGGCTTCTAAATGCTGCATAAAAACACAATCAAATTGAGTTTAAAACTTTGCAAGTTTATCCAGTGAAGTCTACTGAATTTAATGTTGTTTAGTGGCAGTAAGAAAGCCATATTATTGTCTGGAGCTTATTTCCTATGTAAAGGCAGCTCTGGGGAAGGAACAACACAAGAATTAGCCCTGGAAGATCCTTGCTGTGACTTGTGAGAATTTGCCCTCCTGTCTTTGTGGGCTTTTTTGGCAACTTTTAGTACTGCGTGTGTGTGTTTTTTGGTTGTTTGGGTTTTTTTGGTGTTGGGTTTTTTGGGGTTTTTTTGGTTTTTTTTTTTTTGTTTTTTTTTTTCAAAAAACAAAGAGAAAACCTCGTTGGCCTGCTAATACACCCTAACGTGGACTTGTCGAGTAACTTTTTACTGTGAAACGTTTAATGTATTGATGATATTCACAGTTACCCCTACCTAAAGCATGTTGCTCCCTCTGTGGTGATAGTAATGCAGTAATTAAAATTTACTGTGAACTTACAAAAAAACCTCAAACCAACCAACAAAGAACATATTTGAGACCTAGAGCAGACTTGGCTTGGAAGAGCGAAATTATCTGGCTGTGGTATAAGTAAATAATTTACTAGCCTCCTATGCCTAAGACAGCTGTCAGAGGTAAAGATTCATTTTAGTTGAAGTGGAGCATGTTTAGAGACCGTTTCGGGGCACGATTAGAGACCGTTTCAGATTTCTTCCTATGCAGGTGGTGGTGTGGGTGCTCATAAATTTGAATTGCTAGTCTATAACAGCTAAGTATAACCCTCATAAGCTTTCTCACAGATTTCAGATTTCTGTTCAGTCAGTTGCAAAGTTACTATCTTTTATGGTCTTTAACAATCTGCACTGTTTGTTTGTTTGTGTAACAAAACAACACAAATACTGTAGGGTTATTAGCCCAGTAACACACTGCTGCTGTGAATTACACATACCCCATGCGTTTACTCAGACAGTCTGCCCTTGTACTGCATACGAAGTGTGAAAGGTTGGAATCTGGATACTTTCTTGGTTTAATTTCAAAAATGTTTTACAGATAGTATCACAATACCAAACATCAAGCCAACAGTTTAACAATAAAAAAAAAATTTAATTGTAAATGAAATGCATATGCTTAATAAAATCTAATCAGTGCTTTTAAACTGGATACATATGACTATAAATGCCAGTTTTTAAATGTACTTTCTCAGATGGAAATCACTGGGGATCATTTTGAACACTAGCTTCCAGGAGTGATGTGCTTGTCAGTGAAAAAATTTGATAAATCATTCAAAATGGCTTTACTGTGGTTTCTGTGCATTTCACATGGAAACCTTTTTGTTAGCTTTTTTAAAATCCATGGGTAAGGAGGGACGATGAGAATGGAATGGTCTGGGACATTGTCTAGCTGAATCCCAGAGACTTAAGTTATGTGGTGCGACATTAACATTTTTGTAAGTATTAAGAAACAAGAGGTTTGGATCAAATTGAATAAGGGGAAAATGTTCATTTTTCAAAGTCCTGTTGTGTTCCTGTTCATCTAAGTAAGTGCTGCAATTCGTGAAGTTCTTTCCTTTGCACTTCATAGATTCCAAACCCTCTGTTTGACCTGGCCGGGATAACATGTGGACACTTTCTGGTTCCCTTCTGGACCTTCTTTGGTGCAACCTTGATTGGGAAAGCAGTAATTAAAATGCACATCCAGGCAAGTACTAACACCCCCCTTAGGGCTCTGGGGTGAAGATTTTTTTTTTTCCCTTTGTTTTTTTTTGACTGTTACACTGTGTTACTTCGTAATGAATTGTGGAGTCTCCCTTCCTGACCTGAAGTAATGGAAATTAATTTGATGCAAAGGATTTACAATGAAGGATCTGCTAGGCTTCTTATGCTCAGAACTTAGGCAAGTGAATAATTTATAGCTACAAACTAATGAGCTCGCTGCCCATACCACTCAGGAAATTGGTGGTTAGCCAAGTTATTTACCTACGGTTTTTACCAGACTGAAAGGACTTCGTACTCATAATGAACTTGCCTTTTTGGTAAAAAATACTCGTTTCAAAGAGCACTGCAACTAGCCTTTACCAGTTAAGCGGCACTTTTAAATGCTCCCTTTTATGTCAGTTGAGTGTGTAGAGAAAACCCCACTCCTTTCAGGCCCTGCAGAAGGCAGCCTGAGGGTATGTCTCTGGGCATACTGTCCATAGCTTTCAAGCGTGGTTAGCAATTTCTGGTGTCCTCAGCCTATATTATTTTGAAAGGGCCTGATTTCAGAGTGTGTCCAGTTTTTCTTGCTAACTCGGAGCGTTACTGGATGTTCTGAATTTGGCAATAAGAATCTCCGGTTGTTTTCAAAAATTTTGCATCTCGCTTTCAAAATGCGTCACCATTTTGTCCAATGAAAGATGAACTATTGATTCCCTGGCGATTCTTTACTGGTGGCAGTATGGGTAGTGCTATGTCATGAACTACATTGCTCTGTTTGTAATGATTAGAACCAATGTTTTCAGCCGGGGCTTGCTTTTTTTTTTTAAGATCTCCATGGGACTGGTGCAGTGCCTGTAGCCGTGTTGCTTCGAAATCTTTGCTGTCACTACATTAAAATAGCAGAAGCTATTAGTAGTATAAAATTACTCGACTAGTACCCTCATCAAGGTGCTTAAAAAAATCTTTCTTTTGCTCTGAACAGAAGATTTCAATCTTCAACTCTTTTTTTCTTCCCATCTTTTTGTAAATGGTTATTTTACTTTGCCCAGTCCTTAAACAGAAAATAATAAATTTATCTGAAAATTCTTTCATTTGCTGTGATAGAACAACTTTTTCTCCACACTTGTTTTTGTATTATCTGAAATTTTCTGCTTTTAAATCTGAGTACTGTCAGAATTTGTTCTGGCAACACAGAAGAGTGAAATACTGTTTGCATTATATTCCTTTTATTATTTTATTTGTCTTGTTTAGCTAGCAGAATGTTTGCTATGTAATTTAGAGTGCTCCACACTCAGATCAAATGTTAGTGAAAAAATATTTCCCGGTGTCTTGTACAGTTGGCAAGTCATCTTATTTTGTAATATGTTTAGCTATTAGAATTCTCTTTTCTGCAATGCTTGATTTCAAGCGTGCTCTTGTGCAATAGCCTTGATTTTTGTAGTGATCTTGCTGCAATTTGTAATTTAGGAAATGTAAGTGTCATGGGAAAGGCTTTTAATGAAATCTTTCTCTAGACAGGAAGCGAGTGACTCTGGTACAGTGGCCATCCTGGAGCTGCTTTTAACTGGCCTCTTCCTCTGGACCACAAAATCATTTTGTGTAGTTCTAGTCACATCCCTTATTTCCAGACTAGTGAATGCAGTTCTCATTAGATCATGTTTAAATTGATTTAAGGAGCCTGTGGGAACTCTTTGTGTGTCTATACGCATCTACACACAGTCTTGCTCACTCTTTGCAAATTAACAAGCTGTCAAATATGACAAAAATGGAATTAGCAAAGGCTTTTTTAACAATTTTAGCTTGTGTTAGAAGAGAAGGGAGTGGTAAAATTACAGACATTTGGATTTTCTGCAAAATAAACTGTGTTACAGGAGTTTCTTTTATTGAAATTCCTCTGTTCCAAGTAGACTGTTGCATTAGATACCATGACAATCTTAAGGTTTTTTTGAACAGACAGGTACCCAATGGCTCTTACTTTGTTCTTCACTAAGTATTTTTTGTTATGTTTGTGTGAAGCACATGAACTACGGGACTAAAAGATACATTATTTTTCACTTCTGTGATCTTTAAGTACATGTGTTTGTGTAAGGGGATGTGAATTTTTCTGCACGGCGATGACTGTTTTTCCATTAAAACATTGTTGACGGAGTAAAGTGACCTTGAGCTTCTGGGAATTTAAGTTTGGGGAGGATGCGAATGGTTAGTAACACAGGCTACAAAAACATTGCAAGAAATGAAATCTGTGAGGAAACAGAATAATAAAGTAAACAGCTTTTCTCTCTCCTGCCACTTTTTGAAGAGTATCGAAAAAATAAAGATCTTGAAAGAAAAGAGAAGGGAAAACTATGTGTGAGTGCCGGAGAAGCTGTCTGGCTGGAAAGGAACAGAAATTGTCGTACTCCATTGTCTCTGCTTCCCTTTTGATCAAATGTTTCTCTAACTGATGTTTTCCTTCCTACAGAAACTTTTCGTTATTATAACATTCAGCAAACATATAGTGGAGCAGATGGTGGCCCTGATTGGGTGAGTAATTCTTTAACACAGTAATACCTTCACTCATTAAGTGGAAAAATACTGGAGGAGTCAAATTAGATGTGCTGAAAATCGTGCTTTGGTTCAAAGTGCAAGCTTTGGCCAACACATAATTTAGGTCTTATTTGCGACTTCATTCCTCACCTCAGGGGCTTCAAGTACTTCAAGAAACATAATAGCACTGAAGGTCAGATGGCCTGAGTATGTAGTACCGACCGTTAACTTTCACCCAGAAATATGATACAGCTCTTCCAATTATAGATCGCTACACTTTTAGCTGCAAATAGGCTGGGTTTTTTATGGACTTTCTTCAATGTCGTAGTGTGATCCTATGACAAAAAAATGAAAGAACTGTTGTGATTTATGCAGTCTCCCAAGATGACAATAAACCTCTTCCATAATCTGAACTACTTTATACATTTAAAATATTAGATGTCTCATAAAATGTCAGAATGAGAAATAAGCGAAAATCTCAGTTTAAAACAAGAAAACTAAGCAAAAACCCAGCTAACAACACTTGGGGGGGGGGGAATTAAAACAACATACTTACATGTTGCCTCAGTGGGTTTGAATGAAGATTGGACACTGGTGATGAAGTGTTAGATTTTTTTTTTTTTTGCCTCATATCTACCTGTTCAGTCATGAAATTCTGTGTAATTTTAAAATCTATTGTTGATGTTAACATTTCCTGCCTGGTAGTCCAGCAAATAACATCGCAACAGTGCCTCTCTAACCATGCAGAAGTTCTATAAACTGCTTGAATGCAAACAAAGTATGCAACTTAATTAATTTAAATGTAGGCAACTAGGTCAAATCATATGGATTTCATCAAAAATTCATGCTTAATTGTTCAAAGGAACAATTGTGTTCTTGGGGGGGAAGCTACTGCCTGTTTTCAGTACGCTGATCAGATTAATGTCAGGGATGCAGATTTAAAGTTCTAAATGTGAGTCTCTAATGTAAATAGAAAGCCTTATTGTTGTGGGGTGGGGTTTTCTCTGTTTGTTTTGTTTTGTGTTTTATTTTAAACTAGATACCTAATATGGATCCTTAAAATAAATTCTAGGGTGTTTCTGCTTTTCCAAGGTCTTTCACTTGTTATATGGGGCAAATTGATCGACACTTTGCTATCCAAACTGTAATAACTATTTTCACATAAAATCCAAAAAGCCACACTCCTCAAGAACAGTTTCGGGCGGGGGGGAATGTCTGGAAATAATTCCTTTGAAAATATATAAACTTGAAGTAGTAATGCTGCACAAAGAAAAAGGAGTGTCAGAAGAAACGTTCTAGGGCATTTCACTAATGAAACAAATCCTGACTTTATTACTTCCTGATCTTCTCATTGGGTGTCTGGTTTGTAACAAACTTCAAAATTAATTTGTCGCTTTGAACATTATTTTAAAACAAAAGAGAAATGCGGCTACTTCTAACCATCATTGCTTAGCTTTTCTTAGTGTCAATCACACTGGCCAATTTACTACTAAATTTTGATCTGCACTGCTGCTAGGTCAGGTATATTCCAAAGATTTACTCTCCTGCAAATCTTTGAGCCAAAACTAGTAGTTTTTTCCTACTTCATCTGTCTTGGAGATAATTTTGCATCGGATTACTTCGAATGCATTCGCAAGACCTCTGCTGGATTTAGATTTTATTAGATGGTTGATGTCAGAGTTAAAAAATGTTCTCGGGAGACAGTAAGATTTTTGGAATGTCCCAGTATCCTTGACTTTTCTCAAGCTGTCTGCTAGCATTACCTCATCAATTTCTTTTAGAGTGGACTATAAAACATGTTGAACAATAGCTTTTATTAAATCCCTTATTATTAAATTAAAATATAGTTCTGTTTAATAGTCAGTAACTTTATTTTAATCAAATTCTATCTGACAAATGACTTGAGACTTTTTTTTTTTTGTCTGGGATATTGCTCTTACACAATAGGAAATGTCTAAGCACAATACTTGAAAAAATTGAACGTATTAATATACAGGATAACTAAAATCTAGACAGAAGATTAAGTTATGAGATAAAGTCTGAGAATATTTGATTTTATAAGCCAGAGAGAATTTCTCGATAACTACGCGTCTTAGTCAAAAAGCAAAAATGATTCACCTGCAGACCTTGCCCATAGCTCAGTAGTTGTTTACTTCTGTTACTGGATGCTGCTGGCTCTGCACACTAAGCCTGCCATAACCAGGCTTTTTTAATATAATTTAGGGTAATTTGATTTTACAATTTTGTCTAGGTCTCCATTACAAAAGGATCCTAAAATACTCCTTATATTCATTAAAGAAAGAAAGAAAGGGAAAAGAAAACGTGGCAGGAAATTAAGAAGCTGTTTACAAAACGTTTTTGAAAACATTGGTGGTAGCTAGCGTACAAAAAAAAAGGTAAGGAGGGCGGGTGGTGGCAGCAGCAAGGCAAACAGGAGCTGTGCTGCAGCAAGCCTTGTTAGAAGGAACAAGGAGGCACGGATGGATTTAAGAAACTGAAGTTAGCATGAGTCTTGAAATCAAAGCTGAGGAGGATTACAAAGATACTGGTAGCTCCTATTGGGCTGGTAATTATCAACCTGTTCTACCAGTTAATAGTTTAAAGTTGTATTGTTGCTGTCTAAACTGCTAGAAGAGGATAATGTCTTCTTTCAGGTTATATTACGTTCATAAGCTTTTGTGAGGAAAGATGGTGTGTAAGAGTTTTGTCTTGTATTCTATTGCTTAAAGAAGAGTTTAACTTACTGATCATCCATGTAAAATACTTTGATGGTGGTTTTAGGCCAAACCTAGCCCATTTAAAATGTTTAATTATCATGTGTGTTGTGGGTTTTCTTTTGGCTCTTAAATCTTTCCGTTTAATTTTTTTTACCTGCAGCTGCAGGATTGTTTATGAAGTCACACTAAGCATATTGCTTTTAAGCACGATCATATTTTCTTTGAAATGGCAGTTCAAATGTGGATTAAGAATTGCCAGAAAACTACTAAAAGAAATAGTTCTCAAAGCACACACCATCCACAAACTGTCTGCCATCAATTCTGGGTAAATGTTCAGAAAGAAAAAAATGTAAATTATTATTCTTTTTAATGCGGCATGCTCTGTTCATATTTTGTGAAAATGAGCTAATAACTTTAGAACTTCAATAGACATCTAAAAAATTCGTAAACGTGCCTTATATAGCATTAGACAGCTCCTGGCCTTCACCTCAGAAGCATCTGAACTTCAGTGGCAGGTGGTACGGCTGCATCCCTTTTGGACAAATCCCACCCTTCGGGCAGAGAGATTCCCTCTGACTATGGTTAAGTTAATGAAAAACTCACGTAGGCTGCAGAATGTCTTAATTACAGAGGCTGTGGTAGTTACTCAAAGGGGAGGCAGGAACACTGAGAAGTGCTCATGGGATACACCAGCTATGCAGTCCTCTTAGCGAAATGAGTGAACTACTGCCTGTAGCAAATGATGCCTTGCTGATTTTAAGAGTAGAGACTAATCTACTCAATTAATGAACTGAGTCAATAAACTAATTTGAAGTTTAAATAGAAGCCAGTGAAATGCATGTAAAAAAAGAAAACAAACCTGTGTACATCCACAGATATTTAGAAGTCGGTTTTTTAGTGCCACGTTCTGTGGGTGAGATGTGTTAACAGTGTGAAGTGTAATTCAGCAAACTCAGACCTGAAAATCTACCCCAAAATATCAGTGCTTCTGGAGGGTCTCTTAACCTGGTGCTTTCTGCGGAACAAATTTTCATGCTTACCAGCCACACAGGCCAGTTTGAATGATTGCACGTCTTAAAGGAAAAACAGTTTTTTTGGTAACAGGTACTTGAACCATTGCCTTGACAAACCAGTTTGCTGATATTTATTGTGCCATAATTCTTTGCTTCACAGCTTAATCTCAGTTGACTCTCATAAGGAGCGTGATGTTCCTTTCAAGAAAAAAGTACAAATGAAGTCATGGTGACTGATGTAACTGGAAACTTTGCTTAAAGATTGTTGTTGGGTTTTTTTTCCAAAAATAACTTACAATATAGGTTTAGGCTATTTCTTTAGAATATAGTGATACAGTGACAGAAAGGGCTGCAGCAGAAATCCGTTGTCCTGGGGTGGGACATCTTTTTTTGGATTCACATTGTTCCCAAGTGATTGCCTGGGGTTTTGGGGGGCCTTCAGCAGGGTATCACCGCATAGTGTGGCCTCTGCCCGCTCATCTCCACTGCTTCATACCGCTCTGCTCTGGGCAGACCAGCCTCGAAGGAGCCAGGCCCAATCTGCCAACCACACCTTCTGACTTGGTGGACCTTTTTTTTTGTGTGTATGCCAGAAAGTCCATATCGTGTTGAACTGGCATCCTCGTTAAAGGATATTTTGAAAAACAGGTTCCAATCAATATTTAAAATAAACCCTGTGCAATAGAATTCAACGGAAAATAACCTGAAGTAGCTGAGAACATGGATAACTGAGCAGTGACTTCAAAATCTCCTGAGAGAAATGCTTCTGGAAGGTTATACCAATCCTCCTGACATTTCTTGGTACAATAAGTGAATGGCTCTCCTCCCACAAGTATATCAGAAACCTGTGGGACTGTGCCCTCATAATACACCCGGTACACAATAGATCAGCTCTGCACAAAAAAGGCTTTAGCGTCTTGAAAGGGACGCAGATGTGGATGAAATTTGAGTAGCTTTGGTGTTGAAAACCTTCCAGTGGATCACAACAAAATTATAAAAGTTTATTTGTGAAAGGCTTGCAGGATTTAACTCTGAAGAAGCAAGCTTTTTTTTTTTTTCTAGATTGTATACAAAAAGATATCTTTAATATACAAACAGAAGTTTCCTTACAAAGAGCAATATTGAGCAGAGTTAAGAACTAGGAGTTCAGAGATGTTGCAGTTCCTATTTTTGAAAGCATGGATTGTAATGTAACAGAATGTCCCAAGGAAAAAAAAATGTTTTGCAGACAGCTTGGTTAATGTGGGTATTGGAGCGTAGCTCCAGGTATAAATGACGTCGAACGTGTAACAATTTTAGCTTAGTAATCTTCAAATAAGATATTTTCTGTCTTCATCTTGCAGAGCAAGTGAATCTGCCAAGTAGCCTTTTAACCCCCAAAATGTTTCTGTTGATCCTGACCATAAACCAGATTTATTTTCTGCGATTTTAGAACACTGCACACAGATAACATCTAAGTTTCACCAAACGCTCTGAGGCCGACGTGGCGGCAATGGAAGCTGAAGGTTTCTGTGGTTACTCCCTCGGTGATCTGGGAGCCCAGGTTTTGCTGCGAAGGCTCTCTCTGAGCCAGGGTCCAGGTTTGCTGCAGCATCATCTCTGCGGGCTGAGTCAGGCGGGGAGGCTGAGATCCACTCTGAGTCACTGCGCAGGGTCCTGGTGCTGGTGGAGCCTCAGGGAAATGGATGGTTTAAATACTGTGAGAATCTTTATCAGCACAGGAAATGACAGCTCATTAAAATACTAACCGTTAAGCCTGTTTAGATCACCGTCTGGAAAAAAATTAACCATTGAAGGTTCAGATAACTTGCAGGAAGAAAGGTGCTCTGTTTAGACAGTGAACACAGTACGCAAATTAATCAGCTTTGCTAATTGTCCAGTGGCATAAAAATATTTCCGTTGGAATCTATTTTTCAATGGCTTATAAAATGTCTAAATTTCAAAGAAGGTGATACCATGCTGGAGCAAAACTTGCCGTTTCTTTTAAGGGAGGAATGGCTGAAATAACCAAATAGGTACCCTCTTACTAAATGCCGTATTGCTTTTGAGCTGCGGGATGGATTTTTCTTGTGGTCTTACAGGGGAATGAAGAAATGTGAATCCAATACAAACTCCGTGTGGGAGGAATGGGTATTGGGTGTGATGATTTAATGAAGTTTTGCATAATTGCTCCGAAGGTGAAAGCCTTTGCTTTGGCCCTCTGGCCTAGCTGTCAATAGCTAGTTTGATTTAAATAAATTATTTAAAAAAAAAAAAAGAGTTGGAGGTACTGGGAGGGAGGACTGCATCCCAGCACACCCCCTCCTTCGTTTGTCACATTCTTCAGTGCCACTTAGATCCCTTTTTTGTAAAAGGAGATAATCTCTGGCCTTGGGCCATGCTTGCTGCAGGACGGCAGGGTGAGATACTGAATGCGTGCAGGGTTTGTGCTGACAAAACACACAGTAATATCTTCCTCTTGGTTTGGTTTTCTGTTGTTTCAAAATTTCTTTCGTTGTTGTGTTCACTTGGAATTGTAGTGCTGGCATTTCCTAAAAGGATGTTTTTTCTATAGCTGGACTAGCCCAAATAGCTGAATCTGAGCAAAATGCGTATGACTCTGTCCCCCGAATTTGAGAGGGTCCGGACAAGGACAAAGTGTGCGTGCCAAAGAGTCTGACAAAATCAGGCCCCCTGTTAACAGTTAAATGGTTTTTCCAAATTAACCAGCTGTGGATATTTGAGAGATCATCCATAAAATGGGGTTGTGACTCAATATTGCATCACCTTTCCAAGCAGGGCTTCGGTGTGTTTCAGCCTGGGATCCTGGTGGCTTGTTTGTACCATCTATTCAATCACTGTGGTTCTCATTTCCCTTCAGATTATTATTTCCATGATAAAGTAGACTTCCGTGTTTTTAAACCTGCAGTGCTTAATGTTTCTTGAGCATTGCAACTGGAGGACTGATTCCAGTTGTTCATATGAGCTGCTGAATAGGGTATAAAATTCAGAACTGAATGCCACTGAGGTTCTTATTTACGTTTTTAATTGCCGTCAGAATAAATGGAGTTTAAGAACTGCTCAGAGTTAATCAGCTGCTTAATCATCACTTGCTGTTAGAGGCCTCCTACAAATGAAAAAGTTTCTCTAGCAGTAAAAACCCCACTGTATTACTGTTCCTAAAATGTGGGTCTAAAATGGCAACTTCAGTGTTTCTTGAAAATACTCGCTAATTCTAACATTTCTCTCTGGAAAAGTAGGTGAATATGCACATGTGCAGAGGTTTTTATAAGATGGGAGCTCTATAGCCTAAATCATGGATCGATCGATTATTTTTTTTTTTGTGAAATGTTAGCGCAATGATACTAAAATGCACCATTTGATAGAGAACTGTACTTCAGCATTTAGCACAGCTTGTAATTATCTGAGTGTTCACAAACTAAAAGCGTAGATTATGAAATTTCAGTAACTCAAGAGTAACCTATACTCTTAAAGATTTTGTAAGATGAAAAATATGCCTTTCAGAAGTGCAAATACAATGATTAAATGATTTTAAAGAAGTAAAAATGCCGTTCACTGGAGTATTGAGTAACTTTCTACTTTTAGTTACGCTGGCATAGGGAAAATACTTCCCCCCCCCCACCTTGGTTTGGTGCTTCATCCACGTGCTTTTGAGAAAACTCCTGCCTGTAGTTCCGAAGATTCTGTTAAAAAGACAAATTTCCCAAAAATCTTTCCTGCCTTTTCATAACTAGTGACATGCATTTGAGGTTCAACTGTTTCAAAGGCATTCTTTGAAAAGCAAATGAATAAATTGTACAGTGTATTTTAATAAACACAGTTTTGTTGTAAGTGGAATGGAAGTTTTAGGAGTCATATTGTCAGAATCTGTACATAGTTGGTGTAATTTTTAAACTAATCCCAGAACAACTCTGTGGAATCTCTGTAGTGTGGTGCTTCAAATAGATGGAAGTTTTATTTTATTTGTTGGAAAAAAAGCTATGTAATTTTTCATTTGGATAGAAATCATAGCTCTTAATTGAAAAAAAAAATCAGATACATCTGTTTAATTACAAATACCAGGTAATACTTCTGAAACCAGGCTTCAACACCATTTTGTTCAGTGAAGCAAAATTCTTAATGAGTGTTTATGTTGTAGTATTAGAATG
Source organism: Sagittarius serpentarius (assembly GCA_034782735.1). Taxonomy (NCBI): domain Eukaryota; kingdom Metazoa; phylum Chordata; class Aves; order Accipitriformes; family Sagittariidae; genus Sagittarius; species Sagittarius serpentarius. The sequence goes on along the minus strand of JAVKLA010000084.1, from coordinate 3,781,227 downwards.
CAAGTAATGTTTTTTTTACTAAAATATGATGATTTTAATTAATTTAGGCTGTTCCAAAGGCTAGTGCAATTTTTTGGAAGTCTGTTTTCAGTTTCAATTCCTTCTGAAACAATCAATTTTAGCAGAGAATCAGAATGAATTAAAACAAAAATTGGTATATAATGTTAACTGTTTCTAAAATCTCTTCTGAATCAAAATTTCTTCAGAGGTTTTTTTTCTCTCAAAAAAAAAAATCCAAAGCATTTTTTTTTCTGAATCTTATGGTAAAACTGTAGCTAGTCTCTTTGTTTTTCAAGTAAATTTTGTTGAAAGGATAGAATACATAAGAACAGCACCTCTCTTTCTAGCAGTGCATCCACATTGCTGATTAACTGCAAAATTCATTAATAACAATAGCAACTAGTGAAATGTATTTCATTGCTTATTTTTACACACAGCTTCTAGCGAATGACTTCTTTTTTTTTTTTTAATTGAAGTCCTTTAGCAGCTCACTGAGACCTGCATTTTAAGCCTTTAAGAAGGGACAGCAGGTTGTGTGCTTGGGGTTTTTTTCTGTGTTTTCTTTTGGCAGATAGAGACTACGAAGTGTGGATGAGCTAAATTCTGTTGTGCACTAAGGTCCTTTTATTTTCTTACCCTTTCATAGTCTTTATTTGAAAGACAATAGGCTTGATTCTCAAAGGAAAATGCAAGGAATTGGTTTTAGATTATTCTACAAACAGGGTTATCTTCCAGCATCTTCCCTTCTTAAGTCAGATGTGCAAATACGCTTGTGGTTTGCATCTAGACTCCTGAGACTGCAGCAGTCTTTTGAAGGTCTGTCTTAAAGTCGCTGCTAAGTGGCGCAGAATTATGATGCAAATCTGTTCCTTCTGCCTGTGTACCTGCCTCTGGTTTGACTGTAATCCTTGAAAAGTTATACTGAAGTCTTCCCCTTCCTCCTTTGGTAAGAACAGGGTTAGGGAGTTGAACTTCCCTAGGTTTGGGGGGGGATACCAATTACTTGTGTGTAATTAAATAAAATGAAAACTGTTTTTTAAGACTTTCAGATCTTAAGATTATGTCTATGCTTTGGATATTAGGTGACATATATGTTAGCTGGTTGATTAAATGATTGAATTTTGTCAAAAGAGTGCAAGTAACCGATAGTGTCCCACTGAAATGGGATTTCAAGAATTTTATTCCTAGTGCTGTGGATTCATGATTTTCTAGATGTTACTCTGCTTTGTTTTACTCCTTTATTTAAATATATGCACACTTTTTTCAGTATTAAAGTCTCTGTGAATGTCCAAAATACTGCAGACATTTAGAAGCCAAGGTCCTTGCATTCAGGATCTTGCAGTTCTTCAAAATAGCTTTAATATAATTAATGTTGTGCACTTAATTCTTAGTTATGCCCCCCCCCAAAAAAACCCAAACTGAATACTTCAAAAGTAAAAGTGAAAAAAAGAAATTGAAAGACAGTGTTGATGCACCAGGATCTCTTCAAGCCATCTGAACTTAGTTTTCATGTCTTTGTTCTGTTGTTTAATGCTAACTGGGCACTGACTTAGTTCAGTTTTCAGAAAAAAAATGGAGGCATTTGAACAACCATTCTGTTAATCATTCATCTCTCATCATTTAAATATTCCTTATTTCATAATCATGCAGAAGTTTAAAAGTAAACTATTACCTTTCAGTAGCTTTTCTGGGCTTCCAAGTGTCATTTGAAAAAGAAAAAAAAACTCAAAATGTAACTCATTTTTAAAACTGTGACTCGTACTGATCAGCGAGTCATTAGGAGAATTTTTACCACAAATAGTCAGCTTCATAAGGGACAGTTCTGAAAAAGTGGAAATAATTTGTAAAAGTTGACATATTCTTGTGTAAAATATGTAATAGGTGTGCTTTAGGCTCTGCTCTTTTTTTTTTGCTGAAATTTTACCAGTCTAGGCACAGTATTTACTCACCCATTTGTATCATGGTGATGGTGAATCATGAGGGAAGCAATCTTTTTCTTGTAAATACGTTCAAAAAAATTATTTGCCCCTGGCTATTGAAGGAAATAGATTTAGTGGAGGAGAGTGAGCTACTTTGTTTCTTTGGTCTGTGCATTTTCATAAATTCTGAAGATCAGAAACCTGTTAATTTTTAATTGAGCTTTAGCCTGGAAAAGGGAATATCCTGTCAAATCAGGAGACCGAGGAAAATAATTTTAGAGATCTAGGCCTCCCGCAGTCATTCAGAGAGGAGAGGATCAGTTTGTAAAACTGCCTGTGTATCCTGGTGTCTGAAGTGTGATTTACTAAATCCTCCCTGAAGTAGTGGTGTAAAGAATCAAAAATGAAGCGCTGAAATTTAGGTGACTTTTTTTAATATAAAAGGCTGTATTAATTTTGTTAAAATTAAAAAAAAAATTAAAATCCTAGCTCTCTTTGAAATTAAAATGGCATTTGTCAGTAATGGGAACTCTCCCGTGGCTGGGGTTAGGAGTGTTGGTGTACATACGTGGATGAAACCTTGGGAGCCTTCAGATTGTGTGTGTGTTCTCACCACACCAGCTGAGCTAGTGTTGTTGCCAGAGGTAATTTCTTCTGTATAGTATTTAAGTTTTGTTTTTTTAAAGTATCGTGACAATTATTAAAGCTCCTTAGACCTTCTGCTAAATAGCATGGTGTATAGATTTAAAGAAAAATTACATAGATTGTTTTTGATTAAAGTCTGGACAGGCTGTGGTATTTGCAGAATGGAAGTTGGAGGCTGCTGTGAGTGTCCAGTGCTAACACCTTTACACCAGAGGTGGAGGAGGGTTCTTAGTTCCAAAAAGGTATCCGTCATCTCTGTAACGTTAATGTAAGAACAAGGTGCTTAGTTATGTATTGTAGCTTTTGTGCAAGTCATCTGCCATAAACCATGGCATGATTCAGAACAGGGTTCATAGTTCCTTCTTTGTTCCTTTGTTAATCACTGACTTGTGGGAGGTGCCTGCAGAATTTGCTAATGCATTCTTTTTGGGTAAGGATGACGCACAGATTGTCCTAATAAGGACTTAGTTTGAGAAAGGGGCCGTCTTCTTTGAGAAGATAGGGGCAAGTCATAGGGCGAGCAGTTTCTTTTTTAACTGAGGGATGACACAAGCACAAGTCATTTCCTTATTAATCGGTTCAAACCAGTTCTTACAGGAACTGCTGGTGATAAATGTGGGACTTCTCAGAAGTCATTCATTTGATTCTCAGCACTGCACCAGTGCAGAGACTCAGCTGGCTTCTCCCTGGCTTTAAGGAAATGCTCTAGCTCTCAGCTTCTTTCTGTGTTACCAGCAGTGTATTGTCACTGGTCTGCTCTGAAATATTTTTCTTTTTAAGCACTTTTTGAGGATCTGGGGAAATATGTAACTTTCAGAAGTATCAGATAAAAAGATGAAATACGCTTTCTTTCGTGGTTATCTGTTTTCTCAAGTAGCAATGCCCTTCTGAGCTGTAGCTCAGTCTGAACTTTGTTCTGTTTGGGTCAAAGTGGTAAGTTTAAAAAAAAATGTTTTTTGTTTTTGTTTTTTTTTTCTCCCTTATTTTGTGTTGTTCTCTGGGATGAACTTTGCATCAGTGCTATTCCAAGTATAGGTCCTTCTCTTCAGAAGCCATTTCAAGAATATTTGGAAGCTCAGAGGATAAAACTTCACCACAAATCAGACAGTGGCGTGCCACAGGTAAGAACCTCTCTGCCTCCCCCCTCAATTAATTTTTCCCTCTCTAGCTGTCTTTTGACTTGTCAGGTTTACCAATGTAACTCTTGATTCTGTTTTTCCAAGATTTGCAGTGGCCTAGGGAATAGATAAAAATCTCATTTTAAAAGCAACCTGGGAATTAAAAATAATACTGTAATTGTATGCAACTGGACCTAAAGCTCATGGAGAATAAAGAAAACAATAAGTAAGGCCAATAGCACACCTATTTTGAAAGAGAAATTTAAGCAGAAAAAAGTTGCATTTACATGTGAAATGGTAACAAACTGTGTGCAGCATCAGTACTTCAAAAGCCAGCAGGATCTGTCGCTTAACGGCCAGTAAGAGAAACAAAACCCCCAAGCCTTTAGTGTTCAAACAGGAAAAGAAAAATACGATGTTTAGAGTCAGTACAAAGGGGCAGAAGTGTCCTTTCATACAAAAAAAGTATTTTAAAAAACATATCCTGAATCTTCAGTGGGGACAGAGCAACATTGACAGGAAATTCCTTAGGATACTATGGCATTTTTAGATAAAATCCATTAATCTAACTCACATTTCACATGTAATACTTGTAGCTCGTATAAATGTTTCTTTGCCCCTTTCTTACCACAAAAGAGACTAAATTAGGGAGGAGCAGGCTGGAATAACTAAATATGCAGATTCCTTTTATGCACATTGAAGTAATTTTTGTGCAGTGCATTGCTGCCCTCCTTTGACAAAAAAATACAAGTTAAGAGTAGCCATGGAAAACGCTCGAAGTGGGACTGCCGAGGTCATCGTGTTAACTTCTGGTGACACCAGAAGAATCGGATACTAATTGGAAGATAACGCAGTATATGCAGTTTAGGAAAAAAACGTTGTTAACCAATGACCTTATTGTTTTCCTTGCAATAAACATGACAGGGAGTGACAGTCAGGGGTTGCCAATTCTGAACTCTGAATTGTTAGCAAAGACGAAACAATGCTAGGAATAATAAATCACTTCACTACTGCACTAATAATGATCAAGGATTCATCATCTGCCCTGCAGTGTATTTGGCAAGTCCTCCTGCATTGTCTTTCAAGGGACTAAAGTCAGCTGTACAGAGAGATCTGCAGGAATCCTGTCGGCTTGCACTTGGTTCCTGTTTTTAATTTGATAAATTACATAATAAAAAAATGGCTAGGCTCTTCCCTTTCACCCAGAAAATGGAGAATTCTCCATCGTGCTGTCCACTAATCTTCATTTTCCTCCTTCTTCTGTTTTGTCTCTTCAGGGGGAAAACTGGCTATCCTGGATGTTTGAAAAATTGGTGATTGTCATGGTTTGTTATTTTATCTTATCTATAATCAACTCCATGGCCCAGAGCTATGCCAAACGACTGCAACAGAAGATGTACTCTGAAGAAAAAACCAAATGAGCTTGGAAAAAAAAACCTTGGAACGGGTTTTAGCAGACACGAAAAATGACACATCCTTCCATATGTTTAAAAATCAGCATTATTCAAAATGGGGGAAAACTTTTTAACATCAGTTTTCAACTATAACGAGTTTTTATTTAATTTTGAAAGTAATTTGGATATTAGAGCAGACGTTTCATTGACAAACTTGTAAATGTTAAGGTAAGGTATAAACGCTTTACAAGTCTGAGTTGTGTTATACAGGATGGACAATGTGATGTTAAATGGTGTTTAACACAAGTGTTGTCCATCCAAATTACTTCCAAAACTGATGATTTAATACTCTCCATTTCCTGATTTAACTTCAGACTGCCCAAAGGGTAACTTTTTATTTTGAAGGGTGGCTGTTTTGCTTTTTCCATAACTTTCAAGACCATCAAAATGTATATAAACAAATACAGATTGGATAAAAACTGTTGCATGTCCCTCCTGGTAAGGCTATTCCATCTGAATTCTCCAGTGTCCCATTGCATTGCACGTGCTCTCGGTTGGAAAAGCCACCCTCTTAAACTTCATGATGTTAGCAGAGATGATTGATGTCCAAATGCTGAAGCTGACATTTTTTATTCTGTATATTTAGAATGAAGTTAAGAAAACTTTATAAAGTCATCTTTGATCATTCCAGAATTTCTTGTGTCAAGTCTTTTTAAGCTGTTTCTTTTCCTCTCTGCTTTTGTATGCTCGGTTTCTTTAGTTTCTTTATTAAGCCTTAATCCCATGAATCGCATGCTTTACTCATCCTTCCTGCACAAATGGTGCTGAAGCCCTTTGTTCTTTTTTTTCTTTTTTTCTTAAGAACTTCTTACTTAGCAGAAGGAAGTAGAAAGGATATCACGGGCTTGAAGTACGGCTCACTGGTTAAAATAGGCAAGTTAAATAGCTAGCAATATTTATCATAAATTCTCCTCAGATGTTTGCCACTGATCACAGCACCATGGGCAATGAAGAAGAGAGGGGGGAAGAGTAAAGATTCCAGCTGAAAACAACTTGTTGTCAAACCCAGTAATGATGCAGAGAACCTTAACCTTAGGCTTTTAAAGTCAGATATTTTTAAAACATTGTTATGAATCGGTGTGTGTTCCAGTTCTAATGTACATGAACATAACTAATATTAAAATGGATCTTTTCCCTCTTTAGTAAGTAGATATCCATTCCACTGCTACTGTGTATGTATTACTACTCTAATAACTTTTGAACTACTGTTTTTTATTTTTGTCCTAGGGGTAAGTAACAAGAATTAATTTGACTTTTAATGAGCGTTATCAAAAGGTGGCATATGAGCACAAAGCAGGTTAGATCTTGCTCTTGCCTAAGTTAGATTTATCCCTGCATTAGGTTAAGGCAGATCTTGAGCAAGGTGTGAGAATATGTATTTTGTTCAATCCTGCCTGAATGTCCTCTTGTGTTGCCAACCGTCGTGACATCTCCATGGCTGTACCATCCTGTCGGATAGCTTATCAGACTGATGTTGACTGTTGGATCTCATGGCAACAACAGTCGGTAGGCTGTCTGACATTTTGGTATCTTTCATCTGACCGTTTGCTCATCCATCTCCAACTGTTTTCATTGAACATCAACAGCATATAAATGTTTTTAAGGTTAGAAGGAAATGAGTTCAGAAGTCATGCAGTGCAGCAGTCTGCTAAAGAAACATCTTTTAAAGTTTCATCTCGGTTGTGTGTGAGGTTTGTAATGTTTCTCTCGTATGCTTCCTATATGACTTTAAACAATGTTATTGAATGAATGTGGAGGCTTTTAATAGGGACTCCCCTCAGTAGAGCTGCTGACTAGATTAAATATCTACAAGTCTGAGTGCTAGGAGATAGTACAAGATAGTTAAAATCACAAAGGCCATTCATTTGCCCCTGCGGATTTTTAAAAGATGAGCAGTATTTCTTAAATCTTGGCCCTAGCAGCTTTTTCACTTTTTGGCCTAAATATGGTCTTTGAAAATAAATTAGCAGAGAACTTGTTCTAATAAAATACAGTCCCAAAAAATCATAGCTCTATTTGATACTTCACTTTTTTGACTCTACTAAAACTTTAATTTTGTACTTTGTAAGAGATCACATCAGCAGTTCACAGCTGTTTGTTTCATTTTTCTTCAAGATACTTGGATTAGTGAAACAGCCGTTTGCTACTTTCCCCAGTTCTAGTGGCAGCTGCTTTTCCTCAAATCTGCCATTCACCTTAGGGACGCTGGTATTTACTTCACACAGTTCCGGTGGCGTCTTAAGGCCTTTCGTGAGAGTAAATGACATTTATGCCATGTTGAGGTCCCTGTATGCTCTCAGATTGAAATGAGGAGACCGTGCAACAATAATTAAAAAGAAAAGAAACCCTCTTCTGAGAGCTTGAGCCAATAAACTATACCTTTCTAAATGCTTTAGCAGTCTCCTCACAATTACACCTCCTTGCCTACTGAAAAATCACTAGACAAATTGAAAGCTTTCTCCCACTTGTATTTCAATATAGGTTTACATACATATAGTGCGAAACATGTATATCTATTGTTCTGCAACTCATGTTTGTATGTGTCCATTCCAATAAGCTATGCTGTTATTTTGAAGCTTTCCAACACTATTTAAAGAAGGGACTGGTCATTCTGCTTGCTTCTACCTGTTCAGCCGCTGGGAGATAGTGAGACTTGGTAAAAGGTAAAAAATAATAGAAACAAAAGTTATGCAAACCTAATGAGATTTGCAAATGGATAGTTTTATGTTTGCTTAAATAAACAAACAAATAACTGTTTCCCGGTGTTTATTTCAGCTGGATTGTTTCCATTTCTGCATATTGAGCTTGGTTGTTACGCTGTGAAATTTGTTGTCCCAAGCATTCTACAATGAGTGTGAATCTAGAAAATACATCTGCAGTTGCATTTTGTGGCTTCAAAAAAGACCCAGAGCCTTTAGCATTTCATCTGAACACATGTAGTTTTCTCCCTTAATGCAAAGTTTCCCTTTATGTACATATTTTCAGTTACACATTGGAAGCAGTCAATCATCTAGTTTTTAAAGTGTGTTAGAGAAAAATCCAAAGTGAGCTTTGTTGCAAGAGAAACAGTCTTAGCACAGATCACTATTTTTAGCTGATTCTTCTTGCAGTTTAGACACTGAATGAAGTATCTTGCTTTTTTTTTTCTTGGAATTACTGAAAATCACACAGAAGTAACAGCCCTTGTAATAACTAATGTTTGGTTAAACATCAAAGATGACTTTGAGGTGATAGTTGCGTTTGGGTTTTTTTTAAGCCTCATCATCTGTGGAACATGGCTAAATCTCTGGTTTCGCAAGTGCACTGTAAATAGGAAGCAAGGCAGAAAGTTGGCTGTATTGCTGGCCTAACAATTCAGAGAAGCACATCAGAGCTGAGGTCAGGTAGGACTGCAGCTAATCCTCCTCTTAATTCTCTATTAGCTTACTGCCTGACCTGTGAATTGTGCCTCACCAACAATGTACTTTGAAGGCTGTGTGAGATGTAAGCACGCTGGCATGCCCCTCTCCCTGGCAGCCACAGTGTACCCCACCAAAGCAAGAACTGCGTAGATGTGAGCAAAACTAAAAGACACTGGTCTGTGCCAGGCTGAGCCAAGAGACCAGCACAGCCCGTATAGGATCGAATCATCCGGTTCCACACTTCAAAACCATCGGGACACCTCCTGCTCCCTGTCTCTGCTTGTAGTTTCTTACCTCCATCCCAGTGTCACACAGTGCTTCTTATTAAAGCAGCTCCCTCTGAAATCACCCAGCTGCCTGTTCACGCTAAAAGATACTTGCCACTAATACTTGAAGATGGCTTAATGCTGCTCCAGAAAGTCCTTCCCTGCTGTGCTTTTCAGTTTCATTATTTAATTTGTTAGAATCAGCCTCCCTCTCACTGCAGGCAGTGCTAATTGCAAGCATGAATACTGTGGATGTTTCCCTGATTATCAAGCATAAATATAAATATTAGTGAACAAAATTGATTGCAGGTGTAAAAGTAAGTGGTGACTGGGTGTGTTCCTTGGAAGTAAAAGTAATTGTTTTCTTTGAAGCGCATGGTTAAAAAAATACTTTGTAATCAGCAATTAAAAGGTTGAATGTAATTATGTATAAGGTAATTGAAATTGCTTTTCTGAGATTTACAATTCTATTTCTTTTCCTGTAAATTTGTGGGTTTTATTTTTTGGAGGGGAGGAAGAAAAAAAAGTACTTTGCTCAGCCTTCTCCAGATTGCAGCACTAAGTGGAGTGTGAAAGTGGGAGAGCAGTAGCCAGGGAGGGCTTCCTGCTGGGCTGCCACCCCTTGCTGAGAGCAGGCTGGTCCAGGTGAGGGTTTAATTGCTGGAGCCTTGGTGGATTCCTGTAACCTCTTCAGGAAACAGGGGGTGAAGCAAACGCCTTCCCTGCTAATGCATTCAGAACTAGATTGAGGGTAAATACTTGCATATGCTCTTACAAACTCATTTTTAAAAGGATTATACTGAAAAATTCTTTGAGCCTGCTGTGACTTTCCTAATTCAAGTGTCTACGAATTGAGGCTATGAAATGCTAGCATTTATTTCTTTATCCATTTCACTTGCTTATTGATGCATCCACTCAGCTTTCGTAAAAGGCAGCAAAACAGTGTTTTGGTAGTGGTGTAAATGGGAGAGGCTGTAACAACTTGGGTCAGTTGTCAAAAGAGTGAAAGGAAGCTCAAGTGCAGGAACTGTCATCAAATGTCCAAAAGATGTCTGGCTATATCACCTCCCAGGTACAAGCAAATGGGAAGAGCCCAGCAATCCAATCTGTGACGAGCTTCTTGGCATGTGGCAGGAATTCAGCAAAATGGTATTTTGGTCAAAAAAAGCTGACTATTACTCTGCCAAATTTAACGTGAAGAGGCTGTTGACCTGTGAAGTCATCCAGCCTGTTCACTGCTAGTGATGTTCAGTTGTGGTAAAACAAATGTGCCAATGTGAACCTGTTAAATGGGCCAAGCTTTGTTTTAGTTTGCCTTTGACACTACCCGTTATTGTGCTAGAGGGTTTTTATTATTATTCACTCATGGAATGATTCAAAGAGCATTGACTACATTAGCATTAAATCAAAGGTCATCTTTCTTTAAACCTCATTTGACAAGCTGTTCAGATATGGATAAGTGAGTGGGCTGCATCATCGTGTTTCAAGGGAGTTACTCCCAGCTTAATTGTTCTTCTGGTTTCCCAAGAAGCTTAAATAAGTTGCCCAGGCAGCTGGTAATAAGGAAACTAGCTGCTATTTCCTGATGAAAAGCAAGAGATAGGACTTGTCAGCTCACTGTATTGTTCCCTGCTCTGATAACTGCCCTGCAAAAGCCGCACCCTTCTCTGATGGCCTCAGAAACTGCTGTTCTGTCCTTGTGAAAAGCGCAAGTTGGTGTCTTTTCTCTGGTGACTGCTGCTCTGTTCCTGCTTGAGGGGTCCTGCGAGGGAAGGGCTGTGTGTTTTGTACACATGAGTTAAGGCATAATCCATCGATTTTGGGGTTTTGGGTTTGGGGTTTTTGTTGGGTTTTTTTAATGCTAACGTGACAGAGCAAGCCACACAGGTCTGATTCTGCCTCCTCATGAGAGGTGGCTGGAACTTTTTGTTTCCCTGTGGCCTTGGTAGTGTGTCATTTAGCTGCTTTTGCTGTGTGGAGTGTCACACTTATCTCAAAGATATCTCAGATCTAGGCAAATTCTATGAACTACACAGAAGTGTTTGTTAGCCTGGTTTTACACAATATTGTGACCACAGTTATGATTGATGGCATCAGTCTGTACCCTGTTCCCTTACTTGGGTACCAGCTGATCTGCACGACATTTCCAAGGTCTAAAGCCTTTTCACTGGAAGGTTGCATCGATTTGGTGGAAGGTGTCAGCCAGAGCTCTAACCTACTTGAGCACAGGTACCACCAGTGCCCAGTATGCTTGGGGAGGTTAAACTCTGCCTCAAACCATTTGACAAAGTCTAAAATTCTTTAAGAGATTAGATGCATTTCCCAAAGCTTGTTCTATCTGCATGCAATGACTTTGTGGTACCTCTATTTTCCTTCCATATTGTCAGGAAAGAGACTGGCAGTTCTCGTGGAGAAGCTTCTGCTAACTAAAACACATAAATACTTTGTTTGAGGCTCACACTTACATGTAGAAACCACGTGAGTTTTAAGGGACTGTGTGTCTTTCCTGAGACTGCATGTTTCTTAGGCTCTTTCCAGCTGTTGAAAAGGCTTGAAAAAGCAGGTTTGTGCGCTCAGCATTTCTCTTCTGTCTCTGAAAGAAACTGGACCTGCGTAAAGAGAAAAGACATATTTAGATTTACAACATCATACAAGTCTAGCCACGTTCACAGAATCTCTCTGGTCGGTTGAGAAACCGCGCTTCTCTCGGTGCCTCTTGTTTGCTGCAACTGTTTTCTTGAGAGCTGTAATGTTTAGGATATTTTCATAAGAACAGATTTCCTTTCTCCTATTCCTTGATTTTTATGTCTCACCTCAGTCCAGATGACCTCTTGTGACATACAGTCATGTGCATCCATGTGTGTTGCGTAAGACTCTAGGTGGGGAGCAGCAGGAAGAGAGAAACTTTTAAGATGCCTGAAGCTGGTATTTAGTTATTCTCAAAATAATGGATGCCAAAAAAATTTCAAAGCAGTATTTCTACTACATCTGTGCTAATGCAATTGGTGATTTTAATTCTGTTGCCTCCCTTATCTTCTGTATGAACCTGTCTTAAACACTCCTGCCTGTGTACAACCACCACGTGGCAAATCACACTGCAGCATTTGTGCATGAACTAAAATTGTGATGGCTGTCCAGGAGGAGCCTGGTGGTTTTAAGTGAAGTGTGGAAATCTCTTGTGCTATCCTTTGGCAATAGATTTCAGCTGTGACTGAGAGGGGATCATTCCGTTTTAAGTGTTGTTTGGCAGACCTGATCCTGAGAGTCTAGCTTAAAACTGTCACTGATGTCTCTTCTCCTCTGAGTCCTTCTTGTAGCCCTGTCTGTCCTTGGTGCTTAGTGATTTTTGGACAAGTTCAGGCCTGTTGATTGGAGTTTTGTTCAGCCTGAACAGGACCCCACGTGTACTAAAGCAAGTTTAGGTTTCCTTTATAATGTCATTGAAGAATAAGCTCCCCTTTCTTCACAGCACACGTTAGGTTTTTATCTATTTTTTTATACAAAAATACTTCACTCTGAAAATACCGGCTTTGTGGAGAAGCCTGACTAAATCTTTATAGAGGTAAATAAAGTGAAAACCTGAGTTAATGTCTGATAGGGAGGGAACGGAAGCTTTCTTCTTGGGAGAAGACTATCTAATTGGATTTTTGTTCATCACTTGCCAAATTTATGTTTTTAACTGTTTTATCAGTTGCACGAGGTTTCTTCACCAAAATTTGGCCTAGGAAGGAGAAATTGCTAGTTTACAATGTCAAATAACTACATAAACACAACTGCTGACTAGATGACTCAGAATCAGGTAGTAATACAGGCTGAAGTTGCCCAGAGTGGGGTGGGGAGGAAATTTCCCAGTGTTTTCTTTGCAAGTGGCAGAAATGCATGACAGCCAGCAGTCTTACATGGAAATATGTATTCTTGAACTCAGTATTGTTCTGAGCCATCTGGAGAGCAGTAGCTCTGAACTATTGCCCGGCTCTCAGCATACTTATTGAGGATATTATAATGAACAGCTACAGCTGCCCTTGCCAACCAAGTACAGAGTCAGTATTTTATTACACCTTCAGCGCGTGGGATAAGGCTGCTTTCCATTTGGCTCCTTCGGCAGTGTTCTGCTTACATGCTCCTGTAAATGATCTATTACGTATTGGAGACTGCTGGGCAAAAGTTCAAATTAAATCATGCCATATGACCACAATACACCATTCTCAGGCAACTGAAGTGTATTTTTGTGAGCCTTTAAATAAACATTACATTGTACATGTAACCAAATATGTACAATAATCATTTTTGCAGAATGCACCCATTTAAATGCAAATATACCATGTAAGATGGTATTTATTTCTTGTCACATATAACTACTGAAACAAAAGCTCATAGCTCTTGAAGCTCAAGCAATGTTTATTCTGTCTTTTTTTGTATTGATCAGTGGCTTATTTTAGTTAGTTTGTCTGCTTACTGCTGTTACTTTTAAAATAGGAATCTTGGCCTAGACCGCATCCTCATTTTACTTATTTTTCTATCTTATGGTGTAACATTCCATATTTTACAAATTTTGCTTTTAAGACTTAACAGACCAGAAGGTTTCTGCAACCTGATTCACACAGATAAGTACAGAGGTCTGTGCCTTTGTTTTATACCACTTGACTCTCTTAGAAGTCACTGTTTAGTATCTCTCAGGCTTGTATGAACCATGGGGTTAAGGTCTAGACTTTTTCCATGACCTTTATATCATGGAACACATTTATACCTCTAAAAGTTGCTTTTGAATTTCCTAATGAGCAGAAGCAGCTTCTCTAATCTTTTACCTCAGGCTATCTTCACCTTTTCTAGTGTGTTCCCTGTGGTTGGCAATAACATTTGTTTGAAACACCACCCTATTTCTGGGAAAGGGTTAAGCAGGTTCTGCTGATTCGCAGAGGTAGGTGACTCATTACCCCACCCGGATAGAGGGGAAGTGGCTGTCTAGAGGGAGAGGATTCATACAATGTGAAATCAGAAGCGACTATTGTGAACTTCGAGTTTGACTGAAAGAGCCGGAAAGGCTCTATAGTTAAAATTCAGGATTATCAGCTCTACATCCAGGCGAGTTAAAAGCTGTCTGAACGTCCGGGCTGTGCTTCTGGAGCGTGGGCAGAGGTGGGGTAGGAAGCCAGAGGCAGGAGGCTTGAGGAAGAAGCCCACATTGGAATTTGCTGCCTTGGTAAGGCTGTCTGGGCTGCCCTTGAAAGCAGTGGAGCAAAGGCAGCAGCTCAATGCTTTTTGGAAGTTTTTTGTACCATATCAGATCCATGAATCACATTCCTGATGACTCTTGTGCAGTTTTTAAAGTGGTGTCCAGCAAAACGCACTTCTGTAAAGTACAGTTTGATGTCTGAGAATATTTGCTTTTGGATGTTTCATAATATTTATCTATCCTAAATTTATTAACAAATGCAGAAGGAAATTAATTATTCATTCAATATCCTTTTGTACCTTCATGTTTCCCAGTAATGTATCAGCTGGTAATTTGAATACAACTTCCTTCTTTCTTATTGATAAAATTCTGGTTGTTGTGGAAACCACAGATTTCTGCACTTAATCTTGAGCTGTTTCAGTTTGGTAAATCTGCACAGGTAATCCTCTTGAAAACCCCTTATATATTTACACTAAGATTTTGTCCTTTCTGTACTGGTGGTCAGTCTAACCTTATAAGCACCAATATATACTTAAGTCCAAATAAATTGTATCTATAACTACATTAGTGCCCTGTCACTTGCCAGACGTTATGTTTAAAGTAATTGTAACAGGTTAATTTTTGTTCCTGTTTTTTTTTTTGTTGCCAAATAAAAGTTATCCCATTCATTAAATATATCTGCTATAGTTAGAGTCCTTGAATCAACTTCCAAGTGAGTGCACCTGTCCATTACAAATAACAATAGTGAGATTTGATGCATTGTTCCTTGGTTTATGGACATCCTGTGGGTAGTTTGCCTAAAACTAGCTAGGTCAAGGCCACTGATTCTGTTGTTCCTGCCTCAGTGAGCCATTGGCTTGTGCTGACCTTTGATCTACCTCGTTAATTTTAATTTGTAATGAAATAAAGTCCCACTTCCAGGCTCTGACTATTTACATAATCAATAAAATAGAAAATTACTACTCCACCTTCTAATATAACTGTAGATGATGAAGATTTGATAATAGCTATTCACTTCCTGTAACTTTGACCCTCTCCACATCCTGGGGAAAAAAAATAGAGGAATCCAGCCATAGATCAAAAAATGAAGCCTTAGTTTAGAAAAGGGTGTGAGAATTTCAGAACTGAGGTCAGCAGTGAAAAACACTAACAGGAAGAAGCCTAGAGATGCCTAAAACAATTCCTGTCAATCTCTTCTCCAGAGCAATGAAAGGGATTGTAACAGCTAATACAACAGCTACACTTGTTTTCACCTCCTTTTTTCTTTTTTTTTTCCTGTAGTTTTGAGGAATTTGTATTGTCAAAATTTGGCTGATGGTTGCAATCTTCTATTGCTGCTTTGAAAAACTTTGTTTTCCCATGGAAGTAATGTTTTCCCTGAATCCTAATTGTGAACAAGTTCTTACAGAACTATCCTTGTTAAGCAGTAATGAACCTGTTGGCCTAGCTCTGTTTTTGAGCTGCGGAATCTTTCCTTTTATATTTTCATATGTTGTAACTACAGATTAAATAAGGAAATTTTTATTTTTGTTTTGGGGTTATACATCTTAGCTGTGTGCTGTGATTCCTGATGTGGCCCAAATTCTGCCATTAAACTTAAAGAAACGAAAAAAACCAAATATCCTGCTCCATTAACTAAAAATGACATAAGCCATAAATAATAAATGTACCTACAAAGAATGGATAAATGGGTCTATGTCATTCATAGGCGCGATGAGCACCTGCTGTATTTGCTTCATGCTCAGAATTATAAATACTTGGAGATAACATAAGGTTATTTCTGCAATAAAGTTACTTATTGATACAATAACCCATTGCTCTCTTCCTTGTTTCTGAGAGGACTTCTCTGTCCTTAGCTTTTTAAAAATCTCTTTTGCCTGTCTTGTGGAACAATGAGGAAGAGTATGCATTCCTGGGACTTGGTCTTTTTTTCAGACATGGAGTTACCTATTCTCATTTCTGATACTGGAAGAAGTTCTTAGTCTGCTATCTGTTGAAAACACTCAGGAAAATTATTTCTATGTTGCTAAACATCCTGTGCCTTTTGAAGGAGGGAGGAGGGAGAACCTTACCATACTGTCTCCTTTCCTGACCCTTTGTTCCTTGCAAACTTGAATTGCCTGTGCTGTTTATCTTAACTTCTTGTGCAATCTTTCCTCCAGTTTCTTCTGTGAAAATACCCAAGTTAAAGACAATAGTTGAAACTGACAGAAACACACCACCAGAAAAGCCCTTTTGATCAGAACAGTCCTCCAGGTCTGAGCTGCCAGGAAGTGATTTAGTGGAAAAAAACCCCAAACAACTAAATATCACAAATAATAGTCTATAACAAAAGTGGTATGTGGTTTTGAACTTCCAAACAACTCAGATTTTGCTGAGCAGCACAGGGCTTCAAGTATGGCTGGGTAGTTGAATTATGATTGTCTTCCCCTTTTGAGAGGGAGTTCCTAAAACAGGAATTAGCGGAGCTGAGTGAAAACAGAAGGAAAACCAGACTGAGTTCTTGGATTAGGTACTGGGTCTACAAGAAGAATATTGTCGATTGTGTTGCCATAAATGTCAAGTGTCTTTCTATAAGTTATTGGGTATATTTACCCTGTCTTTCTCCTCTTTGCCTTCCGTCTTGTGTTTTCCCCACCCACCCCACGAATGATTCTCATTCCCCTGTATATTTAATGATTTAGCTATTGAATTGAAGCACCAATATAGCTCTTAATATACACAGGTAATTTTTCTGCATGAAGTAGGACTAGACTCAACTCTAATGTGTGCTGAAGGTTGCCGTGCTACTAACAGGCGCTTTTTTTTTGGGGGGTGGGTGAGGGGAAGGCATGAGAGACTAACTCTGCTTGTCTATAAGCTACCATGAAATTTATTGGAATCCACTGAGGCTTGCATTGACACAACCATGCCAGTGATCAGCTATTACTATGGGTGTATTTGAGAAACTGAGAACTTAGCCTCAGGCCTTACTTATTTTCTTCAGATTCAATCATACACTTACTTGAATCTTGTCAAGAAGTGTGTTTGCCATTCCAGGTGTCTTGTGCCAGAGCTGCTCTGAGAACAGGTGCTCCGGGGGGGTGGTGGATTTTAGTGCTTCTGCACCTGGCCTGAATGAAAGTAAAGAGGTAAATGAAACCAGGAAAGGAAATAAAAGTAATACAGAGTGTCTGCTGTGCTCTGAAGCCTAGCAGAATTACAAGGTCACTTCTGTATCTACCACTGTTAATTCATTAAAGATTTAAAATCTAAATCAGAATCTCTAACAAGGCAAGATTTCTATGTGGGCATCGTTAGCCATATTGCAAATGTCTAACATATTTAGCATCATACTATGTGCGTGCTCATCTTTTTAGTTAAAAGCTCAGAGGTCTGGCATGAAACAGCACTAAAGTTTCCCTTTAGGGAAACTATGAGATTTGTCCATTTGTCAAGGGAAAAGTCCTTGAGACTGATTTTTTTTTTTAACTTTTATTTCTGGCATACCTATTTAATAGTGTGTCGGATTATTTCTATGGGAGAACAGTGTGACATGAGGGGAGGAATGGCAAGAATTCCAAAAGCTCTCCCTGTCATTAAGTGAAAAGCTAACAGAGGCAGAAGAAAGCTCGGTGTTAAAACATAATCCTTAATTCTACTGTACTCTCTTATTTTATGAGCATCTAGTCTGTGCCCCCACGAGCTATTGCAATCTCTTCCTCCAGTCAGGCTTGCGCAGCTGAGCGTTTGCAGGCTGCAGCTTCACAGGGGCACCACCTTGTGGTCCTGGTAAAATTTGTGCAAAAAAGAGCCCTTTCCTTAAACTGACTTTTGAAATTATAGAGTCTATTTATTATATTATACAGGCTCTTACATCTGAAATCGACCAGCAATTCTCCTCCCAAATACCTTTAAGTAATAAAAAATTAATTAAAAAAAACTACGTGCTTCTAACTTATAGGGAAAAGAGCAAGAGTTAGAGTTTTGCTTAAATCTATTGTTCACCTGTAACAAATAGCCAAGGCCTCTGATGTGCTATAGAGACTTTTTTTTTTCCAAGTGGTAGGTAATACCACTTGAAAACACGGCACAGCGAAATGGTCAGAAAACCATATAATTCATTATAACCTCCACTATAACTTGAGGATGACAGGAAACTGAAGACCCTTCATAACTTTTTTTAAAAGATGGTTTAAAACTTCAGCTATTTTGTCAAGGTTAAAGTCCTTAAAATAGAATTTAACTCTTACTTTGCTTTAAAGGAACAGGTAGCACACTATTGTATTTTGAATGATACCCAAATGGAGTTTGGATTAATAATTCTGATACTGTGCATTTTTATCAATATTGAAGCATTCTTTGGGCAAAGTGTTATCATGAAAAATTGAAACTGGAGGATCAGGAATGCCTTACTACTGTAGTCAAGCACACATTTAAATTTTATCACACATTAGTTCATGATAGTTGAGATGCTGAGAGTTTAGCCTGGAGAAAAACCCTCCCGTATAGACATTCTTTATGAAAAATATCCAAGTCCCAAAAATTATGTTCTAAGACTTAGCTACAGTACATAGGAAAAGTATTGAAAAGTAGCTATTTATTAGATATATTAAATATGAATAATACCTGCCCATATGAATATATTCAGTTTGGATTCAGTTCTTACTATTCTAACACACATATACACTGCTTACAAGTCTGAAAAATAGCTACAGTCCAGTAATTTATATACTTCAGGGAGCTGATGGAAGGTTTTCCAGTGCTGGGTTCTTCCAGGAAAGCTCTACTTCAGACCATTTAAAAAAAAAAATCAAAGGATGGTGTAACTGGAGATAACTTGCTCCAGAGCTGTGAAGCTGTCCAGGAAATCTTCCTCTTCGATTCCGAATTTTGTGTACTGGTGAATATAGGCTCTGTGTGTAGAAGTCACAGTAGGAAAATGGGTAAGACATTAGAAATTAGTGAAGAATCTGACACATGAAATCAGATTGTACAGTTATTGTAAAAACTTCAAATGAAGGTTGGCATCCACCCAGTGACCATGCTGGTTAGTTTCTACTGTGCTCTCTTGAACTCATTTTGTAATTCATACTTACTAATATGTCATAACTTGTTTCTAATAAGTTCTATAACACTGTGTATCACTTAAGGAAAGGAAATTGCAGCTAACAAAATTGGGCTAACTGCGAAATGGAAAGAGAAGTGATTATGAAATGAGAAAAGTAATTTATAGATTTGAGATGCAAAACCTAAACCTGTGTGTGCAGGATAGCTTGCTTCCTGTCACTGGTATTTTTGTAAGAGGTGGTAAAACCTGCACAGCTATGGCAGCAGTTTTCCTCTTTTGGCTTTTAATTGCAGAATTCCTGTGCTAGAAACTCATGTTTAGCAGACATCTGCTGTGATATGCAGTAACCTTGGCTTCATGATGATTAAAGTAAAGAGGCAATCTTTTCTAGATTTCTTGGTTCTAATGAAAAATCAAACTAATAGCATGGGAGCCTTAGTAAACACACAAATCCCCTAAATGCTTCTGAACTGAGCCAGAAACTTTTTTCCCCGGACTGTGCAGCATGTCTGTATGCAATTTAGAAACTATATGATCAGTAAAAGAGTTTTTATGTGTTATTTTTAGAATGGTCACATTGGAATGCACTAAATTTGGGGAGTTTTAGTACTAAGAAAACAGTCAAACTGACAGCACTAGAATATGTGTGGTTTCACTTATCCACAGAACCTAAGCACTGTTCTGTGTTCCTCACCCTGCCATCATGTTTCAAGCATAAAAACGTTCCCACTAAAGTGTGGGAACAGTCTTCGTGCCTATTCACCATTACTTTACTTTGCTGAAAAAGTGAGCTGTATTTACAATGATTTTGCTACCACTGAAGAAATTGGCAGTTATTAATGAAGTATCAGCATAATTATTTTCACTTACTTGGAAGCAAACATATTCCAAGCCTTTCCTACAACATTGTCAAGAGGTTTCAGCAGGAACTGGCTATTGCTGACTAAAGAAGCAGACTTTTCGTACTTGTTAAATGCTCTTGGTGTTTTCCATGCGTTAAAAGCATCCTGAGGGTTTAGCCATGATGTATATAATGAGGGATCTCGGAAACTTCCTGTAGCAGAAATAAGACAGCCCTTTTGACAAATGTAAAGCTACAAGCTCCTACATCTTGATCTCAGTAGTCCTGTGTGACCTAACCAATGGTTGGCAGATCAATTCAGGCCTTGAAAAAAATCTGCAGAGTGGTCAGCCTGTTGAAAATATAACTGTTTTAAACAGATTCATTAGATTATCTAGAAGCATACTCTTGTGTCGGTACTTCATCTGCAAGCTATGCTCATCACTCCAGAAGCAGCTAAATATATTTTCAGACAATATAGACAAGAATCCTATCGTATATATGGACTTCAGTCTCTTCCTCCTTCCCTGAAGTGGTTCAGGAAACACAGAAGTCGGTTGTAAATATAACAGCCCTAAGCAATTAGACAACGTAGCCTTGGACATTAAAATATTTCTACAGAGAATATTGACCTTGGTAGTCAAATGTGTGGCCTGCGTTTTTTTTTCACTTTCATCAGATATGGTTGCAAAGAAAACAGTGAGATGTGAAACAAGAATCACTGAGGTACTGTGTTTTTCCTTCTTACCTAAGTCTACACTGTGTATATCTTTTCCTCGCAGGATAACCAGGTTGGCAATGGAAGCATTGAACTGCAGCGGCTTGTTTGTGGATTGACTGGAGGGAACGGAGGAGCCTAGACGCGGCGGTTGTACTTGCCAATCAATACCTATGAGATTTTGGCAAAAAAGATATAAAAGAAAGTTAACATTTCATGAAATACGGATTCAGACTAGCTGAAGAGTAAGACGGTAACTAACGCTGTGCTCCAAGCTGAGATCATATTAGAGTTTGTAGCTTCTGCACATTAGTTAAGTAGCAATTACACAGTTCTCAGAGAAAAACAGTGCTAATCCAGCAGTAGTTGCCTGGTAGTCACTAGTCTTACCAGAGAAAATGGATACTCGTTTCTATACTAAGCAACCTGCCAGCCCATTCTTTGCATAACTGGAAGCTATGCTGAATTCCGCATGTAAATGATATGGGAGAGTTAAGCATGACTTTTATTAGTAGAAGGTGTGAAAAGAAAAAGCATAGCAGAACTAACTATCCGAGGAATGTTCCAAATGAATCGTGTAAATTAAGCACACGGCCAAAAACTGTTGGTTTGTTTTGCGTATTTTCAGTAGTTATAATTAACTGAGATGTCTGGGAGCAAAACCAGGAGCAAGCCAGGAGCTGCTGTGGCAGCTGAGTGAATAGTTAAAGGAGCAGCTGGCTATGTAGAGGCAAATTCCTGCTGTCTGAGGGCAGCAACTTGTTTCTGAACTGACTAAATCTAGTCAGTGAACGCCACAAAACAGTAAGCTTTATTTCATCTGTAAAAATAAATGCTTGAAGAGTGATGGATACTGAAGATGAGTGAATGCTTTTTACCTTCTTCCATTTTAGCATTAGCAATGAGCATCTGCCTTAAATGTTTGATAAGCCCAGGCCAACTGAACGTGCTATAAGCAAGGGAGTTTTCAGGCATCTGAGGTATGTTACGAAGACCCAACATCTTGAATTCGGGATGTGGAACTAACGCCTCCATTAAGTCTCCTGAAAGAAGAAATTAACAGCTGCTCATATTTGACAAAAATATTGCATAGGCTAGCTAAAATAGGAGAAGAGAGTGAGGAATTTTACAAAGATCTAGCGATTTAAGGTAAGAAACAAAGCAGGATATATGAAGTTTTAGTTTGACACATATATGGACATACATCAAAGTAATGCAAACTTGCTATGTACTACTGAGTTCTATACAAGCATGTTGGTAGCTCTTACTTTACAATTTAGAATTGTCTCGCTTTATAGTCTGGCTCAGAATCTCGAAGACGCTATGCACTACTAGAGATTGACAGACAGGTGTGAAAGTTTAATTTTACCAGCAAAACTCTGGGCAATATTGGTAACTTTCTCTAATCCCTTAAAGACACAAATGTCAGCTTGTTGCTACCCAGTTGTATGCTAGCCTGTCTTCTGCCTGAGCAAAACACAAAATTTTCATTTTGTTTCACCTTATACAAACTTCTAACCTAATGTGAAATGTGAAACTCAATCCAAAATTACTGTCCTGCACAAATTTCCTCTGAATGGTAAATAGGTACAAGGGTGTTCGTAATCACTTGAAAAAAGAGAAATAGGGTTCTTTTGGCAAAGAATGAAACCAGAAGCTGGGGGATCTATTTTTGACTCTGCTACAAAATTGGGATTGAATTTATAATTTAGTCTTTTCCTTTGCTTCCCTATCTTAAATCTTGGGATGTATCCAAATACTTGAGTAAGGAGACTGAAGAACTTAAATTCACAACAAGAAACGATTATAGAAAGATGTGTGAGAATGCATTAGGCATATATATTATAGTTAGATACCTAACGGGTTTCTGCTATAGTGTAAGCCACCTTCTGCTGTGTAAGTGGGCTGGAAAACACTCCCCAGTTGATGTGCAATGACTTGATTTACATCCCTGAAGGAGATCTGTTTAATATTCATCAGCTGAGCACAGATCTTATGGATGACATCATTTTCATGAACAAGAAGGGCATCTGATGACTGGTACAGATGTGATAGAGTCAAAACAGAGTTGTAGTTTTGAACAATGATCTGGAAACAAACAAACAAACAAACAAAAAACCACACACAAATGAGAGTCAAACAACTTAATCTCCTTCTCGTTTATAATCCTCTGGCTACTGTAATTTCCTCAGTTGTGACTTAGGAAGTGATTCATTTTCTTTGCCAAAGTGCAGAATGAGGTCAGGAGCTAGCAGAGCTTTTTCATGGAAAGAGAGCAAGACCTGTGAAAATCATGTTATCCGTCTCACTTCATGCGAACATGCTTCCATAAAATCTGTCTGGGAACTGATTATAACGCTGAGATACTATCATAATAGGAGATTTCTAGTTAGCTACTAGAGCTTCTCATGAAACTGCATTATACTTTTGCACTTATATTATCAAGAATATATTTTTTTTGGTGAAATGTACCAAATATTAGGCAAACATTAGCTGTGTTACTTTCTGTCATGTTGAACCTTTAAAAAGTAAAATGTACCTCTTTCTAGTTTATTTCAGTTGCAGATATGTTTGAAAGTAAACAGTGATTATGAACTTGCAGAGTATCTCTGGGAAATACGACATTCACCTCACCAGTGCCGTAAGGCCAGATAACATGGTTTAGTATAAATGAGGCTGGAAAAGCATCTCTTAAACACTGGGTCACAAATGCTCCCAAGCCAGATCCTGTACCACCAGCCATGCTCATTATTGTGAAAAATCCACCAAGTCGATCACATTTCTCTGCTTCTTTTTGCACCAGATTCATTATTACTTCTTTGTATCTAGGCCCGTGAACAGAATAACTGTTGAATAACAGACAAAACAGAGAGACATGGCAGGTTATATTAAAATAAAAGCAGAAAGGTGAAGCTATTCATAAAGCATACTTTTATTATTATTATTTATATAACCTCGCTTTATCTCATCCATCTGCAGTAAACAATCCTCAGCTGCAACATTTATTTTGCACAACAGCTATTAGACCGTGCTTATTGTTTCCTATTCTTAAATCAAATATATTCACTGTATTCTAAAATGTTATGTTTTCACAGTAAATACAAATTTCACCTTGCAAAAAGCAGTTTAGACATTTCACTGCTATATATATTGCTACTTTAACTTAAAAATAAATCAGGTTAATGTTACATACTCTGTACCTCGCACAGCTGCAATAGTACCGCTCCTAGAGAGTCTAGACAGCTCATTAGCCTCTACAGTTCCCTTAGTGAAGCTTGAAACAATTGTTCATACCCATTTGCCCAGTTGTTTCCAGACCCTTGCTTCTGACAGAAGTGTGACCGATCATCATATTTCCAGTAGCCAGACCTGGCAGCCATTGATAAGGTTTGGCTGATTACTTTAGGTTCCATGTCAATAAGCACAGCCCGGGCAACAGGTACTGGATAGGAAGAAAAACAAAACTACGAATAATGTGCCAATATTAGAACTTGTTTACGTAAGACGGATGGACTTGCAGCACAGACTGAATTGTATTCCTCCCACCCCGATAAGCTGAACTATTAAAGGGACAGTACAGGCAGGTACAGAAAGGAGGACTTGTCAATGCCCTGGATTTCTAGTGAACCATCTATTGTTCCAAAGACAAATCTGAACTCTAGAGACCATAGATCTCTCAGGAAAGAAACCACTTAATGTGTTTGTTTGATAACACCAAATTCAGATACTCTGGGTCCTACTCCATGGTATATCTACAGTAGAAAATGCAGATGTTTGGAAGGAAAGATTATGTATACATATATGCTCAGTTTTCCAGCTGTGTTACTGGCAGGCTTGCTCTGTGGTCTGACACTTTACTACATTGATTTTGCTTCCATGGTTGTTAGCAATGTCGTGAAGGCAGAGGGTTGTGATAATTCTTCAAGACTGAATGTAAAACTCATTCTTCAACTGAAGGCAAAAGACTTTTATTATTTCTGTATTCTTATCTGTGTTGGGGTGGAAACCAGACCCTCTGTGGGAAACAAACACTTAAATGCTGTACCTTCAGATTCCTCCTCGCAGAAAAAACGTTCTTTGCAAGCATCCTGGTAGGATTCATTCTCTTTCTTGGAACACAACCCATGTGTGCCATGGACGTCACTGCAGATAGCATTAAACACCTCATGACCAATCTGATTACCACACTGACCAAGCTGGACTGTGACTATTGACATTCTTATTCACTTTGTATTTAAGCCTAAAAAAGAAAAGCGGGCCTTTAGTAACTGTGGAAAAGAGAGGGGGAAAAAGGTTCTGACAAGTAGATTTCTCAGTTTTGCAATTTTTTGAGAACGTCTAGTGAGAAGGAAAAGGCTACGCTACAACTGCTGGCTATTTCTGGGGAAAAGCAGACTGTTAGCATTTTCTCCTGAACATCAGAAGAATGCAAATGGCAGTTTACAGGAAATCAATCTGTTTACTGTTGCTATACCTCTGGAGGGAGCTGAAACCAACCATACAGCAAGCAAAGTCTTTGTTTTCTTACTTTTGCTTAGTAAGGCAGGATAGAAACAAATAATTCTAACCCAAATAAAGTTATAGGATTAGGCTGTAAAAGCATAATAAGAAAGTACCATATGCTTTTAGAAATGTGAAGCCTGTTGAAAAATCTAGCTGCTTTCCAGTCCTGTACTGCTCTGGGCCTGATGCCAAATCTGCTGAGGTGACAAAAGGATTTGCTAGAGTATTCCCCTTGCTTCCACCACAGAAAGCAAAGTTTTTGATTCAGTACTAGTACGTTTTGACGTTTTTTTCCCCACTCAGCATTTTGCAGTAGCTCTGTTTTCTCACTTTTCTATTCTCCTTTCACAGAAACAAGGTCAATTTTTTTAAACTCACTTCATTATTCTGGGCTGCTATTTTTCATTATCATCCCAGCTGTGCCGCAGCACTTCTGTAACAGCATTCTTTGGATAACTGCCAGCGCCGGTAACTTGATCCTGCTGCATTTTGCAGGCAGGTATGGGCTATTTTTGATTCCTGTGCTTGATTTCAGCACTGCTGCCAGGCTGCACCTCACAGCCTAAGGCCAGCGTGTGTGTTACTGCAAGGCTATGTTACTCCTCACCGCAGAAAATAAATAAATATGTAAATGATTTTTCAGAAAAGGCTCATGTCCAACCCACGCGTGTGATACCGACCCTGCCGTGCCTACTACCGGTGTGCTCTGCGGGTGTCACTCGGAGCAGGCAGCTGTCGCTTGAGCCCTCCTCTCTGGAGCTGCGGTCACCCACCTGCGTGCGGAGAGCCACTCGAGCTCCGCCGTGCCGACAGGGCCTGGCCAACGGCCGCCCGCCCTCCGGGGCCGTCATATTCCCGGTGCTGCCCGCCACCCGGCCCTCACGTCGCTCAGCCACCTCCTCCCCTTCCAGAACCTTTCTCCTCGCCGGCCCCCTCCCGCCCAGACCTCCCCGCCGGTCTAGCTGCCCTCCCGAAGCGCCTGTCCCCGCCCGGGCAGCGCCGGCCGCCCTCAGCCCCGCTCGCTGCCGGCCCCTCCTCAGGGCTGACCTCGACACCCCCCAGCTGAGGCGGCCGGACGCCGACGGCGCATGCGCAGCCACCAGACTCCTCGATCCGCTTCCCCGCCGGTTCGGACCGAGACGCGCCTTCGAACGACCCGCTTCGCGCATGCTCAGAAGAGACTCCGGGCAGCTCGGGTACAAGGGTCAGTCCACTGGGCTTCACGAGGGCTATACGCATGCTCCTTCCGCGCGGCTTCGCCGCGCTCTATGCGCACGCTCTGTGCCAGGAGCAAGGCTGGCGGGCGCAGATTGCGCATGCCGAGCCACCGCCCCACGCCCTTCCGCCCAGCGGTGTCCTCGTCGCGCATACTCAGTGCGGCCCCGGCCAATGCCGGAAGGGGTTGTGCGCCTGCGCGGCGCCCGCAGTCGGGGCGGGGGCGCAGGCGCGCTGAGGTCGCGCAGCCGGTGATGGCGTCCGTGGCGGAGTTGGGGGGTGCGGGCCCATGAGGCGGCCCAGGCCCCGTGCACTCAGCACAGCCAGGAAGGGGCGGCGGCGCCGCGGCTCACACCCGCGCCATGGCGGGCGTGTTCGACATCGACCTGGACCAGCCTGAGGACGCGGGTTCGGACGAGGAGCTGGAGGAGGGGGTGAGAGGGGGGAGCCTGAGCCGGCGCGGCGCGGGGAGGGAGCGGGAGGCCGCTGCGGGGAGCGGCGCCAGGGGCAGGCCTGAG
>JAVKLA010000084.1:3720885-3747307 GCA_034782735.1 Sagittarius serpentarius | reverse complement strand
GACTAGGGGAAATGGCATTAAACTAAAAGAGGGCAGATTTAGACTAGATATAAGGAAAAAAATTTTTACAATGAGGATGGTGAAGCACTGGCACAGGTTGCCCAGAGAGGTGGTAGAAGCCCCATCCCTGGAAACATTCAAGGCCAGGCCGGACGGGGCTCTGAGCAACCTGATCAAGTTGAAGGTGTCCCTGCTCAGCGCAGGGGCGTTGGACTAGATGGCCTTTGATGGTCCCTTCCAACCCAAGCCATTCTATGATTCTATGATTCTAATACAAGTTTCTAGCCATGTCTCTCTACTTTCTGTTACAAAGCAATCACCGTAGAATCTCTACATCCACCAGAGCTTATAGAAGTGGCAGAAACTATGTCCATCATGATTTTCAAGGAGGTTTATGAATCTGGAGGTCAAGCTATATAACTTTTCCTTAATTTTATCAGAATCATAGCTAAAATTGAATATGCAAAGAACAAGTAAAACATTTTCAGATATGTTGGCAGCAGTTTCCCCAAGAACTTTACTGTGCTTTCAGCAGTGCGGTCTACCTCTGCTGTAATTTTTAGGATGTAATCCTACAAGTATATGGGATTAGCATACATAAGTGAGTAGTCTCATTAGACTCAAGGGGCTCCTTGTCTATGAAGTTATTTGCATGAATTTGTAGGATCAAGGCCCCCTTTACCTCAACATTATATAAAAATACTTCCTTTGCCATTAGGAAATCCTTCTGCTTATGCTCACATATAGCTCACTGATTTCTGATTTCGTTAATAAAAGTTGTTTAGTTGGAGAGGAGATACTGATATTTGTATAATTCATGGTATTATGGTTGTTTATTACAGAATTTTTTAGGATATGTATCACACAGAAACGTGTGTCTATAATTCTATCATGCTTGCCCTTGTTGAAATCAGTGATAGACTTTCCACTGACCTTAACAGCAACAAACATGTGTTTCCAGATGTTCTTGAGGCTATTAGTATAGTATCCTATAGTGACACCGTAGCTCATGAAAAGCAAAAAATTAGTAACTGAATTATGCAAAATGTAGAATTACTTGTTGCTGATATTATGGATATCCTGTGCCCCTAGTTACTACAAAATCAGGTATAGACTTCAACAGCTTGGTGAAGAAGCAGAACATTTCTGAACTAAATACTGCATATGAAACTGGTATCATTTAAGCAGTTGTTCATCATACTTCCCCATGCTTAACCATCCAAATGTTTTGGTTGCAAGAATTAGGATGCAGATGTTAATTCAGAAGGCGAAGGTTTCTGGAATAAAATTAGAGTACTTTTCCTAATCTGAAAATTATTTTTGTTTTGGAAAGCAAGCACAAACTTAGCCATTTTTCAGTTAAGTTAGAGTAAGTACAGTAGTCACGCTTGTATGATTTAGGAGGAAATGCGTAGATGACCTTTAGATCCTTATAGTTGACTAGTCCACATTTCCAAATGTGCCACTTCATTTCCACGGAAGAGTTTTTCCCCCATGCGTTTCATATGTATATCATAGTTGGCTGTATGCTTTTTTCTCAGTGGTTTAGCTATAAGTGGATATATGGTAGTACGAGGTGTTCAACTTTAAACCTGCCAGAGGCTTTGTCTGCAGCATATGGTTAAGAGATAGTGCCATCTACTTGGTGTCTGGTTGAAGGAGATAACACTGTTGTTTGTTAAGCGAGACACATTTGTTATCTTGCTGTAATGTACACTTTTGTTGCAGTGGCATATTAAAACCAGTTCTGAGTAGGCGGAGAAAATTCAGTATGTTTGCACTTATGTCATGAAACAAAACTAGTGTCTTTTTGCAAAAAGATCTCCAATTCTGTCCCTTAGAGTGGTGATTTTATGATTTATGCAATTAGAGATGAGGGTGAGGCTATTTAATTAATTTAATTTTATGGTCTGAGTCTTCAGTTGAACTAAAGTCTCTGAACTAAATCACAGCACACTGATATCCCTCAAACTGTGAAATAAAACATCTGTTTATGATAATGATTATCTTAATTTAAGAGTGAGTTCTAGCTCACTCAGTACTTCATTAATAGAAAGAATTAATGCAAGGCTACTTACAAGAGTACTTACTACTTAACTAAGAACTACTTATGAAGTAAAACACTGGTGAAGGAATATTGGAATTCATCGTAGGCTCATATATAACTTCTTTCAGAAGACATTATTATGATTAAGCATGTAAGCTTGCTTGATTCGAAGTCTGGCATTGTCTTCCCTGTTTTCAGTAGAAAATGACTGTCTTGTCCATCAGTTTCGGCTGGGTCTCTGACTGCTCATAGATCAAAAGTACAAACAAAAAGTTTGCTGAAGGTCATTCAGGCTCCAGCAAGTTGACAGACTCATTTTTATTGATGTGGCAGCTGAAGCGCTGAAAGTTGTAAGTGAAAATCGTAGGACTTGATTGTCTGAAGTTAGGCAAGAAATTCATAGGTAAGTACCTAAATAAAAAAACATTTTTTGAGTGATGCAGAAGGTCCTAGTAACTGGGAGGCCTGAGCATGTCTGGTGAAATACAGGCTTCCTAATATATGTGAATAAGGATCTGGATGTGTAACTTCAGGCATTCAAATTTGGAAAGTTTGGTCTACTACTCTGTAATTTCTGCTTTTGATGCTGAGTTCACCACATCACACTGCTTGGGTGTGTGTGTCTGTGCGTGTGTTTTGAAATTATTACAGTTATAATTTTGACAGTAGCTTGCTAGAGAAGACCGAACGGAGATGACAGCTGCGTGAGGAGAGACTGTGGACAAGAAAAATGTGGTTGAGTATATACAGACAAACAAAAGATTCTCTTCTGCTCAGTGGAAGGAGAGTGAGCTAGAGAACAGCAGCATGAGCAGAGGTGGTTAGATATAGCTAAATTAAGCTATAAATTAAATATATCATAGCACTGTTAGGACTCCAGCTATAATGTAATAGATGCCCAAAACTTTTGTGTGTGTGTGTGTGTATGTGTGTATACATACTTTTCCAAACTTCCCAGTCGTGCATCCCATCTTGCAGAACTTCTCTGTACAGAGGATATTTCTTCGTGGCTTTTGTCAGAAAGGGCCTGCAGAACATCTTCAGCAGTCTTCAGTGAGGCCAATGCTGTGTTTGGTACGTATGGAAAAACAACTCATTCAAGGCTTGCAGAAGAGTTGGCATGTTTGTTTAAATTTCTTAAATGCATCAGTGATAACAGCAGCTAAACAGCATTTATCCTGTGCGTATTTCTGTGTGCAACAGAACATTATTTTTCCTTTTAACATATAAGAAAATATGAAACACTACCACAAAATAATATCTGTGAATCCTGCCCAGGGTCACTGAGATATCCATCTAACATTTTACGGTACATTCAGAGAAAGACATGAGAGCAGATAAAAGACATTAAGCAATTAAATTATGGTCAATGGAAATGTTTTATATTTTTCATTGTTTAGATCCTGATACAGTAACTGTTCTCTATCACGCATAATTGTCGCAGTGTTAAAATGTAATTGTAAAATGCATTACTCTTTGATCCATAATTTGAACCTTTATATAGGTCACATAGTTGTCTACATACAGAACTATTTGTCTGTGACTATTTAACAGGTGCACATAATTTATGTCTGTTCTTTTTTTTTTTAAGTAAGCTGAACTTACTTCTGTTCACCTTAACCAAGTTAACCATTTTTCAGCCTCCAGTGCTGCAGTAAAAATGTACTTCCTTAAGTCTGGTTTGCTTGCAGACAGAGTCTGACACAGTAGATTTAGTACAGCTGCAGTATTAACGTTCAAAACTCCCATGCTGCACAGTTTTCCCACATGCTACATAAAAATACTGTACAGTTTCTCTCTCCAAGGCTCCTCTATTAGGGCATTAACTGACTGTATGCCTCCAGTTTGGTTAATGTTTTCATTTATATATAACACAGTTTTACACACTCACCCAAATTACTATTTATTGCAAAATAAGTATGGTAAAATAATAATCTTACCCAATATTGGCTGAATATTAATTTTCAAACAGTGAAAGTCAATGGAAAATAAATCTGGGAAAGGACTGGTGAAATGAAAGGTGCAGAATCACAGAATAAATGAGTTGCTAGAGAATAACTTGTGCTTATATGTATTCTTAACTAGTTGTAAGAAAATATAATGGAGAAAGTTTCTACAACTATATAGGAAGCAGCTTGGATTCATATATACTGTAATAGTGGGAAGTGGGGAAAATGCTCAGAAATCTGGATTATTGCTTTTATTGTCTCCTATCACAATGTTGAGTTTTGTTAACTCGGTTTCAGAAGGGCAGCTTTTCCATGGTTTTGGCGGTTTTGGAGGAAGGTGTGATAGCTTCAGGATGTACCAATGAGTTTTTGAAGGTAGGTTTGCAAGTAATGTTTCAAAAGATGATGGAAGGAAACGTGGATTTCTTTGAAGGCCTGAGCTGTAGAACCCTGATGGTTTGGATGTTCTTGAGTTTCTAGTCAAGAACAAAGTGGACCAAATGAGATTTCAGTCTTCCATCTTTCCTTCTGCTTGTACGTGATAGGACTGTGTGCTTTCACAGTTGGATAGCAATCTGCCTCTACATCATTTAATCCTTAAAGGCAATGAATGGCTTCAGTGCCCATTTACTTTTACCAAACTTGAGAGCAGGCTGCTACACTGAACAAAGCATTTGAATTCATGCTTCAAGTTAAACTGTTTGTCTGCAAGATGTGTGTTTTACAGACTGGATTTCATTCAGGGGGATTTTTGGAAATTCAAATCATTGGGCTTATGGAGTAGATGGATTTTAATGCTCCATGGTAGGTAAATAACAACAGGAGTGCAGCCTCCTCCATTTCTTTTCATGTCAAAAGGAGTTCTATTATTTTTATCTTCTAAAGAAATATTTCCTAACTTTTATTTTACCAAGGGTCCTTTTTAGCAACGAATTAAATTTTTTGGAGCCATATCAATTTTTCAGTCCAGGTTTGGAAATAACTTCTCCCCTCTTTATTCAGCCTCTAGTGGTCCCTCCCCTCCAGGAAAATCTCAGCTTTGATTTCTTACGAGGTCGGCAGTGGAGGACAGGGAACAGTGCAAAATTCTTGCTGGTGCTGCTGCTGTGTCTCACGACGGGAGTGCAGAGTCCCACAGCCAACAGAGCCTCGGAGGAGGAAATAGCGTAAACATTCTTCATAAAGCAGAGAAAATAGGTGCAGGAAAATATTTTAAATTGAACTATAATGAAATTATTGTTTATGGCCCAGCTTCTACCTTACATCTAGAATCTGTCATTTAGGCGATTGGGCCAGCAGGTGGCAAATATAATTGAATTCAAGAAAATAAATAAGGAAGTAGGCTGGGGATTGTTTGCTAAAAAGAAGACATCTAGTTTACTAATTAGGAGGATTTATAGGATGCTGTACTTAAAAATAGATGATTATTGATAGCTCATCTTAATCATGAAAGTTACCTTATAGTTTCAGTTTCCCACAACTGAAGTTGCTGCTGCAGTCAGATGTGTGATTACAACATGCACAGGGAGGCTAACCTTGTGTGAATCCACCTGGCATGGACAGCAATATCTCAGAAACTGAGGGCAGGGGTTGTAGGCTGTGCTGCTGCAGCTATATTGCTGCTGGTTTTAAGAGGTGCAGCCCGGGTTCCTGCGTGCATTGGGTTGCACTTCTTACTGCCATATAGACAGAGGTGTAGAAAAGAAAGAATTTTATCTGGTTCTGTGTTAGCAGTAACCAGAAACAATGTACCCACTGCACTAGACTCTGTTATTTTCAGTTGGAAACTTTATGAAAGGCTGCACAGAAACAATGTTATTAATTTAGAGACGAAGTAGCAAAAGATATGGTATATTAGGTCTGTCTTTGAATTAGGTAGAAAGTGAAAAGAAGTTGGAATTCTTTTTAATTAATTATAAAAATGTAAAAATCATAGGACTATGGAACACTAAGATGGAGATTGCTTTTGAAATTCTCCTATATCTAAGTAGTGATTAAAGCTATTTTAATGGAAATCAGAAGTAGATATTAAACTAAAATATTTGTCAGTGGAGACTGCTGAAGTGGAAGTTAAATCAAATTTATTTTTTTTTTTTTAAGGAAGTAGTGGTGATAACTCTGGCATTGAGGTCAATATCATCTCTCATTAAAGTTGTTTTAATGTTCAAAGCTGTATCAGTTACTGGTGAGCTCATCATGGCAGCCACATATGAATTACACATTTCCCTATGCCCTGATCTAATTCATTTCTCTGTGCTACACTTTGAAATAATTTGAATATGAAGTACATCAGGAAAACAGAGTTGTTTTGTTCTAAGTGGAGAATTCAAGCAGAACTATTCCTCACAAAAAGTAACAAACATCCACAGTGAATTACCACGAAGGAGATTGCAGCTGAGATATTATTTTGAGAGACTTAAAATTTCCTTCTGAAAGGAAAGAGCATTAAAGGATATTTTGAAAATGTAGAAGGGGAATAATAACAAAAAAACCTCATAAGATAAATTTAGCTTACCAGCCTTTTTGCTATTTCATGTCTAACATTCATTTTGGAGATAGAACAGTTGCATCAAGCTGAGGCTAGTTTAGTTTTATGTGCCTGGTAAAATGGAGTTGATTCACAAGGATTTGGTCCATTCTCTTCTGTCACCTAATATTTCTGTTACTGTGTCTGTACATTATTTCAACCAACCAAATATATTTTTTGTAACAATTTGGAGAAAAATATATGTAAGTTTCAAAGTAAATATTTTATATTCATTCTCATGCATTCAGTTGTTCTATAGAGCTTCTCTATTGCATATACCTCCGAGTAATTCCTAGCAATACAATGCAATGCTGAAGTAAACTATTTAATTAAAATTTAGATTGGAAATATGTTAGTTTCATTTGGTATTTCAGAGAGTTATGACTTAAGCTTTTCCTGCGCCCAGCAACAAATAAATTAATATACAAAGAGTGTGAAAGCCATGCACTTCCGTGTTGAGGCAAGTGCTTATTAGGAGCTATGGAATAAGAGGGTTCTTTAATACAGAAGACTTGCACTTCGCATTTGCCAGAGCTGTTCTGAGCCGGGGCTTGTAATACCCCAGTCTGCTGGATTTTTCTTGATCTGATAGGAACCAATAGGTCCAGAGATTACTTGCTCTATTTGCCACTCCTCAGTTGCCTCAGGAAGCACACCACTTTTTTACTGGAACCTCCCTCTGAGTGCAGACTTCGCTCCTAAAAGACTAATGTGGCTCATGGACAATCCAGCTTAGTGTAAAAATTCTTTTAGTTTACTTATGATTTAATTGCAAAATTATTCAGACTTTGTATATTTTGTATGTAAGTAATACAAATTTAGACTTTAGTATTTGTGCTGCCTGGTTTTTGTGTGTTAGTGTTTGATGCAGCTGAAGGCTATCATGTAAAATGGGTTAGTTTGGATCTTTTAAAGGAGATGCCAACATGCATTTGCCCGAGTTACTTCAGCAGTGGAAAAGAGAGGAAGAATTCCAAACACATCATCCTGATTTCACAAGTCTGCAGAGATCTCCAAAGTGGACTTACACATCTGCATTAGGTAGTAAATAGCGCTCGGCTTTTGTTATGTACAGATGCCCGCATATGCGCACTCCCTCCCTGTACACAAGTAACCTGTAGATCCTTATCTGTCTAGACATAAGTGTACATACACTTTCTGGACTTAAGTCACTAAACACTAAGAATAATTTGTATAAAGTACCTGAGTGTTTATACAAGTATGTAAGGTATAGAGAAATGCAAATAGTAAATAATGCTTGAGCAAATAAACTTGCAGTTTAGTCTCTGTTTCAGTTCACCATGCTGTTACATGGCCCTTGAAAACTGTGGAGTAAGAATGCAATGATAAATACGGAATGACAAGCCATCTTGTTTTCATTAAGTGACCAGTTTCTTACTACATTGATGAAGTAGATGTCTTTATTTGCATTCAGATATAAAGATTCCTTAATCTCAGAATTAATTCAGTGTTGTAAGTCAGGGTTGCAGTTCTTGTTAAAGGTGAGTGCTATTTTCCAGTACTCGGATGTTAATCAATATGAATTTTGACCTTAACAGCAATTACTATGATAATTATCACTGTATAACTTTTTATATTTTTAGCAGCATTTCTTCATGATATTGATGGGACTGCAAACTCTGCCTTCTTAGGAGTGTCAATTATCCTTTTCTCTTTTTGAGTGTGTATGTGTTTAGTAGAGCCTTTGTAGGCTCTGGCTATGTAGATGAATCACCATGGTCTCTATCCTGTACTAGTGATCTACGAGCCCTATACCTACAAGTAACCACTTCAGTGCATGCATAGGCTGTATGAAAGACCTTAGCCTGTACTACAATTTAAACATAGCTACAGACTTGGCATTTTGGAAGGAAGACTACAAGAGAGAATCTCTTTTAGAGTCTGCATCCACAGCTACATAAACATATTGATAGACTTCAGCAACTAAAATCTCAGATGAATCTATGTTTCCTGAGTTTGTTCCAGCTGTCACAATTCCTTCCTGTAATTGAACTGTGCAGTGTACCATTCCAGGCAATAGAGCTGAGACTAGACCTTACATTTAATGATGTTTTTGTGTTGAGACACCAGTTACTAAACAAGTGTTGAAGAGCATGGCTTTGTATAACTTAACTTTCGTTGCAGTGGAACTTTGTGGTAGAAGTAGCGGTAGTATTCAGTTCCCTAGATAGTATTCATCTGTCTTAATCATGAAGCTTTCTCTTCTTTTGTTTTCCTTTTCTGTTCATTACACTTTTTTTTTTTTTTTTAATTTCTGGAACAAATTAAGGCAGAGTGCTATAAATAATTGGCTTCTTAATTAGATAACCATGATTTAGTTCCAGCGTATAGCTTGTATTGCAATGTATATGAAACATGGTGGCCAAATACTGCATAGTGCAGTACAGCACTGGGTTAAGAATGTTTGTAGGCATAGGCAGTTGATGTGGTCCCACCGCTAGAAGTCATGTTATAATGCCTGTCTTCTGCATCGCAGAAGCTCCTGCTACTTTGAATGTTCCTTGCATCACAAAGTCATAGTTCAGCCATACTTCTGTCAGTCTCTCATCCTTCCTCGGTGGGTGTAATTCTGTATTTGTTTGATCCAACAAACAGCATTCTAAGTTAAAATGAATGACATCTTTCTCTCGCATTCCTTGAACATGCAAGAGTTTTCTCTGTTACAGCAGATAATTGAATTTGTCTTTGTATTTACAGTAGCACCTTGGATCTATTTAAGTAGTGAGAAATGTTGTGTATTTCTAGTGTCCTGTATGGTTGGCAAAAATTGACAGTTGCAGTTATAATTACCCTGCATTCCCTGGTTGTAGTGCAGGTGCAGAACTTACCTTTTCGCTAACCTTCCTCCAAAACAGAAAAACTATTGCAGCTGAACATCACTAATTCACTAAAAGTTCAGAGACAATACTTAGGTTGTAATTATAGGCATTCCTTCCAGAAATCTGAATTTTTCAGGGTTCACCCATCCTGAAGTGACAAAAGGTAGGAGAGAGAGGAAAAGGGAAAGGGAGGCTTTGCTTGCTCAAATCTTGGCTTCAAAAATGATGAAGAAAGCAGCCATTGTGTCTGGGTTTCCAAACCAAGGCACCAGCATAGCCAGCTGGTGATGATTTCTGAGCAGCTGTGGTGTTCACAGTTCTCTGCTTTGACAGTATTTAAGCTTTGTTGTTCAGTTTTGTCCATGGACCCACTGGCATCATCTTCATCGTGGGAGAGCATTTCCCCTTCTAAAGAGTTTCTGTGGAATCTCCTGTGGCACACAAATTGTGCTGTACCTTGCAACTGGGTCCTACAAATTAAAGCCGCCTAGTGTAACAAAACCACGTTCTCTTCGTTGTTGTTTTGCGTTGTGTACCCATGAAGTGTCCTTCTGGACTTAGTTCTAAAGGAATAATTATACTATTTAAATATTAAACATCAAAGTTCTTTTATTGTTAAACCAATATTAAAGTAGGACAAAACTGATTTACAGTTTATGGCATTGCATTCTAGAATTGCTGGCGTTGCAGCTGATGTCCTATTTCAGCAATATTGGCACTGCCAGGAGGCTCAGAAATGTAGATTTTAATCAAAAACTTTATTTGAGATACACTTCAGTTAAATTATAAATTAATCTTGCCTTGTGAACTTCCAAGCGGTTAAAAAGGGCAAATGGCTGCAGCTTTCTTTGAAACAATTCAAAAGCCTGCTTTTCGTCAGTGTATGATTTCAGTATAATGGAATTGAAAGTTGTGTGTCTTTTCTCACAGATTGTTATTTAATCACTATATATTAGCTTTCATTGCCCTTTTGATATATTTAAGCTCATAAACATCTCATTGAATAGATTGAATTTACCATTATGTTG
Organism: Sagittarius serpentarius; assembly: GCA_034782735.1. Lineage (NCBI taxonomy): Eukaryota > Metazoa > Chordata > Aves > Accipitriformes > Sagittariidae > Sagittarius > Sagittarius serpentarius. The sequence continues at coordinate 3,736,916 of JAVKLA010000084.1, read as the reverse complement.
TTACTTTTTATGAATAGGATAAATCAATATCAGATACGGTGGCTTGCACCGAATTGTTTATTTTAAGGGATGTTTAAACTTTACTGAAAGAAAATGGAAGATCTGATGGCCAGTCTTCCACTTCAAAGCTTGTTATTGGGTAACACTTTCAGATACAACCTGCCTCAACCAGCCCTCAACCAGCAAGTGCTATACATGTTATCCAGAGATACAAAGCTAATAACATTTCCTAATGTTCTTTGAAACGTAATATATTTTGCAGTATTCCCAAGACAGAACATTTAAATACTTGCAAGTTGTTTTATTATTGTAATAGAAAGTTTTCATTTCATTATTAGGGAAATATTCCAGACTAAGACTAGTATTTTTTTTTTCACTGAAAGTATCAACTCTGTGTTGAAAATGTCTCTCTGATTATCTCCTTCTATATACGTACTATAAAATCTTCCATAAGACGTAGTCCTTCTCATTCAGAAATCAAATCCTAGCAGATTAATGAGAACTGCCTTCTAAAATGTATTGCCCTCTTCTTAATATTTATGGTACCCACAAAACTTGAAAACATCTGTTCTGCAGAGAAGTAGCTCTTAAAAAACACTTAAGCAGGAAGAGCTGTCTCTTAATTCAGAGTCAGAACTTCAGTTTGCAGGGGCTAGTTGAGCAGCCGTGATTCCAAAAAAGTGATGAACATTTTTTAGTTCTTTTGATTATAAGGAAACAGTAGCTTACTTTAAGGCTGTAGTCCTTGAATAATCTGTACAAACCATCTGACTTTGTCTATGAATTTGAAGGACAGTGTTAAGAAATATCACTGGGTTCATTTTATCATTGAATTTTGAGGATGTTGTTTCTTGCTTTTTTTGTTTGTTTAATATATGTTTATTATTATTAATCAGGTGAAGTTCCACATAGACAATTGCAAAAGTATGTATAGAGGATATAAAAAACTTGAGCATTCTTACAACAGTGTGATCATGTAATAACAGCCCAGGCTTTGTGCTTAATGGCAGTATTTTGTTTGGATTCAGTGTTGCTTCTGCAGTCTTTTCCTCACCAGTTATGTATGCATCTTTATTATTGTATTAAGTAGCTAATTAAATCTGGTCAGGTTAACCTTTCTTGATGATTAGAAGTAGGCATCATGAAAAAGCTAATAATGTTGGGTGGAACATCTTGTTCTTATTTGAATAATTATCTTTGTTTACATTCACAAGCATTAATCACTTGAACCAGACATCTTTTGGAAAAAAAGGGGGAGCAGGTTTTCCAACGCTGTATACATAAGTTATAAAGGAGGATGCATTTCCCTTCATTCCTCCTATGAACAAAATAGGAAGACATTTTGAAATCATAATCCAGAATGAAAGCTGTATTTTCAAAGTACACAAAGAACTGTAGTTTGTTTTCAAATAACTTTTAAAAGCAAGTCCTCTGGGCTGACCAGCTGAACTAAGTCTTGTTTCCTCGGTGAAAATTCTTCAGCAGTAGCATTGCGGTATTTTCCTGGTAGAGTATTTTTCATTCTTTTCCAATTATTACAGTTATTATTTTATAACTCTGTTTGTCTTTGTTCTGTGGTCTGTTCTTTTTTTGAATGCTAGTGAAAGCTTCTTGGTCATCTTCCCTGTCCTTCCCCTCAGTCTGATGTTTTCTGCCAACTCTTCTGCCCTAAAGCATTTTATTTTTTTTTCCCCTGCAATGGGTAGATCTTGCTTCTGTACAACCATTGCCTTTATTGCTTATGGGAAGAGTGTATCCCCAACAAATACTCCGTATGTTGTGGCTTCTGTCATCAAGGTTGGAAAGACAAGAGGAGAGACTGCAAAGTGACCTTCTGGCAGTTTTTCTGTGCTCTCTCCACCTTGCATCTGAGGCTCAGGAGCTCTTCTGATCCTTCTTTGGGAAGGACTCTATAGCTCGGTCAAAAGATGTTCATACTGAAGACTTTTATTTTGATCATGAAATATCAAGGTGGTTATAAAACTATTGCTTCTCAGGAATAAAACTGTAGGATTATGGATCTGTAAACTCAATGCTTTGTGGTCCAGAGAGCGAGTAGGATGCTAGGAATTATTAGAAAAGAAATAGAGAAAAAAATACAAGAAACTTTTTGATACCACTATAAAACCATCATATGTCTACATCTTGAGTACTGTGTGTCTTAAAAAGGATATGTTAATACAGCAAAAGCTGTAGAGAAGGGCAACAAATGCAATCAAAGATATGGCAGATGTGGTGATTGTGAACCGTATTCCCTTGTTCCTTCTACAAAAGGCCTTGAAGTCATTTAAAGACAGAACTTTTATGCTACTCCTTTTCTGATTAAAATAATCTTCTGCAAGTGATTTTATGATACATGTAAATATTATGGTTATCAGTCTTTACGGTTAAAAGGCTATACATGCAAATTCAGATTCCTAATGCAATTCCACTAACTCTGCCCTTTTGTTCCAACAGAATTAGGAAAGCCTGTATTTTTCATATCTTCTTTTTTATCTGTTTCTTTATGTATCTTCTATTCTTTGATTCTCACTTTATTTCTTGTTTCCTTATCTTCCCTGTTCTTTTTCTTTTTTTGTGAGTACATTTGTGGCTGCAGTTTTATTTGTTTACTGTGCCTTGAACTTTCTCCCAAATGCTTCAGTTTTCCTCTCTTTAGCTAGACCTGAATATACACACTGAATCATCATTTTTCTGTCCTTCCATTTCCACTTCCTTTCTTCTTCTACTCCAGTATTTATGTTTTCCCCTTTCTTCCCTAATGTTACCTTTTTTTCCTCAGCATTTTTTGGTAACTCTCTTTCCCGTGTACTTTCCTGTCCTTTTCTCAGTATTTTGTACTTTAGCTCTGAAGGGGAGACTGAATGGGGATTTGGACCTTGAGCTTTTTCTTAGCAGTGCAAAACTGGGTAGAAACTACCTTAAAATCGTGGGAGGCAGGGTATCTCCTAACTGACCTGTAGCATGAGGATGATTGAGAGAAAATAAATTCCTGTTTAGCAAATTTAACTTGTCCTAAAAATTCAGGCTTCATCCTTCCAGCTGGAAACAAGACAATATAATGGGTTGTTACAAGCTGTTAAAATTTGAGACTGAGGAGGGGGAATAGGCTGAAGTTATTCTATGAATTGTTCCATTCTTTGTGGGAGGCTGTTAAAATAAAGCAACAATATAAAAGATGAATTATATACAATTTAATGTAAAGCTGTTTGGTGTCATTAAGATATTTCTTCCTTGATTGTCTAACATTTGTGTACTTTTTAAAAGTTTTACATTTTTTGGTTCTTTCTGAACATTATGAAAATTGTACTGAGAGGAGTAAATTCATCTGCATAAAATTGACTGCAAAGAGCAATTAGTCCTTCATTAATATGCAAATTTGGTCCAGTGCAAATTCATCTATATATGAGGCTTAAATATGCAAGTCAGTCTTGCTGTGCGAGAAGCCCAGATGCTTTTATTTACTTTGAAATTGAGGGATTTGGTTAATGATGTTGTTGACAGGAAAACTTGAATAAATTTGATGATCACCATCTTTCATATTAGACGAGGCCCACGGAAAAAAATTACCAAGTAAAATACCAATTTTATTTGGTAATTTCCTATTACCAATCTAGTAATAAAATGTAAGATACAAAGTAATAGAGTTAGATTTCCTAATGTAGTTATCCTGAGACTTAAACTGTTCCCCAAAGATAGAACCATTTTTCTTAAACTTTGTTTTTCCAGAGGGTAAAGACATCTACATAAGCTGTATGAATAACATACTGCCTAGAGATTTAATATTGGAAAGTTAGCTCTGTTGCTTGTTTCATTTGGAGAGAGTATATAAGCCTGGGAATTAAAAAGCAGGAGCTTTGGAAATGGCTGTCATTGTCAGCTTCCATTAATTATCTGTATAGTCTTCTCAAGATTTAGTGTTGAGGCCTTTGCTCTGAACCTATGGAGCCAGACTGGAAGGTGTCTGAACCCATGGCCAATTATATTTGGATCACCTAAGCTAATTAATAAACATTTTCTTAAATATCTTTAAATCTTTATGGCCCTCAGTAACACAACTTTCTTACTGCTGTCTCTCAGCACGGACTTGCTCAGAAAAGCAGGATTTTTTCTTACCAACACATCTCAGATGTGATGTGTCTTGCCCCTTTCCTCCTCCCCTTGCTTCTGCCCCAGTGTGCTGTGGCTCTTTTGGCACATCCAGGATTTCCCTGGTTTTGTCCATTAATGCCACAGCAGCCACCACTCAGTCATATGTGGGTAGGGTTCCCTTTGCTTTTGTTAGTCTTGTTTCACCTGCAAGGAGAGGGTGCCACATGCTATTCGTCCTGGTGTTTCTTCCTTTTTCTCTGTAGTTCTCTCAGGCCTAAATTTAGCTTTGGCTTAAGCAACCTGGTCTTTGACTTCAGTCATGCACACTGTTTCCTGGGCTAAATTTGGTCTTCTGTCTTGCCTCTGTGGGACATTGACACTTTCAAAATAACAGAGAAGTGTCATTTAAATGGACTGAACTCTATGGCAATTTATAAAGCTTAGTTGTAACTACCCGAGGACAAGTTAATAGATTATGCCATTTGATTCCTCTGACTTCTTGGCACAGCTGTTTGGGATATAAATCCTCACAGTGGTGAACAGTTAGTTTCCAAATCCTTAATGTGCTGTACTAGGCAAAAAGTTTATAGAATGATGTTAAGGAAAGAAAAAATTTAATGAGACACTAAAATTGATGTGCTTGCTCGCCACATGGTGTAGTCTTGCAGGTGAATCCAAAAGCAGGAAAACAGATACAGAATTGAGTGTTTGGGGGGAGCAGGGGAGGGGCCTGTTGGTCTTGTAAAGGCTCTGGTTATCCTACAAGGGAATCTGTCCCTTCTTACCATCAGAATAAGGCACTGACAGCTGTCAGAAGGCAAAGTAGAGAGGGTATATTTGCAGTACTTAATAGTTTAGGAGGTGACAAATTGATTAAAAGGTGAAACTTTAAAAACACAGCATCTTCTGAGACTTAAACAGTCTTTGCCTTTGAGAACACACAGTTGCTGGACAGTTTCTAGTATTGTTCAGTACCATCCACAGCAATCTTGGCTTTCTGATCTAGCTGTCAAAAGAAGGAAAATATTAATTTTCAAATATATAAACAATAGGCATCTCAGCGCAACCTGAGGTTGTCTTCTATCAACTATATCATCTTTATATTCTAGATTAATAAACACTTCAGCCTTGGAGTTTATTAGTCCAAAATATATTTATTACCTCATAAAATTCAAACCCCCTCCAGTTATCATCTAATTAAACTGCAGTACTGTGCATGCTATCTTTGGGGATGTATTAATAATGAAATTATCTTGTGAAACAGTAATTACATACTTTGTGCATTCTTTTCCATACTTCTTTTTTTTTCAGAGTCTACGTGATGAGTGGGGCACACAGTGCTCTATTGTTTTGAGCTCCACCAAACTCTCTAAGTATCCAAGGATAAGCAGATTTTTTTTTTTCCTCCTAGTAAAAGAAGGAGAAAAGTTTGTGCCTTTTTGTGCTTGGGAAAGGGAAGGACCAATACTACTAGGCTAGGAACAGTTATGAAACTAGACTCTGCAAGTAATTTTAGCTCATGTTTTCTCCTCACTCTTTGAGGAGATTACTCACAGGAATAAAACCTACTTACGGGAATTTTTTTAAGTCAGTTCTTACTGCAGTTGCCGAAAAGTGAAGAAGAACACTTTATTTGCAAGAGAATATTAATTTGTGGGACTTCACTGGTGACGTAGATTTGAAAAAAGGAAAATAGTCTTAAAAGCTTCCTCAGGAGAAAGATTTACGTACAATTTTGTTCAGTGGTAAGTGTGCTATATTCTAATTTATGTATGTATTGGCTTTATCAAGGTTGTCCTCCCATCTTCTCGTAATACAGTGGATGATCGTGTACTGACAAGATTTCGTTTGCTCGTATTTTTTCACTTACTACAGCATAAGGTATTCTGAATCCTGGCTAGTGTGCACTTCCCCTACAATGAAGGAGGCACAAGAGGCAAAACAGTTCACGCATACCTTCCATGTGTTTTTTTTTTAAGTATTTTACCTCTCTAGTTCAAGTACATCTGTTGAGCAATAATATGAGCGTATGATTCTTGTTGACATAGGCTCCTGCTCTACCTGAGAGAAGTGGGGTTTTATTCTCTATTGTACTTCCAGATGCTGTAATCCAGAAATTTGTGGTTTTGGGATCTGTATGTCAGTGGAATGTCCTGCTCTATGGCTGCCATGTTGTCTTGTCATTTGTACTGCCTTTTGGTTGTTTCACTGCAATTACTGTGCCTATGCAGGTATGTGCATTTAGAGGAAGGGCACTTCCCATCAGTTTCTTCACTGAATCTTTTAGGTCTTTCTGGCACAAGAAGTGTTTTGCCTTCTCCCAAGTTTTCTGCTCTACAAGTTCTACAAGGTCTGCAGCCTTACTGGAATTACATTGCAAAGTTACACTTCTGTGAAACATGCTAATTTCAGACCATTTACGGTACTTCACAAACATCAATCAATCTTCCAGAAAGTTATTTATTTAAAGAAGACCTTTTTTGACTAAGCATGGTAGAACTTTTGATATATAGACAAATAGAACCCAGTTTTATACTGATCAGATCATAGAATTCTTTTTTTTTTTTTTTTAAATATGATATTAAGTAGTGGTCATTCTCTTCATACAAAGGGATTTGATTCAACTTCCACCTAGAACTCCATATCCACTCCTACACTGCAGTTGCAACTTCATGCTTTACTTGCATTTTGCAGTCATTCTGGGGCCAAGTTTTCAAGTCTTCCACATTTGGACTTTTTCTATTTCACTGTAGAATCCTGCAAGACTTCTGTGAATGAAGAGGCCCGTTGTGTTTGAAAGCAGATAGCATTTCTAGTACCTAGTGCCTTCTTAACCTTGTTGGTTTTGAGTAAGTAATAAGAGTGACTCAAAGCTTTAGCTTTCTGGGCATATGAAAGCTTAGGGCTTCAGAGGAACAGTGGATATCTTACTAAGCCATTGTTAAAGTACTTTCCCTTCTGACCTAGTGATTGGTAGTCGGTCCTTTCTGAGACAAATACGAGCGAATTAGCCAACAAAGACAATAACATAGGTACAGTGATTACTTTCCAGCTTGTTATTGTAAAGCTTTACTTTCACACTCTGTTGTATACATGACTTCCAAGAGGCTGCAAAACAAGTCACAAAAGGTATTCTGCTTTCTCTGTTTCCAGTACATTCCAATAAGAGACTATTTGCTTTATCCAGTAATTTTCATAGGCAAGCAATCACAGCGATTTAAATCGGACTGTTTACGTGGATGAGTGTTATTCTTTGAAAATACAGAATGCATGACAAGCTTCTGCATTTTTGTGAATAGATTTTTGTAAACTACAAAATAAAATGTAATTATTGTATGACACACACGTATTACAAAATCTCAAATGACTTTATCAGCCTGATGCCAAGGAATTTACCTTTTGAGGTGGAAGAGTCTTGTGCTCATTGTCTTAGTGAAAATGGTGTCTGATACCACTTGGCCAGATGGAACAAAACATTCTTTCCAATGTATTAAATAGCAAGCATCTGCAAAGAATAATTGTATTTATGAGATATTGCTCAAACACTTTTTTATTACTCAGGGTTTATTACTGGTTTGTCAAAACCTGCTGATTTCAAAACTTTTGGCAGTCTGATGTTTCTTGTGGCTATTGGTGAAAAAGGTTGTCTGTCTGTCCACAAAATTGCAGAATGGTTCAAGGTTGTGTCTTTCCTATGCTGTCACATTAAATTGTTTGTCACTGGTGTCTAATTTTAAAGTCTGCAAATTAGACACCTTCCTGATGTTTTTTCCTCATGTGAATAAATTCACTACAGAATACTCACAGAGAAAGAGATGCTTGTTGTCAAACAATTATATCAGATGAAACATACAGAAAGGTAGTATTATAGCCTGAAAATATTTTAGCTAATTTACAGGCATGAAATCTGAAGATGAATTCTGGGAATTTAGGGAAGTGAAAAGCCTGTTTTTTTGGTTTTCTTAAATTTTTTTCCTTCTTGTCCTCTGTATTTTGCAGTAATTGTTTTGAGTCTGTAAGTTCTCAGCTTATGAAAAACATTATGGCTGAAGGTATACAGATGAGGACATGAAAGCTTTTGCTCGCTTATGGCAATTACTCTGGAGACAAACAGAAGACAAACCTTAGGAGCTACCTGTAAGTTCTGGTTTGCAAAACAGATAAGGAGCCAGAGATACTTCTGAACTTGCAAATAAAATTTCTTCTCAATGTAATAGTTGAGCTCATTATCTGCTGCTCTTTCTAAATGGGATGTAAGGAGTGAAATGCCCATATATTCTATATACAACAGCTGTCACGTTTTCTGCACTCCTGTGTTTGCATAAAAAGTCATGGATAATCAGCTTAATTTGATGTGCAAAATATAATGCATGGATGAATTCTGGTACATATCACTTGCCACGTCTGTGTTGTTACGAGAGGCAAAAACTTCCAGAAAAGAAACAGCAATGACAATCTTCCTGGTAATTTTCTCATCGCTTTTTCTCCAAGGATGTATCTGTAGGCAGTTTCTACAGACAGTGTTTGGGTGTCCCCCCCCAGAATGGCTGGTCCTGTGTGTGTCAGTTATTTTTTCACGGTCTTTCTTGGTGTATTAGAAATCAAACCTACCTTATCGCTTCAGGTGTTCAGTCCCTATAATCTTAACTAGGAAAAGCTAACCTGAAACATTTACTTTTCAGGCTTCTTTATTACTTAAGCATATGTTTAAAATAATTTTTAAAAATCCCTACATATATTACAAATAACTCCCTATGTTATTACTGTTGTGAAGCAGAACAGGCAGGAACCAGCAGCAGAGACAGATGTGGTTTTAACAGAGGTTAGTGTTTTATAAGTAATAGCCTAGGTGTAATGAGGCTTATGGTCTTAATTAACTCCTAGGATGTTTTTAACACAACTGAAGTAAATAACTTTAAAATCTAATTTACTTGTCCTAACCCTATCAGTTTACTTTTTGCCTTGCTTACTTTGAATGGCAAAACCCCAAATTTTTCATATTTTTAGAGAACTTCTCACAGAATAGAGTATCTATAGTTCTAGCAAAAAGGGAAATTTGTATGGGTAAAAAGGGTGAGTGATAATCCTGATCGGGTGGAAAAAAAAAACCAGTCTATGAGGTTAGCTTTGGTTCTATACTAGTCTATTCCTTTCTTGGAAAACTGTACTTTTGCCAGAATATCCATCAGCATTATGTAGACTGACAAAATTTGGTCATAGTATTTCAGATAGTTGGTGTATCCTTTTGCTGGAAAGAAACAGCTGGATATTTTCTGTCATAATGTGACCAATCCACCTCTGTTGTTGTCATTTTAATTGCTGTGGCTGTTTAAGTCCTCTACAGAAGGTCTTTGTAGTGACAAGTGAACAGTTTACGCTTCATAAGCAAACATAAAGAATGCTGCTGCTAATTGGAGAGGGAGTAATGCAGTTATGATTCCATCAACATTTAAGTTACATTGTTAAAGGACACATTTTGGTTGTGTATATGTTGCCACATAAAATTTTACTTGGGGTGAATTTGGTGGGGAAGATTTTATAACAGTATAGACTAATTCTAGTATTAGGGGGAAGGGAGGAAGAGATAGAAGTTAATTTTTTCCAACCCATGTATACAGTATTAAAGATCAGCATTTTATTACTTTTTTTGTTTATTTATTATAAGTCTTACTTAATTGCTGGCTTGTGGAGTAGCTTGTCTATGAAAATTGAAAGCCTGTCACAGCCACAAAAAAGCTCACTTTACCCTGCCCTGAAGAACTGTAGCCAGTGTTTTACATTGAAGAGGACTCTTCGAAAGTCACCAGTTTCCCAAAAGGAGGAGGTTGTAATTCAGTAATTTAGTCTTTTTTTTTTTTTCTTCTCCTCCAGATAGTCTACATGTTGCATCTGTAGACCTCCCAGCTCCTAAATGTCTGAAGGACCTTGTTTTAAACCTTCCTTTTTTCATAAATTACATTTCCATGGAATACTTGGCTGTGGATTAATAGTTTTACATGCCTAAAGTTGTTTCCTTTTAATGCTAATTTATTTCTTTTTCTACTTACATCTCTTTTCTCAGGTGACAAAATATTTGAAGCCTCATTTTGAATAGTCTTGAGAGGGCGAAAGGTGCTTCCTTTTCCAGTTCACTGGCTAGCTTGTTGGGTTTTGGAAGACACAATTTTTTAGCGTCTAACCAGGGAAATCACAGCTATTTACATGAGAAGAATCATAGAGATGACAGGGCTTCCCCCCCGAAAACACTCTCTGTGTAATTGCTGAAGACATTCCAAGCCACTCTAACGAAGTGTACTGTCTGCCAGTCATTATGCTCTTCTTGGAAGACCATCTGTTGCACTTCAAATATGTAAAGGTCTGCTATCATTTATTGCACCAAACAAATCAGTTTCTTTGTCTGACATGCTGTAACTTGTGAATGTGGACTAAAGGGAGTTCCAGTTGCAAAGTGCAGGATATTCTCTTTTGTTGCACTATAAATGAAAGGTACTCATTCATCTCAAATTTCAGAAGACAAACATACTGATTAAACTAATTTCAGTGCTTTTGAATACTTTCAATTTATTTGGCAACAAATTGTTAACAACAACAACAAAGAAAATCTGAAATAGATTTTCTTTTAACTCAGCCAGAAGCACATTGTTAAGATTTTTGCTTCGGGTGAATGAACCTTTTCCATTGTTGTGGTATCCAGAATTGATATATACTGACATTTGAATTAAAATTATCCTAACTAAATTCTTTGATTAGCTTATTTTTATCTGACACTAGTACTTCAAATAAACTTTCAGTGGTGAAAAATAGTCAGCAGCTAGAAATGCTAGAACCTTTCTTCTGATAAGCACACGTCCTTTACAAGGACGTAATACTTGGTTGTACAGTCTTTGTTTATAAGTTAACTAGCATCCTTTCAATGAGTAAAAGGTGCAAGATCAGGCATTAAATGATGATTTGTTTTGTTTTTCCTGCTGCAGATTTTCACAGCAGAAAAGTTCTGTTCAGAGATTTCCAACCAGAGAAATCCGTAACAATTTCTGATTAGGGAGCGGTCCTATCTTTTTCCCTTCTCCTTACTGCATAGCAGCTAATGTTCTGGTCAGAAGTAATATGTTAGATCTTGAATGTCAGTAGCCCCAGAGATTCTGACAAGACTATTCATGTGCATTCATACATCTTAACCAAAGCTGACACTAAAGAGAGCAAGAATTCTCATATTCCTCTTTTTATTGCCGTCCATTAAACTCAAATCTTCTCTTGGAGACCTCTGCTAAAAATGACATATTCACTGTTTGAAAAAAGCATTCTTGCAAAATCTAAACAAAGCAGCTGACCATCAATATGGCACAGAGCAGAGTCTCCTGTGAAAAACTCAGTGCAAATCTAAATTATGTTTTACACCACAATTATGGACACCTTACAAATGCTGTAAGAAAAATACTGATGGGAAATAAACAGTCCCCCTAATCTTATCTCCTATGGGGGCTTTGCTATTGTCATTTTTAATTAAAAAGTAAGTGGTCTTCTAATTTCTTGAAACTTTATGGCATGCCCTTACAGGAATACTTGGATTCCAGTCACTTGAGCTGGTCGTTTTCCAAAAAAACACACTCTGTAAATATTCTGCTATACCTTTTATTCTGGACATATTTGTACACATACTTGTAGTATGGTGTACAGTATGTGTTTGGGTAACTTTGCAGTGATCTGATCATATTGTTAAAGCTGGATAAACATTTCTTTACAGCAATGATATTTTTAATCTTTTAAAAATTGTTTGGTAGTAGTGACTAATGCAGACTAGGTGGCTCTGGGCATCTAGCCATTTTCAGGTAGTTTAATTTGTTAAAAATGATCTTTCTTCCCACCCAAATCCCCTTGAAACCATTTGGAGAAGAGAACTGTTGAACAGTTGCCAATAGTAAGTCCTGCTGAGACCTCTGTATCCTCCTGATAGAACTGTCGGTGCCAACTGGAGACTGACTGGCATGAGTTTGAACTTTATACTACTTGATATATTTGCTTCATGTGGACCAATTACAATAATTACCACCTCTGTAGCTGAAGTTTAAGCATTCAGTCTGCACTTCGTACCTCAGGTTGTTGGCAGTATGTTCAATCCTATAATCTCAATTTTCTTTGAACTAATTAAGTAGAAAATAAATACTTTGAAAAATTAGGAGACAGCCTGAATGGAAATCAAAGGCTAATGTCATTGTTTTTCATGTTGCTATTGTTCTTAAGCTGCATTTCTTTCTTTTGAGTCTTTACTTCTAAAAGGTAGCATCTCCTTTTAAGTTTGTCTACAGAGATTCACTAGGAGATGCTGTAGTCTATTGACTTTTTATATTCAACAGTGGAGTAGCTTTTAATGTGAATGAAAATGCAATATGAAGTCCTACTTTTTGTTTTGGTGTTTTTCAAAATATAATTATTTCTTTCAAAATAAATACTTTTGACTGAAGGGGAAAATCATCCATCCCGTACTACTTTTGGCTAGAGGTTTCAGTGTGCCTATGAGAGAGTGTAAGGATGTAATAGCAGGACAAGTGATTAGCATTAACTGCCCCGTTCCTAACAATTCCATTGGTTTAAATCTGGTGCAACGCGGATCATCTCACCCCCGCTCCCACTACCGTTGTCTTTCCAAAAGACTAGTTAATTTTTAAATTGGATCAGCAACATTTTTTTTAACTTGTAAATTTATATTAAACAAAGATGAACCTAAGATTGAGCAGAAACTTACTTGACTGTTTCTTTCCTAATATGAATGCATTGCACAGCGTGTATACTAAAATTTATATTAAAATTTCTTCATGCAGTTTCCCTCTGGGGGGAGGAAAAGGGAAGGAAAAGGCTACATGTGACAGATGCTAATTATGCAGCTTAATGCACTTCTGGAAGTTGCAGAGATGAGAACTATGTAAGAACCTGTCTAAAAAAAAAGAAAGCATATTTTCAATAGCATTTTTCCACTTTTTTTTTAATCTGCCTCCTTCCCATTTTTTAAGGAGGCTTTCCCAAATAGCACGTGCCATATACAAAGGGCAAGCTGTGTTTCAGGTCCAAAATTTGCCAAACATGTATATGACTGTCTCTTACTGTTATTTGGTGCTGTACATGTAATTGGGAAAGCTGGTAGCTTCTATGTTCTGTAATTCAGATACAAAGCAGGAAGGGAATGACTTAAAAAAATCTCTAGTTGTGTTCGTTTTCTTTCCTCTTTTGTCAATACTTTCTTAATTCTTTATCCTGTGTTAATGTCTACTGGGAAAATTATGTTCTGCACTTGACTGTGCTGGGGTCCTATAAAGTATTTACTGTGACTAATATGCAAGTACTAATGAACTGGATCTCAAAATGCATTTTACAAATAAGTCAACTGAGACACAGAAGCTGGGTTCCTCAAAACTGTGAAGTGAATCAATGCCAAAACCAGTGTTAGACACAAGATTAATCCTCTCTTCTAGACGTCGAGCTGTGCTGTTTCAGGCAAAAGAAATGGATTCTCAGCTAGTGAAAATTCGGTGTCATCCTGAAATCAATGGGGAAATGCAAGAGTACATTTGCTGTGCATCAAGTCCACACTGAGTCATCCTACTGGATTTCCGTTCCCTCTACCAAATCCCAGTTTTATCAAAGGATACTTTTTCCTCTTAGAGGGAAAACCATACCAGTCCTTCTGTACTAATGCTGAATGCTGCTTTCTTTTATTTCTTTCAAAGCATTGGATTTCCCCTTCGGGAAGTGTGACTTAATAACATCTCTCTGCGCAGGGAGATAATGGCTCAAACAACCAAAGCGGCGTTGCTGAAACTTTGGAGGGCCTTTACGTGCCCCTCAGCACCCATGGCAGCGTGGAGGAGCGGGTTGTGAGCGCCGCTGCAGAGTGAATCCTCCTCGTGCCACGATCTTCGTCTGCAGTCACCACGGAGAAAACCATCTGTTCCATTTGGAAAGAGGTTTGGTTCCACACGCCCTCCCCCCGCATCCCAGCTCCGTCCCCAGCTGCCGTGTTTCGATGAGCAGTGAGGGAATGAATCTCCTGCGTTAAAAATACTCTGGTTCTATTTAGATAAAAAGAAGAATCTTGCTTGCCTACACTGACATTCAAAAATAGCCTTAGTGTGAGTAAATCTTCAAAGTTTCTTTTGGTGAAAATATCTAGGCTCACTTTTTTTTTAACTTATCATATACATTTATTTATAGAGTGGCCTTCTTTCCGCCTACTCTATCAAGACATTTGCAGAAGGTTGCTGCTCGTCTTGTTCGTGAGTCCTGAAATAATTTGCAGGGCCTTTGAAACATCATCGTGTTGCATAGTTGTGATGCAATGTGCTGCTGTTGCGTGAACGTATCATATTTTAATGTGAATGTCATGTTAGCTGAGATTCAAGTCTGTCTTTTACTTTAGGCACTTTACACTGGTTTGTATTTTCACTTTAACTTTACAGTCAAAAAAATCTGTATATAGTGACTTAAAATTTTACATTCTACATGCAAACCATTGCATAGGAAATTAATACGAGAGGATTAACAAGATGCATATACTTTCCAAATAACTCTTAAAAATAGCTTTCCCTGTCACTGTAGCATCTCGATTCTGAATAATCTCCAAGTCCTTCTGCAAATCTGTGCATATAGTAACAGAGAAACCACCTACTTCACCCTCACAAACTGCACGATATGTATCTGTACATGAAAAAAATTGAATTTTGGAGTACGGTTCTGCTCCAGCAGATACGATGTCAGTGCGACTAGTGAAAGCATTAAGCATTCCGAATGCTTGCATATCTTTTTAAAAAGGCTCCGAGAGCCTTAGTGTGGAATTTGCTCGGCGGTGCAAAGCGCCAGGAGGGTACTGAGCGCAGATCTCGGGAACCCTCTGCCAAGAGGCGACATGCCCGGAAGAGGAGCCAGGGCGAGCGTTATGGTTGCTGGTGGGACAGTCTGTGCCCGGAGTTTGGCCCCGGGCTGCCCAGCGGCAGGGGGTGCGTGAGAAACGCCTCCTGTACAGCCCCGAGATGATGCCCACGAGCGGATGGGAGCCACGACGGCCCCCGACGCGGGGAGCTGGGCGCGGGGGCGATGGCATTAAGGGGTACAGCGAGCGGCGGGCCCGCCGGCGGGGCCCAGCAGCCGCCGGCCTGGTGGGGAGACGGGACTCGAACACGCGGCCCCGCTGCCGCTGCGCCCCAACCTGCGGCGCAGGCCCGCTGCGCCCCGGCCCGGGGCGGCCACTAGATGGCGGTCTCCCAACGAGGAAGGCGGGCGGCTCTCCAGCGCCGAGGACGCGCCTGGCGGCCGCGCCGCGCCGCTACACCCTCCTTCCCACAGCACCAACGGCGGCCATCGCTGTGCAAGGCCCACGTGACGGCGCGCCGGCCAATGAGAGCGCGGCAGGGGGGCCCCGACTCTCGTCCCTGTGGCCGCCATTAAAGAAAAAGGGGCTCGGAATTAAACGGGAGAAGAATCCTCCCTTCCCCCCCCCTCCCCGCTCCGGCCGCGACGCGACATGGGGGAGACTCGCTGAGGGGGAGCTGGCTGACCAGGATGCCGCGGCCGGGCAGCCGCCGACAGAGGCACCGCTGAGGGGAAGCGAGGAGGAGACGCGCCGGCGGGGGCTTCGGGGCACCGACTCCGCCAGCAGCAGCAGCGGCCGCCGCGTCCCTCTGTCTCGGCGCACGGCGGCGGCGGGGCCGGGAATTGTGGGGCTCCGACCCCTTCCCCCGCGGCCCTTCCGGCTGAGGAGAGCCCGGGGCTCGGCCGCCGCCTCCCCGCCCTCCCGAGGAGACCTCGGGGAGGGGGCCCTCCGCCCACTGCCCCCGCGGGGACGCCGCAGCGGGGCGGCGCGGAGCCTTCCCGCGGCAGCCGCCGGCTCGCCGGCCCTCCCGGAGACCCCTCACCTGAGGAGGGCGGCGGCCCCGGCCCCGCTGGGGGGG
>JAVKLA010000084.1:3702044-3719906 GCA_034782735.1 Sagittarius serpentarius | reverse complement strand
TATTCGGAATAGTTTGGGCGCAGGGGAGAAGAAGCTGACCCCCCCACCCCCCCACCCTGTTGCCCTCGGACTCCGAAGAGACGAGCCTGGATTTTTCTCTCTCCCACAGCCAGTCCTTCCCAGTCATTCCACAATTTGCCCCTTTCTCATCTGATGACTAAAGAAACAGGAGGAAGAGGAGGGAGGTTTCTGGATTAATTGCCCCCACTGGATTATTTATTTTTTCTTACTTCTCTTGCTTGGCATCTGAGAAGAGAGGAAGGAGGGATGTCAACTGATTTTTACCCCTAGCCCCCCTGGATTAATTACCCCATTTTTATTCTCTTGTTGGATCAATTACCCCTTCACCTTACCTCCTCTCCCTCCCCTCCTTATGCGAATGAGAAGACAAGAGGAACGGGGAGGATTTTGATCTTAATCTCCCGTCGTTGGATTACTTACCACCTCCCTCTTTCTGTTCTCCCCTTCCACGGTGGCTTTACCCTCCCTCCGTTTGATATCCAGAAGAAGAGAAAACGTTCCGAGTTTCTCTTAAATTTTTTATAAATATATTTTTTTATCCCCCTCTCCGATACCACTCTCCTCCTGGGTTATTTATCCTGCCACTATTTTGCGTGCGTGTGTGTCTGTATGTAAATCCCTTATTTAATTGTATTATTATTTGTGCGTGTGCATAGTCCCCCCCTCCCCCTTTTCCCTCTCGGTGTCTGTCTCTCTCTCTCTCTCCCCCCCTCTCTCCCTCTCTCTCTCTGTCTGTCTGTCTCTTTCTTTCTTGTCGGAGGCTGTGGGATAATGGCGTGTGGGTTGTGGCTGTGAGGATGAGTTCCTGCTTCGTGCCGAACGGGGCCAGCCTGGAGGATTGCCATTCCAACCTCTTCTGCCTGGTAAGTGTCGGCCACCGGCACACACACGCACGACAGACATAGAGTGAAAGAGAGAGGAGGTTTGGGGGAGGGGAGGAAGGGGTAGTGGAAGCAAAGCAGCCATTTTTAGCATAGCTTCTGTTGGATGAGTCCTCAGAGTAGGCCCTGCCTGGAGCCAGCCAACTCTCCCATGCCCCTCTGGTTCCCCCTCCATCGCTGTCTGTCTAGCCTTGCCCCTCCCTCCGCTTTCTTCCTGGATAGTATCCTCCCTGCAACTCGCCTTTTCCTTCGCTTTCCTTGCCTGCAACTTTTCCTTCTTTCTCCATATCTTCCTATCTCTGCTTCTGAACGTATTTTTCACAGGAGGTAAGGAGATCTGCTGCTCCTTCTTCTTTCAGCCCCACATCTCGGGGAACTTTATCTTTTCTCTCCCCACTTGTGACATCCCAGACAAGTCTGAGCCAAAACCTACCTTCTTCCTTGTTTTTTTAAAGTGATCTCTTGCTGCTTGTTTTTATTCTGGAGGTCTGCTTTTGGTGATGCCCTCCTTGTGAAACAGTGGTATCTTATGTTTTTGCTGTGCACCATTTTGTAGTCTTGTTTAACCCAAGTATGAAATCGTTCAAATTGTTGATTTTGGTAGCTCCCAAAGTAAATTTGATTTAACTGGACTGTGATGCAATTTTTGGTGGCTGTGCTAAGCTGTTTCATCTGCTTTTTAATGCAAATTAGCTAATCTTAGCTGCCTGCCTGATATTTATTATTCTAGAGATTGTTATAAGTAAAAACCCGTGCCAAGCTGTGGTACTAATATTTTTGGATGGAGGGGAATCTGGACAGCCTGAACATGTCTGCAGCCCGCATCAGGCCTGCGACTCCATTACTAGTGCATTTTTAAATCTTGAAGTCTTTCTAAAGTATCAACTGTTGCAGACTCCCTACCTTCCGTCTAAATTGCTTCTCCTCCTGAAGGTAGGAAGGCTGCCATGTTACGTTTAAATGTTGCAGTAATCTTTTGTGTGTTGTCATCTTGGGAAGAAAAAACCCAGTGACTTCTTAGCAAATGCCAGCCTACCTTGTTCTCCCTTCTCAAAGAGAACCCAGGGCCAATGCCTCCCCTATGTGCCTTAAGGAGACTGTGCTCAAGTGAAAAAACTTAGTGCTAAAACTTGGTATGGTATTGCATTGTAGATAATCCAGGAATTGTCTGTTTCCCATTACATACAGTAGTAACTCTTTTACTTTATGAAATCAAATGAATTTTTGTCTAGAAGGGGATTTAGTGGATGATAGTCAATGTGGACACAAGTCTGATATATAATTTAATGATAAAACCAGGATTTAAATTCTTAAAATGTGGTGTGAGAAATGAAAAGTGTGATAGCTCTTGGTAAAGTAAGCGTACTTGAGAGGCTTCCTGTGTGAGACATAGGGAATTTTTTACAATGGAGAAACTTGTGAAATTTTCCAAAGTAGTAGATGACTGCAAGAATGTGTGCTTGAGTTGGATTTACTATATTACCTATTACAGTAATCTTGGATTGAAAAGGTAGTGTATGCATAAGTAAGCAAAAAGATGTTCTTTGCTAAGGCAAGTGTTTAGTAGATTGGACAGTTGCAGCCTGCAAATAATTACATCATTCACTCATGTTTCACTTTTTTATTTTAAGTCAAATCTGACTTTTCTCTCTGTAATCTTAAAGCTGCAGTGAAAATTAACAGCACTTGCTTTACTGCAGTTATTAAAGGACATTTTAAAACAGGGTGCCTGATTATTTCCAGTTTGTCTTCTAAGGGACACAAAACTTGCAAGTATGGTTTCTGTTACATTCTGTTGAATTAATCCTTCTTTTCTTCCTTCCACTGGCCTCTTCCTGTGCCATCATCTTATTACAGCAGGATGTTTCTGTTGGGGATGTACCTACCCCAGTGTCTCACAGTTGTTCTTTTCCTTCCCTTAGGCTGATCTAACTGGGATTAAATGGAAGCGATATGTATGGCAGGGTCCAACATCTGCCCCAATTCTCTTTCCGGTCACGGAAGAGGACCCTATTTTGAGCAGTTTCAGTCGCTGTCTGAAGGCGGATGTACTCAGTGTTTGGCGCCGAGACCAGAGACCTGGACGCAGGGAGCTATGGATATTTTGGTGGGGTGATGACCCCAATTTTGCTGATCTTATTCATCATGATCTCTCAGGTAGGAGGAATAGAATACCTTCTTTTTGTCAGTGAAAGGATGCTGTTACTCAGGGCTGTCTTCTGCCAGCCCTTAGAAAATCTGTACTAGATGGACTGTTGTCTATAGATAAGATAAAGTTACTGCTACAATCTACACCGAATTACTACGGCAGCGCAGTGATCAAACAGCTGCTGTCTGTGTTTAGGTCATCTTGGACTGCTAGATTTTCAAGAAACAAGTTTCTGCTCCCCACTTAATTCTTTTGGGAAAAAAAAAAAAAGCCTATGAATTTTGGCAGCTTCTTCACAAGAAAGCTGTGCCTGTGATTCAGAAGTGATGTCTTAAACATGTTTTGATAAGATCCCTTTTGTTGGGCAATTAGAACGTTCAGATTCAAATAGTAAACCCTGTTCTATTATGTAGTAAGAATTGTAGAGATCTGGGCAACTCTTGAACCGTATGGAGTTGTTTTGGTTGGAAGTCAAATCATCGGTGAGAAGCCCTCAAAAGAAGGCATCTGAAACTAGCTTGCTGTTTTTGTGTAAGAATCTCTAAACCTTGTATTTTTAGGATTTCTCTCTCCCCCTTTCCCAGTGCTTTGAACCTGTACCTGCTTTCAGACTTTGACTTTTGAAAGACTGGCAATTTGTATTTCTCAATAATGTTGTACTTCAAATTTGGCACCTTGTCTTGAAAATGTTTACTTGTTCATCTCAATTCCTGAAGTAGATGGCTTTCCAGTTGCTTATCAGTAATGTGACGAAGTTAGGTTTAAAAACCTAGTCTGTGTAAGGCTAGTGGTGAGATTATAATAATTCTAGGGGGGGGGGGGGGAAGTCACATCATTCCAATTTCCTTTCAAATAGTGTACAGTATTCAGATTACTGAAGTGTAAAATGAGACCAAGGTTTGGTGACCTGGTAAACAGAAATTGTTAATATTGTCTGTGTTTACGGATAAGCTGAAGAACAATATAAGTTTGAAGTGCCACTGAGGAAGTTGACTTGAAACAATTTAATAATGTGTGGAGTTTTCATACAAGAATAATATGATCTGAAAAACAATTGATGCACTAAAATAATGTTTATTTCTTTGAATAATTGACTTCAAAGACTAAGATGTTCCTTGTATTCCTGGCTGTCC
Source organism: Sagittarius serpentarius (assembly GCA_034782735.1). Lineage (NCBI taxonomy): Eukaryota > Metazoa > Chordata > Aves > Accipitriformes > Sagittariidae > Sagittarius > Sagittarius serpentarius. The sequence goes on along the minus strand of JAVKLA010000084.1, from coordinate 3,715,722 downwards.
TGGAACTAGAAACTTTGCATCTTAAATGGCACTTACATTGTACGTTGCTTGATATTTCAGTGCATTTAAGGCTTCCTTATTTTGCCCTATGAATAATCTCTGTCTTGACCTGCAGGGAACATCCTTTGTATGGGTCAGATGTAACTTAGGCTAAATGCTGGTTTTGGCCTGGGCCTGCCCTGAGCAAAGACCAACACTTATGCAAAAGTATCTATGTAAATTTTGTATGCTGTTGGCTGGTGGGATTAAACTGAGACAAATATGTTATATTATTTTTTGAGTGGAAGATCACATAAAAGTTAAGCCATTTGGAGAGTGCATTTATGCACTACCTGGCCATCAAAATTATTTGTCTGAGCAACTCGCTTTGCATTCTCTCTTGAATCTATCTGCTAGTGATTTAGTATAGAGGTACCTTTTAAAAATGGTGGTGTTTTGTAGCTGAACTTTTAGATCAGCGTGTATTTATTCTTTTACGGAATTACACTTTTGCGCAGGTAGATAAGCGCGTATCATCCTAGGTACTTATCAACTCTTAACCTCTCTTAGGGTATAAGGGAGAGAGAGGAGAGGATTAGAGTCTCCCAGCCATGTCTTTGCAATTCTTTTGGCTATTTTCTTTGTTCAGGTCACCTGTGGATGTCTGCGCTTCAGCAGAGCTATTCCACATGTCCTGCTGTTTCTACATAAATGCTTATCTCTCATGAGACTGTTACCGATGTCTATGTGTAGATGATGTATCTGACATCTTAGTTTTTGCAGGCATGTTTTTGTCTCCTTTTAATTAAAAAAATCTCTTGGAGTGTGTTAGTCTGCTTGGCTCTTCTGACCAGAAGTTGATAAAGATATTAATCAGCTAGATTGTGGAGGAGATGGCTGAGGAGTGCCTGCACCTGCACTTTTTCCTGTTACAACAAAATCTTAATGTGAACCTCATACAAGAAAGAATTATGGCTGAACCCAAACAAAGTTACCTGACCTTTGTCATAGACCTAATGGATTTTTTTCATTGGTGGACAGTTTCTGCTAGTAATTCACATTGCCCTGTTCTCCCAATGATTGCTTGTTACATTTTCAATGGGAAAGATAAATTACTTCCTAGCAGAGGCTTGTTACCTGCAAAATTGATTGGAAATTGTTTGCTCCTGAAGGTTATGGTGCTGTCTCATTTAGAACTTTTCTACTCGGTAGGTGAAGAATTGTCCTGAAGAATAGGGTGAAGGGAGGAAGAGGGGGACTAAGAGCAGTCTGTTGCTGCTAGCCTGTCCTTTATTGCCTACTGACAGACTTCTGGGGAAGTGGGCCTTGGAAGGGCTGTAGTTAGAAATATGCCAGAGCAATGTTAATAACTTCTGATTCTGGCTTCCTTTGGTATGAAACTATGCCAGTTAAGGAGAGGTCAGTATTTTGAACAGTTTTTGACTTCTTTGGGTGATTTGTAGTTTCAATGAACAATGGACTTTTGGTGTCTGGAACACATCTTGGTTATCAGCCCTCAGGGATTTGAAATATGGCAGCCTTCAAGAATGCTTTTGTCCCCTTCCCAAGATCACTTCAAAAGGGAATATACAGTTTTGTGGGTGTACATCTATGCTTATCAGATTAAAAAACCAAATTATATCTCTCTCTTCAGCCTGTACATTCTAGAAGTTCATTCTTTGCCCTGGAGATATGTTCGAATGCCTGCTACTGGCTATATCTGAATTCTCGTATCAGGCCTTGGATAACTGTCTTGTTGATGGTCAGGGATTGTTGTTGCCTGGGGGCATGTCAAAAGGAGACTTGTTCAGAGATGCTGATTGATCAGTAATATTGACTTCACTCTATCATTTTTTTCTTCCTTCCCTAGGAAGCTACTTACTGTATGCAATACCAAAAAACCCGTAAGTCTCTTTGTACCCCAACATAGCTAGAGGCAGACAGAAGTTAGTGAAATGTTATTTTATCCTCTAACAACCTCAAAGGTTATGTTTTTGTTGTGACAGTGAGGCTTGATTATAGTAATTCCTACAACTCAAAGTAGGACAACTCTTCAGATTTCAGAAGGCAATGGTCTCTCTCTGGTCTGATCAGCAGTTATTTTATCAGATAGGTTCTTTCTTGTTTTAAAGTGGTTACCTATACGCTTGGATTTTATTTATTTATTTTTTAAATTGGCAGTAGATGGTTTTGAACCTGAGAACAGTTGGGTATGAATTATGTACAAGACATAGTCCCAAGGAATGGTTACAATTTGATTAATGCGTGGATAGGGGAATGCTTCTATATGGCTTTGACCTTCAGATTGCATCTTTTAAATAGTGAGCTATAAGATGCATCTTTTTCGTTCTGGTGTCTATTAAATCTTGTTAATTTACTTTAAAAATTAAAGAGTTTTCCTTGTACCTGCCATATATCAAGTTAATCAGTTTTTGTTTGCTAAGCAGTATTCCTTGTGCTTCTGTGAGGGATAAATGTATAAAAATAACGCTAGTCTTAGCTTCTTGCTGGGCTTGTAGGAGAGCTTGAAAGAGTAAGGAGAAAGGTCTGTATACTGCTGCTTGTCTGTTGATACTGTATGGTAAAACCAGCAACTGTCATGGCAGCAAAGACTTCTGTATGTTGTGTAGGTCTTGATACATGTGCATTATAGATCAAATCCTTGTCTCCAAACAAATCTGTGCATTGGTTTGTGCTGATGTCAGCATTGAGTGTCTCATTACTTTTAATACAATGGAAACGAGCGCGTGAGCCAGTTATCATACTGAGGGTTCTGCAAAAAAGCCTGCCAGTTACAAGTAGCTGGCAAAGTGAGCTTTCAAAATAGTTCAGCTAGTGGCTTGCATTGTTTTTTTTGAATAACATTTGCTTCCTAAGACCATTTAACCGCTACAAAAACAAAAAAAAGGGTGCTTTCTTAAAAAATTTGCACTTAATGCCAGTATGGTGAGCTTAAGTAACTTGTTTGTGGTTCCTGTGTGTGTAATAAGACGGCATTACAAATGTTTCTTGCTGCAAGGTGCATTGATGGTTTAGCGTTTCTTCAGTCCTCCATGTTAGAGATGTGTCCGCTTAAGCAAAACTGCTTTATGCAAAAATTACTGAAGCAGTCTTTGTAAAACTTCTGTGACTTGGTGTGAGTACCAGCTTGAAGGTGAAGTTTAACTCTTTTCCTTTTTTCTTTTCTTCTGACCAACATGCATATGAAATATCTGTGGAGTAAGGTAAAAAATACTGTCACAGTAAACAAGGATTTTGCATCATATTATATTGGTTATATGTACAATGTCACATGCATAATATACCTGTATAAATAAGAGCAATGACTCCATGGGCACTAAGGGTAAGATTTAACAATATAAGTAAAATATATCTGCATATGGAATTACTCAAAGACAGTGTGGAGGAGGATATTGGAACATTTAGCTAGAAAGTTTTGCAGCTTTGCTTTTCTTGTGGTCATGCAGACCAGCCCAGCCAAACTTACACCCAACAAATACTGAAGAAAAGCTGTTACCTTGTTATCTGTATAAACAGGCATACCTACACACTTAAAAAAAGGTCATACTTTTAAATTTTTAATATTTAGAAAAATATTCTGCTGGGTAGAGAAAGCATAAAAGCTATGTATGTGGTGCTGGTAAAGGGCTAGTGCTGCAAAAACTAACTTGTAATGGTGCTGAATATTCTGAGTATGGTATTTTGGACAGTAGCTTATGTTTTGGCTTCCTTTTCAGTTGATGGAATTTTCCAGCTACTTTGGATATTGAGAGTCTTAAATCTAGAGTCTTTTCAGTGAATGTAGATAACAGATACAACTCTACTAGAAACAAACTTAAGTTGTCTTACTTGGATTCTTAAGTTGGTATTTTTGAATTGTATTCGGTCACTTTTTCACGGAAGATCTGTTGCTTCTCACTTATTTCATATGGGATATAGGCCCTCAAAATTACTTTTCAGTAAACTGGGTAATTCTTGCTTTTAGCAATTTTAAATTCCAATACTTTTAAGATTAAATAAAAATCTGTATTTTTAAATAGAAAACTTTACTTGAAGTGTTTCCATCATATTATTACAATATTGTATACAGCAGCAATTTCACACTACTTTGCTTATTATACTTCCCTTGTGATCTGAAGCTTATATAGGAAGTTTGACTGTATAAATCAGTTTTCATCAGTCTATTTCTGTAGCTGGCATGCTGTCAAATTATGACAGAAAGGAAGCCTGAGAAGGTAAGTAATACTTCTAAAAGACATGTCTCAGTCATGATACTAAGGAATGGATTTTTCCTCTGTAATTGAAGTAATTGAGGAGAGGGGCGGTCGAGGAAGGAATTGTAGTCCAAAGTGGAGGCTTGACTGTGATTTGTTCTTTTGCATAGTTTATTTTAGAGGTTCATTGAGCATTAGGAAGATATTTTTAATGGCGTGGTAAACATATACAGCCTTTTCAAGAATTGATGCTTACTGGTGTTTTGCTGATGTGACCAGCTATATGTTAAAAGGAAGAAGGGGGAAAATCCACATTCTTTAAAAGTCTCCTTGAAAATGTCATTTTTAATACTGTATATTTGCCTGTTGCAATATAGATTAAGAAATTCAGAATTGGTTTTCTTGCAAAAAACATACATTAAGCAAAGATCTGTTTATTTGTTAGCAATCCTTGATGAATAAATTTGGCTAAAGATCTGTGGGTAACAACCACAGTTTAAAACATCTGACTTTAATTAAACGGAAAGGTTTAAAGACACTGCTTTTTCAGAATTCACTGTAAGTTGCAAGGCTCTTGTATTCTGAGCATGCTTCCAAGCTCCTGCCTCATAGTATGCTTGTCCAAGAGCACTAGAAAGACAGAAGGGCATAATCAGTAAAAATGAACTTTACTGTTCCAGGTGAACTGTGTGAAGAATGTAAAGTAGAACATAAAAGTACTGGAAGCAGACTGTTTCATTAAAATTGGATGGTGGTAGTGTCAAGGAGGTGTCAACTGAGAAAGTTTGTTCTTTATGTGTAGTATGAAAATTGCTTTTTCCTGGCCATTGTTTCTATTAACTCTTCATTTCCTGATGTTGTTTTAGCTTCATTTAAGAAAAACTTGCTGCCCAATATGTAGTGTAAAGAGAGAGGGAACTAAATTCGTTATGGTGGAATGATATGTGTATAACTTTTTTAATGGATTGACATAAAAGTGCGTTGCAGAGGAGTCGAGTGGTTTGGACAGCTAAGAGAACTAATAAAAAATAAAATACTTGTAACCTTCAGGTTGCCAGAGCACTTTTGTGGATAACACTCATCTGAAGTGAAATTGTGGCTTAACACCTTCTTAAAATGAGTCAGCAACTTATTTTGGTTTGTTATCACTATCAGATTGAACATTTGAAGTTATTGTGTTTAAGAAAGATTAGAAGACAAAAGTGCCTCTTCCCCTCCCTCCCTTTTTAAAAATGGTTTACTTTGTACAATTTCTGTTAAGTAGGAGGATTTTTCTCATGTTGGGAAATGACAATTTGAAAGAAGAAAAATAGTGGGGAGATGTGAGCAGATGTAGTATTTCTTTCCTTCCATCCTCCACTCTAAAAAAAGGGGGGAGGGGGGGAGTGACTAAATAGACTTCAAAAAGATGCCAAACACTTACTGCTATTTTTTTTGCATGAATTTGAATAAATGTTCTGAAATGAGGGTATCTTTAACTGTCATCTTATTTAACCTTCCCTTTCTATAGCAAGATGCACTTCAGTTGGAACAGGTGGTCTTATTTTGGGTACCAGACGTTCTTCCTGATCAGCAGGCATGCTTACAGCGTGCTGTCTTTTTAAATATTAGAGTTTTAATTGTAATTTCCATCTAATGCCTTACACTTTCCCCACATAATATGCTCATCTGAGCTCTCTGTTTCAGCAATAAACTAAGAGAGCTAGGAGAGCTTTTAAGAATTACAATCTGGTAGCAAGTTCTTACTTGTAAACTTTTGTTCATAACTTGGTTGTCGGCACAACTATTAATGTTAAGTGAAATACCTAGCACTTTGTAGTGTCTTCAGAAAATTGAAACCTCTCCTTTGTATCCATAGTATGACCGTCAAAATACAAGCTTTGAATTACACTTCAGTATCCTTGCGATTTCAGCATCTATCTTCTCATTGATACACTAATATGTCAAAACAAAATTAGGCATAAAGGCTGGAAATAGCTCTTTCTATTTCCTCTTATAATAGTAATTGATGCAGGGGATGCATTCTTGGAATCATTTTTTTAAATTACAAGAGCCATATAGAAGCCAACTATTTAACCTTTGAAATGGTGTGGAGTTTATTGTGTAGTTAAAGTCCAATATCATTAAGCTTTGTAGTTAATGTTTGCTCTATTGAACTGCTTGTTTGCCACCAGTTGAGCAGTATGCGCTGAACAGCAAAGCTGCCTGTAGGATAGGGCTGCTCATTTGTGTATGTCTACAAATCTCTGAGCTGGGGAAAAATGTGTCCTCTTGGCACAAACATTTTATACCCTTTGACTTTGGACCTTTGTTGCTTTTTGTTACAAGCTTCTTGTATGATGTTTCTTTAGTGAGTTACTGTATTATCTTGTTGCTTTATGGTTTTTAAAAACAAGTTTTTGCTGAACTTCAAAACTGGAATAGGGTGGTAGGGTGGGAAACTCATGGTGAGGTCTCTCATTTAGGAAATGTGGTTCTCTGCTTTTCCTTGTCTTTACCAGAAAATTATTTCATGTAATGATTCATCTGTAATGATGCACACCTCCTCATTTATAAATTATGTGGCAGGTTTGTTTACTCTTCTTCTGTCCCTCAGAGAAGGATACTGGGAGTAATTTTCTTTAACTTGCAATACTGATCTTGAGTAAAAATGTACTTTTACTTGCGTGGAATCTAGCAATATACAGATATGGTCACCACATTCTGGTTGCAATAGTATCCTGAAATTCCTTTCTCTGTCACCTTTGTCTTAAATATTGTTTATTGTAATAATCTGTAAGTTTTTTTTTCTAAACAAACCCCTAGGTGTCTGCTTTTCTACATGCTCTCTAATTTAAGGATATTGAGACTTTAGTTAATACTATTGCAACCTTTTAAGCTTGTAAGTGGCTTCCAGATAAAGGTAAAGGGGCTTTTTTCAAAGGGGGATTTAAAATGCAAGGACTTGGCTGTATTACTGAGGTTTTCTGACCATTGAGCAAACCAGTGGAAAGCTATTTGAACCAAAATCCTCTGTGAAGGAGAGGTGAACAGACAGATCGCTATTGTAAGACCTGTTGTACAGAACTAAATCTGAACCCGAGCCTCGCGCTTTGGAGGTGTGCAGAGAAGGCGTGAGGGGCAGTGAATGTGAGATATGAGTAACCTGTTCTAACTTTGAAGTCTGAATGGAGGTTGGAGCAGATGACCTCCACAGGTCCCTTTCAACCTAAATTATTCCATGACTGTCCAGAGACTGAAGTAAAAATATGTCATCTTATCTATGTCAGACAGTCTTCTAGTCTCTACTGCTACTTGGGAGTATAAAAGCAATGGCATTATAAGAATAACTATGCTAGGTTAGTCCAAGGAGACCAGTAGCAGATCCTTAGGGATATATGTAAAACACAATATACAAGGAATTGTAGGCGTAAAGATAAGACCTGATTGCCAGTAATTTGTGGACAAGATCTTGAGTTTTCTTACGTTATCCTGCATATTAGTGTGTTGCTGGGAATGAATGATATCACCTATATACTGAGAGATACTACAGGAACTTTCAAATGTCCCTCATGTTACTTGTGTAATGTAATTGTAATGCCACTGTAATTCTTTGGACCAGTGCATATACTTCTAGGGCCTGTAAACTATGTTCAAACACTGATTACAAGCCAGAGTGGTTGAAGAGATTACAGCTTCTTGTAATGAATCTTGCTTTCCAATTTGGCAAATCAACTTGGCTTGTGTAAGTTGGATTCCATGACTTATGTTTGATTTGTAGGGCATGTACGATCTCAGTGTTTCACTTCAGAATCCTATCAGTATGAACTGGGCTTTGTCTTTCTGCTTGCTGTTTTTCTCTTCTGTTCTATGTATAGATCAGAAAGCAGAACTAGCCTGCTTAAATATTTTTCTTTTTTATTTTTATTTTGAATTAAAAAGAAAAAAATGCAGTTGTGAGAGTCTTCTGGGGAGAATCGGGTTGCTCTTACCAGTTTTCTGAATCTGGGTATTCCCCACCCCCACCCCCAGCAAGTTGTTGAACGCTGAGGGTCAGTTGATCAATGATGTTTGTGCCCAGCTTTCCTCAGTCAATGGTAGCTAAAGACACTAGGATATATTAAAAGTTTGGCTTTGGGCAGTTTATTTTTAAGCACAATTGTCAGCTTACTCTTCAGGGTAAGTAATTCAGACTACCCAAAACATGAGCCACCTTGCAGACACATCAGTATACAATGATCTTGCAGGCTCAAATACATAACCTACTGGTGCTAGTTGTTTCCTTTTGTGTACAAATAGCTGTTGAATCTTTTTTTTTTTCTTGTGGGAGATGAGATATTTTTATAGCTGATTACTTTTAGCAGTTATACTATTATAAAATGAGTAATTATGTGAATGTACAGGCTTTTTTTGGTTGCATGTTATGCTGTGAATGTCTTGAAAGCTTGTGGGAGAGAAAAGGATATTGTGATATGTGCATGAAATAATCGGATAGAATTCAATGCTAATTTATTTTTTCCCTTTGCCTTGTAGAAGAGGAGGATGGTGTTTGGGAGAATGGACTTTCTTATGAATGTCGAACTCTACTTTTCAAAGCCGTTCACAACCTGTTGGAGAGGTGTTTAATGAATCGGAATTTTGTACGCATTGGGAAGTGGTTTGTGAAGCCTTATGAGAAAGACGAAAAACCTATAAACAAAAGGTAGGATGTCTTATTTTGCTTTATTAAAGAAGTTATAGGGTTTATTTAAGCTTCATGCTAGAATAAACATTTAATTAAGAGCACTCTGGTTATAGTTTGTTTGGGAACCTGGATCTCTGATCTTCCTTGGTGTTCTGCCTTTTTGGAGTTCTTCAAAACTTCCTTATGATGAAAGAAAGTAATACTAAAGATAGTAGGCAGTCTTTTCCGTACTGGTACTTGTATACAGACCATGGATAATAGGGATGCTGGAAAAGAAGCTAGTCTTTAGAAAGGAAGACAAGGGTAACTTTGTGAAGAGAGAACTGCTCTCTGGAGTTGCCAGTATGGTGACTAGGACTAATTCTGATTGTGAATACTAAGACTCTTCCTTTGAGCAAGTGGGATCTAGAGAGCTATTCACAGGCACCACATGAGGTTTGGATAAACTGCATCTTACAGGTGATGTTGAAAAGAGAGTTTGAAATGTCAGCTTCTGGTCAGAAAGAAGGTTGTCTGGGAACACTGGTGTTAAAAGAATGCACGTGGCCTCCACACTGAGGGGGAGGACGGTGAGAGGAGAATTTTTGATCTAAATTGGAAGGACTTCTTCTCATGGTTCTAATATGGTTTGACATGGCCTATGCTGCCTAGCAATAAATAATGAAATGAATAAAAACTAGGTTAGCTGGAAGAAGTTTAATCGCTGTTCCCAAATCAGCTTTTAAAATCCAAAGTAATTTAAAGCTTAGATGATGGAGGTTTTTTTCGGGATGGGGGTGCGTGTATGTGTGTGTGGTGGTTTGTGTGTGTGTGTGTGTGTGTGTGTGTGTATGTATGTGTTAAATCTTGCATGCAGGAAATTTTGAGATCAGTGGCTTTGCTTTTTGGGTGTGGAGTTGGCCATTGTTGGCATCTTCTGCAATAAATTTAAACTTGAAAGCTGTTCTGGAGCAAAAGAAGCAGAAGCACATGTTTGTGTGTGTTTCTATTAGTAGTTGTGAACTGCTGCTTTTAATTTGTGTATAAACTTCTCCTTTAGTTCTAGGCATTTCTTTCTCCACCCTGGTCACGGCAAATGTTTCCTCTCTGAGGTGTCCTTGTCCATCCATTTCTTCTGTGTGTTGTTGCTATAAACTGATAGTGAAGAGTTTACTTTTAACGATTTAGGCCAATATTGTCTTGGCACAGTCTGGGCTTTCCTCATTTGAGGAACTGGTTTTCCAAATTGCCATTTGAAACTAGCATTAGTTATGGCATGGCATCTCTTACAGTAATTCTATAAAGCTCTCTGCAGCAGCTGGAAAAGCTGATGAAAGCTTTTAAAATAAAATAGCAGTGTTTGTTTAATTTGGAGACTGATTCTTTTTTTAAGAAGGTCAGAAGGTCAGCATGCTTGATGAAAATAACTGAAGGAATTGTGTGCTTACCCACGCAACAACGTCATCATAAGTAGTCCAGAACTACTGGAAAAATATGTAGAAAGATTAGATCTGTGTAAGACAATTTCATTGTAGAGAAATCTCAGTGTTTCATATCAGATAGCTCAATACCACGTGATATTCTGAGTACTGGCTCTTATGAAATGAACTAAGGGGAATGGTTAACAGATGTGCACACTCGTGGCATATTTGGCTCATCCTTTCTAGGAATATCTAGAATTTGGATAATCTGTACTCTCTGGGAAGTTAGGCTGTTCAGAGGTATGAATTCAGGCCTCTGCTGCACCCAGCAACTTCCTGTGGGAGAAACCCAAATGATTGAAATAGGTGCTCTGTGATACCACCTCTGTAGCTAGAAAGTGTGCCACTCAGCGACTGAGGAGATGTCAAGAGGAATGGTTTGAGTGGATTTTGCTCTCTTGTATAAATTGGAATACTCTTCTAGTCAAAAGGGACATTTCTGTCTGATCAAATGTTAAGCGTGACACTGCAGCAAACTCAACTTAAAAGGACTTGCAGCCAGCCTAGATAATACTGTGAATATTGCGACTGGGGTGCTAATATGTTTCTTACCAGACAACTGGTATTAAGATTTAGTTTTTGTTTGTTCTAGACAACTTTGGCATGTTTTTCCTTCCTTAGCATCCATTTAATCAGCAAGACCTCTACTAAGTTTATCTTTTTTTTTTGTAGATGTGACTGACAATTAAAAACCAAAACAAACCACCACCAACCCCTCCCCAAAGCCATTCTTGTCTTCGTGATTATGGATGCACATACCTTAAGGATCAGAATGGTTTTGAAGCTATGTTTTTGTCTTTTGGGCATTTTCACCATCTTTCAAGTAATAGGAATAGTAATATTCATAACGATATTCTCAAAAGCATGTCATGCTAGCTTCTTGACGTAGGAAGAATAGAGGATTTTTTGGAAGACTTTCTGTTTCTTCCTCCGTTAGAAATACATGTATCGTGCCAAAAAGTATTGCTTCTCCTGTGCAGAAGTGGCCACAGATAAATGTGGCAGGTATTGCATCTGTCACGGGGAGCAAAGCATTTCTGTTCAGGAAGGTTGTAATTACTTCTCTGTATTACTTGTGTTGATTAAATGTATATCTCATTCTTAAGAAAAAAGTTACCCATTATGGTGTTGGTATATTTTTATTCATCCTTTCCTTCTTAGAAAACATTGAATAGTGGGAGAAGTACAGGAAGAAACTGTGTGTACCCAAAAATAGGAAGGTTTTGACCCGTTCTCTGGTGTCTCCGCATGAGTGTTGTCATGCTTGATTTTAGACTTTGTTACTGTTATCCTTAGTTCCTACTTCCAGCCCGTGTTGCTATATGTATGCTTTGCTTTGTTGGGAACTGTTTTTTGCATTAACATTCAGAAACCCTGAGTATAGAATTCACACGCCTATGTAATTTAGAGGCACTTAGTATACTGGGATTATGAAGTCTGCTACCAGTCCGCTTTAGATCATAGTTTACACTACCCTGCTCTTCGGGGCTTGGCTGGCCGCTATGTAGACTTGTTTTCTGTGTATTGTAACTACAGATTTCGATAAGGTTGGCTGTTCTTGCTGGCAATCTTTAGTTTCAAAGACTTTGATGAGAGACTGAGTAATAGGTGCTCTTGGTGGTGGAGGTAACTTCTTAACCTGCTTTCTGGAGGTATGGTTGAGTGATGTGCAGGACCTCAGTCCCACTTTTTCCCTTTCCTTCTCTTCAAAGGATGTGTGAATAGAGCTATTTATTTCATTTGAAGCTGATCCCGTCTGGATTTTTCTGAGTTCTGTTTGAAAGCATGTGGTTTCAGAAATGGATTTTCTGTTACCTGGTTTCCGAACAATAGAAGTCAGTCGTGTTGCGCTTTTTGTATTTATGTGGTAGTGCAATAGATGTAAGGCTGTGATTTCTAATAGGTGTTTGGCTGTGATGACAGATCCTTAGGCAGCCGTGGCTTCCTGTCTGTTGCTCTGTTACTTTTTTTCTCCTTGTATAAGGTTATATTAAGAGAAAAAAAAGACCATTTCATCATTATGTTGCATACATTTTAATTTTAAAAGGACAGTCTTTAATGTTCGTGATCTGATGCCACTGTGGCATGTGAATAGATGACCAAGAAAGTAAGAATTAGATAGTTTTAAGTGTTCACTGTTTAATTATGTTTAATGATGTGACTCCTCAAACAAACAAACTAACAGCATATTATTGTTTACTATCTCTTAAAAAATTTCACTACGGAAAAAGTAAAAACCTCAGATGTTTGCATTATGCAGTCACATGCTGCATGTTGACAAGGCTGCAAGGTAATAACCATGACCTGCTCTTCCCTCCCTCCCCCTACTTCTCCCCAGTCTAAAACCAGCATTGAGAAAAGTGAGACAGTCATGTATTTGGTGAAATTTGATCTTTTAGAACAAGTCACGATTACCATGCCTGAGGAAACTGTCTGAGGTTTTCAAGTATGCTAGTTCCACTTCTGTTTATAGATAGGGCAGGAATGGAGTAGCTGACTCCCTGAAGCGTGTGTGGTGGGTTTTTTGGCCTTGCTTGTTTGTAAGTAGGAGATTTTCAGTTTTCAGGAATGGGTAATGGGGGTCAGCAGGAGAAGAACAGTAGAATAAAAGACTAAAGAGAAGGTTTTGCTAATGGTCGTAGTTGTAACCCAACAGGGGGGAAAAAAAAAAAATCCTTGCCTCGGTATTTGTCACAACCTTTTTTGGTCACTTAAAGCAAGGTAGATTACAGAAGCTCAGTAATGTGGTTTAAATGAGTGCATATTAAATTACAAAGTTTGACATATAGGAATGTCATCCTCTTTTCTCCTTTCCAACCTATTGTGTTACTGCCACGTTCAGAAATATGGTTGTGTATGCTTTATTCAAAAATCCACCCTCTAAATGTATGAGACGGAGATTGTGATCTGCTGCATCTGATTGTCTGTCTACCTCTTCTGGTTAGACTGCTCAAATAACAGCCTTTGGATGAGACTTTTCCTCTTGCCAACTGGATGCTAAAATAGTAGTGTATACCTGGAATAAATATGATTAGGAAACTTGTCAGATTAAACACTATTTTAGATACAGTTCCTTAATGAAGGTTAAATCTGATACTCCTAATGAAACAGAAGTATCAAGTGCTTATGTGGAGGGTATCTCCTGAAGTTTTGGTAGTAAGTACAACTTGCTAAACTTTTAACACAATTGAAGTAGCAGTAAGCAAATAATTGAGTTATCCTGATTTTGTGGGAGGATCTGATAGACCTGAAAATCTAGAATACTAAAAGCTACTATATTACTTGTATGGTTTTGGTGTTTTGGTGTCGCGTGGGGGGGGGGGGGGGGGGGGGGGGGGGGGGGGGGGGGGGGGGGGGGGGGG